>OX352479.1:0-330571 GCA_947093115.1 Brenthis daphne | reverse complement strand
ATGTAATAGGTATATTCATATTGGTATTTTAAACAATATGCGTGGATAATATATAAAACTGCTCGATTCGGAAAATTGACTTTTTCTGGTTTAACATAATAAAATAAAACTTTGTAATGTAAACACATAAATCTAAAAATTTCGGTCTGGTTCCTACAGCGTGCTAATATTATCAAGTTATTAGTGTATTTTAAAATATAAAAGCGACATGATGAGTCTTAATAAAAGATTTTTATTTTACTTAAAATACTGCTCAAATACGAATTACAAATAAATACTTACTCTACTTGAAATGTTATAAAAATAGTTATTTAATAAAGTAAAGAATACAACTTATAGTTTGTCTTCGGCCGGATCTAGTCGTTTACGTTAATCACTTTAGTTGTGTTCTTTCATTGAGTTGATAATTTTAGTAACATCTCTATAAATATCATCCCGGAAACAAAGTTTTGGTACTACGTGCTGGTATAACATAGATTTGCATTACAACTTGCATACTTTATCCTCATTATTTTTGCAATTGTTCCACATTCATATATTTGGAAATACGAATAATTTTGGTAACCTTGTTTGATGGTATTCATATTATGAATTATAGTGTATTAGCATCCGCTGATCTTTTTACTGCCTCTTTTCTTCTGGGTTATTTTGGTATAAATCTGAATAAGTCTCCAGAGTCCTGAGAATAAAAATTATGTATTGAAAGCTCATTTACTTATTATTAGTGTATTTTTTAAAGTATTTGGTTATAGAACATTTTATTCATAATATTAAAATGACTTAAAATTCACGCTTTCACAGTTTTTAAATGTTTCTATTAATGAGACTTTAATATACCTATTATACTAGTTAAAATATATATGTAAGAACTTATAATATTTAAACTTACTTCACCATTTCCCCAAAAAAATCTAACAAAATGCATGTAGACCGTAAGAAAGGTTTTTGTGAACTTAAGTAGGTTTAGTGCACCGCACAGTCAAAGATTACTTTTATTACACAAATTTCTACATAGGACCGCACTCTTAATGAGGATCTGATTGAGAATAAAACTTGAATTTTCTTTGTAAATCATCAGTAAAGTAAAATATAAAACAAACAGTTCTCTAGACCAAGTTTGTCTATGTGTATCCGAGCTATACATTCGTCATAATCGAGAAACCTTAAATGATTTTGCATGTTGAAGAACGTATCTATGGTTCCATTATGCTATTCGCTGTGACGCAAGGGCTGTCAAATTAGTAGTCTAATGGAATTAAATTGCTTAGTCCTCCAAGTTCAGTTTCCAAACATGTTTTTAACCTAGTAAGATAGTAACGTGAATGAAATTTGAACCATTTCCTTACCATAAAAGGACACCCGACAGGAGCGGACGTCGTCGGAGTTTCTGCAAATTGATGCCCTAGTTCGCTGTGTTACTGAAAAAAAACCTATCATAATAACTTCTCTAGCCATGTTTTTGTCAAGTTGTATCGCACATAGATTATCTAAGTCATATTTTAGAATAAATATGGTAGACAGAACTAGGGGTAATATGTAAGTTCATTTTTAAAATAATTTGTGCTATCTCCGGCATTGTCATTTTTAGATTAAATCTGCACACATATGACATGTCCAGCTTACATTACGAACAATTTGGTTTTTTAACTGTTCTATCACACACATTTTAAGTGTTTGAAACGTATTTTATTAGGCTGGTGCCCATCAAGCCGGTCATTTTCAAGTACCTACATTTCAAAGGGTGACAGAATTACCTCAGCTTCCAATTCGTTTTTTTTTGTTGTTTACAAGTAGGGGTTACTCTAAAACCAAAGTTGAAGTGTCTCATCAGTGCTTTTTCGTGATATTTAAGTATAAATATTTTCGTGAATTTCATCCAACATCTGTAAGTACTTCTTTTATATCTTAGATTTTATTTTCCATTTCACTGTATCAATTTAACATACAATAAGGTCATATAATAAAAATTCTTCCGGATACAAGAAAATTTAGAATAGTAATTTTAATTTAATTACTAAAACTGATGCTTGCGACTTAGTCCTCGGGGGATTTAGTTTTAAAAATCCCTCGTGGAACTACTTTTGATTTTCCGGGAGTAAAAGTCAGCCGCTGTCACTCTCCAGATCCTCAACACTATACCCATTCAAAAAATCCACGTCGATCTGTGAGGCTTCCACTGTTGCGGCGTTGAATTGAAGGACAAACCAACAAATATCAACCAAACACACTTTCGCATTTATAATATTAGACTGATTTAAACAGTTTCGATAAATTCATCCAAACAGACGTTCTTTTTCAACTTTGATGAAATTGTCTGATTTTTCTCTGAGGATTGAATGATACTAGAATTACAATAATTTGTAATTTACATTATTGAATTATAATAACTTGGAGGTACCTTATTTAAAAATATTAAGAACAGCAGTTGGCAGCTTCTGTGTTTTTTTTTGTATCTTTTGTGAATGTTAGATCAAAATCAGTTCAGCCTTCCTACATTGCATAAATAATGTTCACCATTTCTATCGAAAATATTCACATTAGTTCTTAACAGATGTCTAGTTTAATGATTAGAGCGTGTAAACAAAATCGTCTATTCGCAAAACGAACTCAGAAAGAAGAAGTTATTTAAAGGTTTCAGATTCGAATCCCTAGACATCGTAGAAGATATATTATTTTTTTTTTAGATATTTAAAACTTAGTATTCGATGCAAACTTAAAGTTAATACAGCTTTTTTATGATACATACAGTTTTTGTTAAAGTTATAATTATTTCTAATTTCAGGTCAAGCCAACCATGAAAACATTTTTCTATCAGAAGAGTCTTCATCTGAAGAGAGGACCGAGCCGAAGGGGAAAGAGAAGAAAGCTGTGAGGAAAAACAAGCGAGGGCATAACTCTCATGGAAACGAGCCTTCAACTAGCGGGGACGCTATAGTACGTGTTCGGTCCAGCGGAAAGAAATCAAGATCAGCCAAAGTCACCGCTCAAGATCTTTTCGGCGTAGACTCCGATGATGGTGAAATCAACGATGTAACATGTAAAAATACATCTCCTTTAGTATCTTATTTACCAAAACGGGTAACAAACGGCTTTTCACGACAAAAATAAAGTTTGATAAGCCTGGCAGTCATTTTGTCGAAATAAAAATATATAAATGCGAAGAAATCGAGCGCGTATCTCCGATGAATAGATGGCGTTATGCAATAGTTGCTCTTAAAAATAGAACAAATGTTGATACCGAGTCCTGGCGACATTTATCAGCATATTTAAGCGAAGTCCGAAAGGAGTTCAAGGAATGTTCGCCAAATTTTCATAAATTCACATTTATTGTAAATAATATATATTTAACGTTTTACTTTATTAATATAATGTATTAATATTAATAAAAGTACATTTACCTATCCTACTAATCTTGTCATATTATACTCATTTACGTTTTAAAACTTTACTATTTTATAATAAATGAATATTTCAAGTTTCGTATTTTCTATATATTCGTATTTTATTTCTTGTTCACAGTTGTCGACACCAGTAATAAAGAAAAAGACAAAGACATTAAGTTTTGTAAATACTGTAATTTATATACATTAAGAAATAAATATAATTACCATTTGAGAAGTAATATACATAAGGCAAATTGCTTGTTGAATACAAAATTTGATAATATAAAAGTCATTGCTTCTGCATTTAAAAATCGAATTATAACATATAGATTACAGCATGAGAATATAGAAAAGTACTTTACTCCCGAGTCATTTCTTAAAGATAATGAAAAAGATATATTAAAGATCATTGAGCTCTCAATTACTGAACATACATGTGTGAAAGTTAATTTTGAACTCTTTGCTCTATTTTATTTACCAAGTTCTGATCAACAACAACTCAAGTCATTTAATTCAAAATTTCAAATTCTATGTCGAAATACTGATCTGAAAGAAATGTTTTCTTTAGTAATAGACTCTATGAAAATGAAAATGGCTGAATTCGAACATTGCAAGTCTGGTTGGACTTTTGGAAACAATTAGTCATTTAGAAATAAACGTGAATAAAATACTCGCCTATGAAGGGAAGTAGTTATATAGAACTCCCTGCGACTATTAAAAATACTAAGAGTTGTATTAATATTAAAAATGAAGGACGATCACTGTTTTTTATGGAGTATAGTTGCAGCATTATATCCAGCAAAAAATAACGTATGTAGAACTAGATCTTATCCTCATTATAGTAATGTGTTCAAAATAGATGGTATGTCTTTTCCACCTACTACACATGATCTCAAAACTTTTGAAAAGCAAAATTCTAATATAAGTTTCAACATTTATGGTCTCGATAATTGTAACCAAGTAACTGGCCCGCTTTATATTATGTAATTCAAGAAAAGTACACCATGTCAATATATTATACATTGAGAAATATAATAAGGGTCACTATTGCTTAATAACAGATTTGTCACGTTCTTGTGCGACCACAGATTTCAAAAACATAATGGTAAATTACATTTCTGTGATTCATGTCTTCAAACATTTCTCGTCGAAAAAGAAATTTATGTCACACCAATGTTCTAAAGTATTAACCATATTGCCGAAAGAAAATAGCATATTACAGTTTAAAAGATTGAGCGAAAAATAAAAATAAATTTTATAATATATGCAGATTTTGAAAGTTTATTGTTGAAATGTAATAAAAAATGAACAAACATGTAATACGGTTAATTTACAGTTACACGAGCCATCTTGTTTTGGTTACTATATTTGTTGCTCTTCATGATTCTAAGTTAAATAAATATGTATCATATAGAGGTCCGGATTGTGTTAAAATCTTTATAGAACGTTTAATTGAAGATGTTAAAGATATTGATAAGCTATTATCTGTTAATAAACCAATGAATCCACTAACCGATAAACAAAGAAATGCTTATTTAAATGCTACAACTTGTCACATCTGTAATGAACCTTTGCTGGGAGATAAAGTTGCTGACCACGATCATATTACTTCTGAATATCGGGGTCCAGCACATTCTCACTGCAATCTCATGTTAAGAGAATATTCTTTTATACCAGTCGTATTTCATAATTTATGTGGTTATGACAGCCATCTTTTTATCAAAGAATTAGCACACCATGTGGGAGACATAAAAGTTATACCTAAAACAAAAGAAAAGTATTTAACAATAAGTAAAATAATTTATAACGAGCACACTTCTCGCAACGTTCAAATTAAATTTATAGATTCCTTTCAGTTTTTTAAGTTCTAGTTTGAATGAATTAAGTAAAAATTTATCTGAAAATGAACACATTCATCTCTCAGAAGAATTCAGAAATCATATTGACTTTAACTTGTTAAAAGAGAAAGGTATATTTCCTTATGATTACGTAGATTCTTGGTGTAAATATGAAGAAAAATCTTTGCCACCAAAAGAATGTTTTTATAATAATTTAACCATGAAACATATAACTTATGACGAATATGCACGAGCACAAAAAGTATGGGATAATTTTAATATAAACACAATTGGTGAATACACAGATTTATATTTAAAAACAGATGTCCTATTATTATGTGACATTTTTTGAAAACTTTAGAAATACATGCTTGGAATATTACAAATTAGATCCCGCGCATTATGTATCATCTCCTAGCTTAAGTTGGGATGCTATGTTACTGCATACAGGCGTTCGATTGGATTTAATAAGTGATTTAGAAATATATCAGTTAATAGAAAGAGGTATTCGTGGAGGGTTTATCGCAATGTTCTCATCGATATGCTAAAGCTAATAACAAGTATCTACCGAATTGTGATAACTCAGAAATTTCTAAATACCTAATTTATCTTGATGCCAATAATTTATATGGATTTGCTATGATGAAAAAGCTGCCTATTTCTGAGTTCCGTTTACTATCTGAAGATGAGAAAACGAATTTTAATGTATTAAATATAACAGATGAGTCGGAATATGGCTATATTTTAGAGGTTGACTTTAGATTATCCAGACCACCTCCATAATGCTCATAGTGATTTGCCATTTGCACCAGAAAAAATAATACCTCCAGGTGGTAAAACATATAAATTAATTGCTAATCTTTATAATAAAAATAAATACGTTATTCACTACGTTCATTTGAAATTATGTTTAAAACATGGTTTGATCTTAAAAAAAATATATCGGGTACTAAGTTTTCGTCAAGAACCTTTTTTAAAGAATTACATTGATTTAAATACTCGCCTACGTCAAGCATCTAAATCAAATTTTCAGAAAGATTTGTTTAAATTACTAAATAATTCAATTTTTGGGAAAACAATTGAAAACAGAAGAAAACAAGTCGATGTAAGATTAGTATCACGTTGGGAAGATAATAATAACGTATCTAACAAACGCATTGGTGACGCAAAATATTGACAAAACCTAATTTTAAAAGCATATCAATCTTCGATGAAAACTTTGTTGCGATTCAATTGGAATATGAAAAAGTTCTGTTAGATAGACCCATTTACATTGGATTTACTGTTTTGGAATACGCCAAGCAACATTTATACCAATTTCATTATGACTATATTAAAGAGAAGTATCACGACTGTGCGAAACTTTGCTATACAGATACTGATAGCTTACTTTATTTGATAGAAACAGACGATATATATGCGGACATAAAAGAAAATTCTTTAAATTTTGATACAAGTAACTTTCCAAATAATAATATATATGGCATTTCTAAAATGAATAACAAAATTCCTGGATTATTTAAAGACGAATTAGGTGGTGACGTGCTAACTGAATTCATTGGTTTGAGAGCAAAATTGTATTGTATAAACAGTATTAATACTCAAATAAAAAAAGCAAAAGGTATTTCTAGACCTATTACAAAGAAAATTACTACGACTAAATTCAAGAAAGCTTTGATGACTGATAAACGCTACAAGCAAAAAATGAATGTTATTCGGTCACTTAAACATGTTTTGTATACTCAAGAAAGTTTATAAAACTGTACTTGATCGAAGTGATGACAAAAGACAGATTTTAACAGACAATATACAAACTTTACCTTGGGGGCATTGGGATAACATATTATACTGATTATGTCACTTATTTACAATAATAAGTAAAATAGTTAAATTATAATTGGTACATATTATTTGAACTATATGTAAACAGGAGTTTGAGAAGTTAATGTAGAAAATTAATAAAGATTATAAAATTCTATATGAATATTGTTTTATTTTTATTATACCCAGCTGATGCGTAAAAGCTTTGATGAATTTAAATTTAAAATTATTATTAGTGAAATTTAAAGATGAATTACTTTTTATTACATCATAAAATATAAAAGACTATTTTTATTTAAAAGTAATCAGTCAATACCATGAAGCTAATAAAGCAACCACTTTCAATAGAAATATACAATGTACAGATTTTAGAAAACAAGGATTTCGTTAAACATAGCATACTACTACCTAATTCAATACGCTGCTTAATATGCGGACCGTCTAACTGTGGTAAAACTAATGTGATGTTAAGCTTACTGCTTCATGAAAATGGTTTGAAATTTAAAAATTTATACTTATATTCTAAAACGGCATTTCAACCGAAGTATCAATTTTTAAATGAAGTTATGAAAATGATTCCTGAAATAAAGTTTTTTATTTTTAATAATGAAAAGGAAGTTATAGATCCTAATGATGTTTTGAATAATTCTATTATGATTTTTGATGATGTAGTTTGTGATAACCAAAGTAATATTCGTAATTTTTTTGCAATGGGGAGACATAAACAAGTAGACTGCTTTTATTTGTCTCAAACATATTCAAAGATTCCAAAACAGCTAGTGCGAGATAACACTAACTTTTTGATAATATTCAAGCAAGATGATATAAATCTAAAACACATATATGACGAACACGTAAATACTGATTTAACTTGGATTGAATTCAAAAATCTTTGTTCAAAAGTATGGAAAGAACCGTTTAGTTTTGTAATCATTAATAAGGATTGTGCTGTAGACAAAGGAAGATACAGAAAAGGATTTGATGTCTTTTTCAATTTTAAATAGCTATAAATATGTTTCTTGAATTTAACATGATTAGTATCATTTTTTTATTTGTAAACAGTAGTCGTTTAATTTTAAATATAGTGAAATGGAAAAAGACATAAAATCACGTTTGATTGAATCAGTCTGTTCGATAAAAAAGAAAATTAAAAATATGAAAAAAGATGAAGAACTGACTAATTTATCAGTAAACAAAATTTTAAGACCTGTTGTTGAGCCGTTGCATTCACTCCTTAAAATTGATAAACATATTCAAAATACAATATCGCAAAAAGAGGATGCTTCTAAATATGTAGGAAATGCAAGTTCAGATCATGAAAATTTATATAAAACTTCAGCTAGTTTAGATGAAATGGATCCACCAAATGTGTCTGAAACTTCTAAAAATGATGATATTATTAAAAGTCCAACTATGATAAATAAAGTTTTAGAGAGGTCGTTAAAAAAGAATGAAATTGCAGATATTTATGACAGCTTAAATGTACCATTTGGCGTACGCAGCGTAGGTAGAGATTTATTCATGGGGAATTCAAAAGTCAAATTATCCACCCTAGTTAATCCAGCAATAATGAAAAAACTAATTTGATAAATATTGAAAATAAGCAATATGAACTGTCATCCGGTTTAAGAGAATTATTATTTTGTAAAAAACCTAATTTAACATTAGTCACAGACAAAGATCAGCTAATATATAAGGATATGTTGTATAATACATGTGCTCATAGACGAGATTACAATCCGCAGGGACAAATAAGAGGTGACAAAAGTATAAAATATCGTGACATTATAAAACCTTTATTTAATGAAACTGAGCTAGAAAATAATCAAAAGTTTGGTTCTGGTATACCAAATTTAAAAAAATATGCTCGTAACACTGATTTTATTTATTGGGATGATCCAAATGAGTTAATTGAAAGACTAAAATTGCTAGTCGCTTCTAAAGACGCAGGCAACACCAGCCATGATAATGAAATAATTTCTATTATTGAAGAATTGAAGGAAGCAGGTATAATCAAGGAATAAAAAGAAAAATATCTTATATATGTAAATCAGTATAAAGTAACAGCTTCAACATGAATGTAGATAAATTTGGGCATCATATTTTTAAGAAAAAAAGATTTTCCACTAATTTACTTCCTTTGCAGTGTATTTTAACATACACTGATGATGATAATTTCAATGCACAAAACAAAATAATCAAACATCTAAAAAATCCAGTAGATGCCACCGATAAGCGCTACGAAAGAATACGTTGATAAGTCTATATCAGAATTTTTAAAAAATTTTAAGAACAGAAATGAAGAATTCATTACTGAAATAAACAATAAAATAAGAAATTTGGAAACGAAAATTGAGTTGAAATATTCTCAAAATGAGCAAAAGAGACATAGTAAACGAAATACATAGAAACGCAAGAAAAAATTTTCCACGGAGATGTGTTGTTACTAAAGATATCGATGACCTATGGCAAGCTGATTTGATCGATATGCAAAAAATGTGCAATGAAAATCAAGGTTTCAAATATATTATGGTTGTAATTGATACATTTTCAAAATTTGCTTGGGCGTGTCCACTTAAATCTAAAAGAAAAAATGAGGTTTGTGATGCTTTTAAAAAAATTTTGCAAAATGGTCGTATTCCTAAAAACCTACAAACTGATTTTGGAACAGAATTTTATAATAAAAGTTTTCAAAAATTAATGAATACCTATGCAATAAATCATTATTCTACCTACTCTTCAAAAAAGGCTTCAATCGCAGAAAGGTTTATCAGAACTTTGAAAACAAAAATGTATAAAGAATTTAGTTTTAAAGGAAATTATAAATGGGTAGATGGTACTCTTAATAAGTTAATCCAAATATATAATCGTACCAAACATAGAACAATTGAATTAAAGCCTATAGAAGTCAATAAAAATAATGTAAATTATGTAAAACAAAGATACTTTAACAAATTTAAAGAAAAACTAAATAATAATACCCAAAAAATGGATGTTGGAGACTTTGTACGTGTAAGCAAATACAAAGGAATATTTGAAAAAGGATATACTCCAAATTGGTCAACAGAAGTATTCAAGATCATAAAAATACAACCCACAAATCCAGTAACATACTTGATTGAAGATGCAAAAGGTCAGCCGATTTTGGGTGCATTTTATAGTTACGAACTACAGAAAACTAAACATCCAAATATATATTTAGTTGAGAAGGTTTTGAAAAGAAATCGAAATAAAGTTTTTGTAAAATGGTTAGGACTACCATCAAGTGAAAACAGCTGGATACATAATTCTAATATTTTATGATAGCTTTCAAATGAGTTTTAATGAGTAATGAGTGATAATTTTGTAATGTTAAAAATGAATAAAGTACTTAAAGTAAATCCATCTTTATTTTATTTAGTATCCTTCATAGTATGAGTGAATGCAGTCTTCTAAATTGGTTAATTAATCACTTACCGTTTGAACTTCATTTACCTGGATATAATTATTGGGGGTCCTGGAACCAAATTAATTCAAAGACTTAGCAGAGGAGATAAGGGTATTAACCAATTGGATGAACATTGCAGAGAACACGATATTGCTTATCATACTTTTCATCTTTTAAGCGATCGGCGAAAGCAGATATTAAATTGATGAAAATGGCGAAAAAGCGTGCTACTGCCTCGGATGCATCTCTATGTGAAAAAGTTGCAGCTAACTTAGTAAAAAATACTATGTTAGCTAAGGCTAGCATTGGAGCTGGTTTAAAGGCAAAAAACATATCGATAAAAAAGAGACAAAGCTCAGGTTTGAAAAAAAAAATGTTTCAACATGTGGTTTCCCATACTAAAAAATACTTACAAAAAATCAAACCTCAATGTGAAAAAACCGCAATTAATTTAGCAATGGCAGCTGCGAAGAACTTTGTTACAAATTCTGTTATAAAACATCCGCGCATAATACCTGTACCAAAAACTGGTGGTATACTTCCGTTAATACCTATTTTTGCGGGGTTGTCAGCAACAGGAAGCTTAGCAGGTGGAGCTGCTGCAATAGCTAAAGCTATAAATGACTACAAACTTGCTAAGAAACGTTTATCAGAATTGAAAAGACATAATGAAAAAATGGAATCTCTTTCAATTGGAAAAGGGTTACATGTTAAACCCCATAACGGTGGTCTTGGAATTTTTACAACTTGTAAAAAAAACTAAATCGGCTACCCAATAGAGCTCTTACTAACATCGATATTTTAAAATATGCGATTAAAATACCACATTTTCGAGGTGTTTTTATGAGAAATGAATTACCAAAATGTCCTCTTAAAAGAGAATGTGGTGTTATTAATTTAGATCACTCAGAAAATTCTGGAACTCATTGGGTAGCTTATGTTAAATGTCAAGATTATATAGAATACTTTGATAGCTATGGAAATTTAAAACCACCAAAAGAGCTGATCCAATACTTAGGAAAAAAAGTATATTATAATTACGAAAATATTCAACAAGATCATCCTTATAACTGCGGTCATTTATGTATAAAGTTTCTTGAGAATTTTTGGCGTAATAAACTAAAAAAAATGAATAAATAATACCCAAATACATTATTACCTTTAGTATTCAACCATGTCTATTACTTTAACCATCACTGGTAATCAATCATTCCTTGAATCATATTTTCAGCCATCTTTAAGTATAGATGGCAAATATGAGTGTGGTTTACTATATTTTTCTGTATTTAATACAGTAAGAAATATAGATGAAAATAATAACATATTTTCTTACGGTAATGACGGTAAAATATTGCATATACCATATGGTAATTACGATTTGTATGATATACTTGCATATTTAGAAAAAAATTTAAAAGATTGTGAGATTAAAATTCAACCCAATAATAATACCTTAAAATGTTCCATATATTGCTCTGAAACACTTAACTTTAATGTTAAAAACAGTTTAGGACCTGTCCTTGGTTTTCGTAATATAAAATTAGATGCAAACAAATGGCATGAATCCGAAAATCCAGTCAGAATTCTACCGTTGTCTCTTATAAGAATCGAGTGTGATCTTGTTAAAGAATCATTTGTTAACGGCTTACCATCGCATGTACTATACGAATTTGTGCCTGATATACCGCCTGGTTATCGATACATAGAGGTACCCAAAAATATAATTTATTTACCAATAAACAAAAAAAACATAACATCTATAGCTATAAAAGTTGTTGATGAAGACGGTAATAATATTGACTTCAGAGGAGAAAATATTCAACTGCGCCTCCATTTAAGAAAAATAAAATGATTGTATTTTATAAACCTCTTAATAATAATGCTAAAAGCATTGATACTTGTATTGCTAAAAAGCGCAGACGTGTTAAAGGTGTTAAGAAAATAACAAAACAGAACAAAGAATTTCTTCGATCACTTGGTTTTAAAATATGAATATACTTCAAGTTACAAGTTTACCTCAGTTCGATAACTCAATTGAAAATTACGAAATACACACCTATAATCCATATAATAATAGTTTCGCGGAAAATGACGAAATACGAATCCCCATTCATCAGCAAGATTTGTATCTATTGCCTTCAGCCAGTACCATCTACATCGAAGGATATGCAACCATCATCGGAAAGGACAACAAGTCGATCAAAAGACATGTGGAATTTACTAATAACCCTTTTATGTTTCTGTTCCAAGACATCAGGTATGAAATAAATGGGATTGAAATCGATCGCATAAAAAACGCTGGAGTAACGACCACAATGAAATCATTGGTATCAATGAGCGGAGGGGAAAGTAAGGTTGCAGCTCTGTGGGGTTGGAACATAAATGGATTTACAAACGATGGTCATTTCAGCGTTGTTATACCCTTAAACAAAATACTTGGATTTGCAGAAGATTATAACAAAATAATTATGAACTGTAAACATGAACTAATACTGAACAGGAGCAACACAAACCTAAACAGTATCAAACTTTCAGATGATTTTTCTCATGTAAAAATAGACTTACAAAGAGTGCAGTGGCGAATGCCTCACGTAAAAGTATCAGATCGCGAGAAACTTACATTACTCAAATATTTAGAAAAAGATAAACCAATTCAAATTGCTTTTAGAAATTGGGATCTGTATGAGTATCCGTTGTTACCTAAAACAACAAAACATTCTTGGTCTGTTAAAACGGCTTCACAGACAGAGAAACCACGATATGTTATCTTTGGTCTGCAAACTGATAGAAAGTTTAATAAAGCAAAAGATTGTTCTGTATTCGATCATTGCAAAATATCTAGAGTAACATTATTTTTGAACTCCAATTACTATCCATACGAATCACTGAACTTAAAATTTGATGAAGATAAATATGGTATATTATACGAAATGTACACTCAATTTCGTCAGTCTTATTACAACATTCATATGGACCCCCTGTTAGATCTGCATACTTTTAAAGAAAAGGCGCCATTGTTTATCATTGATTGCTCGAGACAGAACGAGACTTTGAAAACTGGACCAGTCGATGTGCGATTAGAAATTGAAAGTACTGAAGATATTCCAGCAAGTACGTCTGCATATTGTCTCATTATAAATGACCGTCTTATAGAGTATAAACCTTTAAGTAATATCGTACGCAAGATATCATGATTGCCATAGTAGACGTTCAAGGTTTTAAGATTGATAATAATAATTTTATCTTAAAAGAATTTGCGGTTGCATATGATAATAGAATTCAAGTTCTGCTTTATAAGCAACCGTACCCATTCTATGATTTGACACCAACGGAACGAAGACAAGTAAGCTGGATTGAAAGAAATAGAGGAATATTTTGGAAAGAAGGTCATATACCTTATTCAAATCATAAGGATCATATTATACCAATTTTAGCTAATAAAAAAATTTACACTAAAGGTCTTGAAAAAATGTCTTGGATTAAAGAAATATCCAAAAATAATAATGTTTTTAATTTAGAAGATCAAACTTGTCCTAATTTAGTTAGTTTATATGATAAGTATAGTATGTCAGATGATGTAAACAGTTGTATTTATCATTCTAAAATATGTGCTTTAAAAAATGTAATGTGTTTAAGTAAATGGTGTAAAGAAAATAAAATTCTAAAATAATAATTTGTTTTTAATACTATATTAAATTACCCTGAAATCTGAAATGATAATAATAATTTAATATGTATAGGACCTATTTGTCAAATTCTAAGAAGTACAAAAATTGATTTCAAATAGTCGTTTTGAGCATATTTTAAATGTTTTAGAATGAAGCAGTTTGAACAGGTCAATAATATTTTGAAATGAAACAGTTTGAACAGATCAATAATATTCGGAATAAAGCAGTTAGAACAGGTCAATAATATTTTGGAATGAAACAGTTTGAACAGATCAATAATATTTTGGAATAAAGCAGTTAGAACAGGTCAATAATATTTTGGAATGAAACAGTTTGAACAGATCAATAATATTTTGGAATGAAGCAGTTTGAACGTATCAATAATATTAACAATATACAGATAAAATACAGATTTCAACCGTCCTAGGACTTCAAATTTTAAAAGTAATAATTAAAATTAACAATTAGTCAAATTTGAAAATATGTTGAAAACCGATTTCACAACTTTGAGAAGTGAAATACGAAAAATAGACTTTTATAAGTTTTTGAAATAATATGTTAAAAAACTGATTTTACAAGTTTTGAGAAGTAAAATATGAAAAACAGACTTTTCTAAGTTTTTGAAAACGTGAATTGAGAGAGATGGATCTTCTTTGATCCAGCTCGCTCAATTCACCACTACTCGTGTTGGAAATAATTCGCACATGAAAATGTCAGTGATGCGAGACCCGGGATTTGAACCCGCTACATTCGGTTTCCCAAGCGAGCGCGTTACCACTAGGCTACCACTGCCTTAAGGTGCGAGGTACTAGCAGAAATCAAATCTGTTACTGGCAACGTACTCTTGCTTTGCTCGGGTGCGTCTCTACGTATCTACGTGTTACTCTAAGTTATAGCCTACATAATACTGTCTTAGATTTACGCGAATATTTGATATTTTAAATAAAACTATCTTTTCGGATTATTTCGCGGACTTATTTTGATTTTTGGTTCCCGACGTTGCGAATGCTTTACAGCATTCATGGTCACGGGAGAGACTAAGGTTGTAAACGTCACAAACACATATACTTATTACAGACGGTGTCGGTGCCTACCCATTATTTTACAAAAATGATTTTAAAAATTCAAAAATGGCACCAAAGTACCGTACAATATTTGTTGATTTTTATTTCTAAACATTCCAATTTCTTTTATAATTATTATAATTAAATATAACAACATTATTTATTTAATTAATAAATTATTAATAATATATTTAAATAAGTTATTTTAATTAATTATTAACACTAAATAATATTACTATTTATTAAGTTTCAAAAAAATGTAATATTTACAATATAATAACGGCTAAAATTAAATGAATATAATAATTATAAAAAAATTTAGAATGTTTAGAAATAAAAATCATCAAATATTGTAAGGTACTTTGGTGCCATTTTTGAATTTTTGGAATCATTTTTGTAAAATAGTGGGTAGGCACTGTCTGTAAGTCTCTACTGCGACCATGATTACTGTTAAGCATTTGAAACGTCGGGAACCAAAAATCAAAATAAATACGCGAAATAATCCGAGAAGATACTTTTATTTATAAAAACTTTTTAACAAAAAAATAAAAACCGACTTCAAACAAAAGCACTAAAAAGTAACAAATAACTGATTGGTAGTTTTCATTTACTATACATACCTAATCAAATATTTTTGAAGTCGGTGTGCTTAGCTTTGTATGGGCTGGCACCGATTTCGAAAATATTTGATTAGGTATGTATTTAATAGGTAGGCTTTAATTACTTAGCCAAAGCACACCGACTTCGAAAATATTTGATTAGGTATGTATAGTAAATGAAAACTACCAATCAGTTATTTGTTACTTTTTAGTGCTTTTGTTTGAAGTCGGTTTTTATTTTTTTGTTAAAAAGTTTTTATTTTTCCCTTTTTAGTGTAGACAGTAGTAGCAAAGTAAAGATTCTAACGTGTTAGGCTTGTCAAATCAAACAAAATAAGCCCAAACTCAAAGTATCTACTATTAGCCGTTGAAGAGTTCCACCTATCCACCTTCTGGCCTTGCCATCATATTAGGTCAACAACACCGAACCACTGTACTATCAACGGAAATAGAAATACTTGCAAAGTTTCAAGTCAATATGACAATTAGAAGTAGGTTAAATTCATCATTAGTTGTTTTTCCACCCTTAGGGGTGGTATTTTTTTTTTGAAATTTAAATGGGACCAATCTGGAAGTACACCCTTTCAAACAAAACAAAAATTGTCCAAATCGGTTAATAAATGACGGAGTTCTGAGGTAACAAACATAAAAAAAAAACATACAGTCGAATTGAGAACCTCCTCCTTTTTGAAGTCGGTTGAAAATACTAAATTTCATCTAAATCCATCCAGCCGTTTAAGTTTGAAGGAATAACAACATACAAATAATAAACATTAATTTTTCAACAATTTGTCATATTTTATCTAAAAAACCTCCCAAATAAGAGTTATTATTATATTCATAATTAAAATTTTATAACTGACTCTCTTTCTCTATCGTTGTTTCACTCTATGCATATATGTATGTCTTGTATCGGTAATATTATTATTAATTTTCAATTTTTTTGCTATTTTGCTAGAATACTCCTAATAAGACTACCAAATCAAATGATGTCTAAATTCTTATAGTTGCTAATCTATAGGTTCATATAATAAAAAAACATACAGTCGAATTGAGAACCTCCTCCTTTTTGAAGTCGGTTGAAAATGTAAGTGATCGCTGTCTGTAAATGGAAGATATTTGAGAAGAACTATTATTGGGAGTCTTTATTAACGCAATATAACCCAAAACAATGGTTTTTAAAATTTTTGTCTGTTTGACTATGCGTTTGAGTGCGCTTATCTCAGAAACAACTTAACCGATTTAGGTGCGGTTTTCACTAATGTACTGTGGTAAGCTTCACGTTACATTTAGTATTGTTTTATTTCAATCGGTTTATAAATAAAAAAGTTATCAATTTATAGAATCAATCAATTAATACGTGTTTTATTATTTAATTAATTAATTATAAGGATAAATAAATTTAAAAAATCAACAAACTAAAATTAAAATATTTATAAAATATCGCAGAGATTTCATGAAATAGATAATTTAAGCAGATGGTGTTGTTAAATATAAAGATTATTAAATAATAAATTCCATTCATTAAAAATTTGTGTTCATAAGTAACAAATTGTTATAGTAAAAAATAAATAATTAACAAAATAAGTAGAGTTAACTAGTGCTTGGCCTTCAGTAACAACCTGGTAATCTATACTATAATAAAACAGTAGAGTTCGAATGTCTGTACATAGCAAAAAAATGCTTAAAACAGAGTCAGGAGGATGTAAGAAGACAAATAGAACAAATCCAGATTTTTTTCAAATTTTTTGTTTCTCTGTCTGTTTGTCTGTTTGTACGGGCTAATCTCCGAATCTATTGGACCAATTTAAATGAAATTTTGCATGGTGGTACCCTATATCCCCGGGCAACAACAACAACAACAACTTATTATCCCGGAAAATCAAATAGTTCCCGTGGGATAGTTAAAAAACTATAATAACTTATACAGCTTAGTACACAGCAACTTATGCACCTAATTTAGTAAAATTTAATATTCTGATACTTTATATTGCCGGTCAAAGAACAGGTTATTTTTCATCCCAGAAAAATGAACGGTTTCCGTGGGAATTGATAGATCTCTATCAGTGTTATTCTAGAGGCGAACCCGAGCGAAGCGAGGGTGAGCCGCTAGTAAGTAATAAGTTACGAAACCATATAGGTGTATTAACTTTAATTAAGAACTTTAAATAATATCTCAATATTAAATGAAGTAAAAGTGTAGCAATATCGTATTATATAATAAATATGTATATGATAATTTATATATATCAATAAACAATTGTCTTTTTTCTGCAGAATTGAATTTTATGGTAGTAAAGTTTATATAAATTATCAATTCTATATACATAATATTTAACAGTGATGATAGCAACAATCATTTGTTTTCGGAATCGAGTTTTATGGGAATGTTGTTGCAGGCGGCATCCACCAGCAGCACAGTGGGCACATGTCCACAGTGCCCGTCAGCATGTCCTCTTCAGCATCAGACAGCGACAAGCCAGCTAAGCAGAAAAGGCATAGAACTCGGTAATTAATGTGGTTTAGATTAAAAACTTTTCTGTTTTTGACATTAAACTTCTTTGGACACGTTTGAAAAAAAATATGAGAGTAAAATTTTTACGATGCGTGCGCACACCGACAGCCAAAAAGCGACATGATGAAGTAAGCTGAAAGCGATATGATGAAGTTTGCTGCATTTAATTTTACAAACAGAGAGTTGTGACATACGAGATGAAATCTTTAGCTATTTTTGTTCTGTTACGCCAAAGAAGTATAACTTCTTACGTGCGTACATAAGTACACACACACGTTTTTTTTATATATTTCCATCTTTATGTCTATTTTCTTGTCTTTATTTTTCACTCCGTCTTCTTTAATCTTTTATCTCGGTATTATATGTATATTATTATTCATTCTCAATTTTTTGCTATTTTACTAGTATTATCCTAAAAGGCTACCAAATGATACAGTGCCTTATAGTAGCTAATAATTTAATATATTATTAGTGTTATTTATTTATTAAAAAGTGTAAATATAAACAAAAAGAAAACAAGTAATAAAAATTTTAATATTTAAAATTAAATGTTTGTGTCAAGAATGATACAATGTAAAGGAACCGGAAGCCTTGGTGTATATGTATGTACGCACCTTTACATACGTGGAGTGGTACACCACTGGCCTAACTCTAACTTGTGTTACATAAGCAGGTAAAAAGTTTTAAATGCAAATAAAACATGTACGAGTGCTACCTTTTATACGTAGTAATTTAAGCACTAGCTATTAGTTAAGTAAAAAAAAAAAAATGGTAAACTGATATTAATATATTACCATTAAAGATGATGAATTCTTACCTAATGTTTGTAAATTAATGGAAGTACAAAGAAGGTCATGTTAGTATCATATGAGAGTAAACCTTAAGATTTTTGATAAAAAACAAAAATGAGGACTTGTAATTATAACTAATAATTATTAATAATACTATAACTAATAATTGAACATAATAATAATTGTTATAATTACTAACATACATACTTAGTGTGGCAGGCGATTATTTTATATTTTTGTACAGGTTCACGCCGGCACAACTAAACGAGTTAGAACGATGCTTCACGAAGACTCACTACCCAGATATTTTTATGCGAGAAGAAATCGCGATGCGCATCGGCCTTACAGAGAGCAGGGTGCAGGTAGGTCCATTGCTTTAAATCTAGCCAATACATTTAATCATAGTTTATTTTAGTCTATATAATTTGATAACTGTCCGCCAACCTGTACTTGGGCAGCGTGGTGGATCTCCAGCCCAGCCAGTGGCCCAGCAGTGGGACGTTAAAAAAGGGCTGATTACAATTTAGTAATGATTTCTTTTAATGTTATACGAACTAACTTTATCAAATTTTCGAGATATTTGTTTAATTTTTAATATAATTTACAACATCCGTCGAACAATCAAGGAATCATATAAAAAATAAAACGCCGGTACAAATGGATCACCTTGCGTGACTCCCACTTCGCATGCTCCGTACAAAACTTGCACTATATCGATACATTTCACGAGACCTTCTACCTGAATCGACCTTAGGATTATGCAGAGCTATAAATATACTTACAATATTAAAATAATTATAATGTGAAGATGGATCAAATGCTGATTTACTTAGAACTTAAGTTTTCTATAAATAAAATAAATAAATATGTCAGAACATTAACACAGCACCATCTAGTTCCATGGTAAGCTACTAGGCTTGTGTTATGGATACCAGATAGTTGATACACTACACATATAACTTTTCTTTTACAAACATTTGCACTCATCATACAAATGAATGCCACCAGTGGGACTCGAACCCGCGACCGCTGGAACAGCAAGTAACACTACAAACTGAGGCAAACGTGTCATCATTTCTTTCAATAACAAAATGTCGAAATAATAAAGATGTTACACGACATAAGCCACTTAGATACTTGAACAAAATAAATAAATTTTCAAGTAATATAATATTAAGTAGGAGATAAATGCGATAATCATTCTAAATTCTTAAGCTCATGAATAATAAGTGTTGCAACGAGAATATCATTTATCAATAACAACGTTAACAACTTGTATTCACAGTTTAAAGATTGTAAATTGTCGAATCCTATGACGTGGAGTAATCTGTTAATAGCGGCTTTGTAGAAGCATTTAGTTTAAACTATACTTTGCGTTTGGAATTAGTCTTAGTGTGTGTCGCCCGCTCACCAATATTTGTATTTCGTTAACGCTCTACACATGGTTCTACGACAGCTAGCTCTAAGTTCACTTCAACAGACTGACTCTACCTTTTTACTTAAGCACTGAGGTCAATCAAATTAGTTTTAATAATAGTGATGTCTGTTTTTAGATAAAAACTAGATAACTAGCGACTTAAACTATCTTCTTATCAAATTTCATTAAAATCAGTTCAATAGTTTCGGAGCTTATTCGGTACTGACAAACAAACAAATCTTCCCTCTTTATAATACTACTATAAAAGTATATATTAACAGAGGGACAGTAAGTCAAAGTTACTATGCTTAAAGCTTAGAGAGAAAGTTTAATAAAATGTATTTCTATACTAATATTATAAAGAGGTAAAATTTGTGAGTTTGTGACGTTGTAAGGGGTAATCTACTGAACCTACTGGATCTACTGAACCGATTTAGATAAAATTTTCTAAGAAGATAGGTTCAGACCCTGGGAAGGACATAGGATGTTGTTATCCCGAAAATCATCCTTTAAGTGGGTGAAAATAGGGATGAAAGTTTGTATGGGGAATCAAGCTAGGGACAAACTCGAGCGAAGCGAGGGTGAGTCGCTAGTTTCCTATAAACGAACTTACCAAAAATCTTTTTCTCTATATTATGTAGTATATTACTAAAATAATAAAAATATTTGTGAATTTCGACAAGGCAGTATCGTATTATAAAATGTAATCCGTGAAAGTTATAAAGTCATCGTTAAAATGTTATGTTTTGACGTCGAGTGTTGACCGATCAATGAAATATTGGTTCTTTGAGCGCTCGTTCATTACGCGACTGTAAACATTCATTAACATAAGTATTAACGCTGAATAGATTATTACATATTTAATCTTACAATATCTTTTATTTATCTACATATTAGAAAATAGTATCTCTTTTATTTCTTGAAAGCAACAGTTCTGAAAGGAAAAGTAGCTGAGTGGCATACTTGGTTGGAAAACGAAGTGAAGCGGGTTCAAATCCCGGGTGTTGCACCTCTGACATTCCCAACATGGTTACCACTTTTCTTCTGGTGAAGGAAACTTTCGTGAGGAAGCCTGAAAAAGTCCGCCAACCTGGACTTGGTCAGCGTGGTGGACTATGGCCAGATCCCTCTCGTCTTGAAGTGTGGCCCACGCCCAGTAGTGGGACCTTATGAAGGGCTGAATACATACATCAAACAAAATTTCTGAAATTTATTCTTTAGAGTTCAATGTTTAATGACTATTTATGTATATATTTTTTTATTTTATAACTACAATAGGTGGCCTTATGGTTAGTTTTATTACTAACAGTAGCCTAATATTCTAGATCTAGCCTATTTACATAAATACTAAATTTCATTTATAGTCATCTAGCCGTTTAGTTTATGGAAATAATAAACGCACATACAAAATTTTGCTTTAATAATAGTAATCTCATAATTTATTAGAATTAGTAGTAATTTGGACAGTAATATTAAAAATACAGACAGAGTTTTATTTTATCTACAGTAGATTTCTAAAGTAGCGCGATCTTGTGTGAAAAGTGATTTCTTTGTAGAACCAGTATCAAAAGTTCTCAGAAATCTGTGCATCAGTCCCACACAAGTTCTCATGTTGAGATATTTGCTGAGGCCGGCGGCGTATTAATGGAGCAAATAATGTAGACCGAGTTTGCAAATACGCGCCCGCAACAAGTAGAAACTAGAAGGAAGTATAATTATTATAAAAATATATTTTTCGCTTTATAATTTTTTTACCAATTTATTAAGAAAATATGACCTAAGCAGCAGCTTGGTTATAAAATGAATATTATCTTTACAATCAATATGTTTTTTTTGTCATAATGGACATCAAACCTGCAACTTACTCCTTAGAGAATTCGGACACTGAATTCACTTGATGCGGTTGCGCAATACCAGATTAATATTGCTCAGATATTTGCTCTCTGACCATAATAGCCGAGTTTTTCTTCCTCTAACATGATGTAATGAAGAGTATGATTGTATAAAACAAACAATATCCCATGACTGAGCGTTGTACCACACAACGAGATACAGAGATACGATGAAATGCTCATTTAAAGCCCATTCACACTGTAAGAAATAATTAAGCTCTGTGAAACAGTAGCTTTTGTCTATTGCATCGTTTCCAAAACTTGCCACACAAGTGAACATCAGAGTGGGTCCTTAAGTCTGGTGCAACACTGAATATAGCAGTCACTAGCTATGTATTGGCTTTGTTTAAAATATGTTAAAGAAATTATATGAAAATTTATGATATGATGCTCTTCGATTTTTAATAAATAAAGGCTAGGAAATACATCAATAATACTCATAGGTGTAGCAGCAGGTATAACACTACAGTAAAGTTGCTTACCGCTATCTGTCTGTCCTATGTATGCTTAGATCTTTAAAACTGCGCAACGGATTTTGATGCGGTTTTTTTAATAGATAGAGTGATTCTAGAGGAAGGATTATATGTATAATACATGGATATTTTAGAACAGAAAAGCCGAGAAATGCAAAGATTTGTATTTCATACTAACTGTGAAAACGTACCTAGGGACGGACCCGAGCGAAGCGGTGGTGAGTCGATAGTCTACTAAATGCCTTACTACTTTTATATCAGATTTGATTTCAGTTTTTTTAATCTTATAGTATTAAACATATTCCACAATCAAAATACAACATGAAATAAATAGAATTGTGTTTATGATTTGTAGACTACACCACACAACATACGCCCTTCTTATTGCAATATCCTCCCGGCATGGGATATCCCACGGGATAAAAAGGCTGTATAATAATATACATGATATATATAAAATCATGTCGATAGGTTGCTCAGTTTTTGTGTCAAAGAAGAACATACCAATAAACAAAGTTCACAAAACGATAAGTATTACTATATAACATTTTTTCTTCAAATTTGAGACATTTTTATCGCTATAAAAATTTATAAGAGCATCTCATATCCATACTTTCCATATCAAATGTGAAAGTGTGTTTGTTTGTTTGTCCTTCTTTCACGTCGAAACGGAGTGACGGATAATCGTGATTTTTGTGTGGAAATAGTTGGAGGGCTGGAGAGTGACATAGGCTATCTTTTACTGCGGGAGGTAACCTAATTCCCGCAGAGAAACACGTTATAATACAATTCAAAAAAAATATATATGATCAGAATTACTTGAAACTTGGTATTCATGCTTTTTAATAAATTTAAACAAATAATTGTTTTAGCATTTTTGAAATTCATCCTATAAAGGGGTAAAATTGGGGATGAAAGTTTGTATGAAACTAACTTTTTAGAGATTTTTAAACAGTTTTAGCGCGAGCGAAGCCACGGGTTCTAGTCATTTAATAAATTTGATATGTTTGATCATGATGCGATACGATGCTATATTCCGATGAAACTGCGACCTATCCAGAGACTACTTCGCGCCAAACTGCGAGATTCTTGTAAAGTTTTTATTATTTATTTTTATAGTGCGAGTCTTTGTGGCTACTTTTTTAAGGACTGAGGTGTAATGTGGACTGTGTTTGCTGAGTTCGTGCCTTTTATTTTTTTAAATGTTAAAGCTCAAGGTCCGATTTGAACAGATATTTTAAACTAGATGTTTCTTCTGACTTCTTTTTAGTCACGTAAGTAAATATATCTTCTCTCTATAGGCATACATAACGAAACCAATTCTTCCTTTGTCACGTCATCACGTAAAAATTCTGAACGTATACCAACTATTTTGTCACAGCGACGCGGGATCGTCTGTACATGGTTTTAGGCTATTTATTTCCATAAATATTTTTTCCCGCCAACAAAAGCATAAGACATTACACTTTTTTTTATTCATTTGTTTTTTTTACTTAGCCTAAATGTTTAATTTAAGTCTCTGAAGACCAAAAGAAACATTTACGTACGCCCAACAAAAAGGGCGGGTGATGGCCAGTAAGTAGGTAAAATCAATCTTGTAATTAAAAAAAAAACGTGTGTGTACTTACGAGTACGTACGCACGTAAGAAGTTATACTTCTTTAGCGTAACGAACAAAAATAGCTAAAGATTTCATCCCGTATGTCACAACTCTGTGTTTGTAAAATGAATGCAGCTAACTTCATTATGTCGCTTTTTGGCTGTCAGTGTGCGCGCCCATCGTAAAAATGTTACTCTTATAATTGTTTCCAAACGTCCGAAAAGTAGAATTTTCGATCGAGATCTTTTCGAGAAGGCTCTTCTTATTATACCCCCTCAGTGTATTGTTCGTCATTATATTATATTCATATGTATGTAGTCATATACAATATCCAAAAGTTATTTATCTATTGCAAAAGACAAACAGCTCAATACATTCTAAACTAATTCGATTTGTTAAAGCTAAAAATAGTTTTTATGAGTTATCGATCGTTTTAGCGGGTCAGTAAAAATATTACCCACAAATCTTACTTTTATAGCGGTCGTGTGAAATGGAGCTTATTTGCACTGGTTTATTTCGATTGTAGAGCTCGATGGAGGATTGTGAAACTTGCAATAGGCCCTTTGATTGTTATAAAGGAAGGTATATCAAAATATTTACGTTTATGTAATTATAACTATTGAATATTTTTATATTAAGCTTTTTCTACGCTAAGCTGTAAAGCTTGTGTGCATTGTTGTTGTTATTCTGTTACTGACTGACTGACAGCGTAAAATAATGACAAATACAAAAACTTACTTCTGAATGAATGAATGAATTATATCATTTATTCAGTCATAACTTGAACATAATACTGTAAAATGACCTCCTGAACGATATATATCACCGCCGCCAATGTCACTGAGACTTGCCATCTGCATAGCAGACATTATCTTTACATATAATAAAATTCTGAGTTGAATCTGTACATTAAATATTTTTTGGGAAATCTTATTGAAATAGACATTGTTATCGATACAGAGTCTGAATCTATAGTTTTTAGAATTTTTATCTATCTGTCTGTCTGTCTACATTGTAAGAGTATACTAATATGTAAAACTAAGAATTTGGTTTTTGGTCATCTGAACGCGGGCGGAGCCGCGGGCAATGCTAGTATTGCATAAATATACGTGCAAGCACAATGCAGTCGGTCAAAAATTTGATTATACGACGCGACGGTCAGATTACAGGCAAAACCGACAGTTTTAGGTGCTCGCCGAGGCACACGCATGTTACGAGTACATCACCAACTTCTTGATATCAAATCTTAATGGCTATATTAAGTCACATGGGACTCACTCCCAAAACCTTCGGATATGGAATCGTAGATGCTAGATAAGATAATAATTAAATATAGGTACTGTACAGGAAATACATAAAACCATTTACTTAGGAATATACTTACAAACATAACATTTCCTACGTGAAAAATAAAACTTAAGTAATTTAAGGAATCGTATACATTTATCATACACTCATTATATACCTATTTCTAAACGAAATAAAATAATTATAAACAAAATGTTCAATAATGCATTTAAATTATAGTTGAAAATTTAAAATAAACTTATTCATTTAAAATGCGGCAAGTGTTGAGATATCCAATAAAAATAAATAAAAAATGTCTCCGCTACCCCTCGCTCGTGATTCGCACTTTGTTTACTAAATCCTTTCATTATTAAAAAGATGTACGGCGCAGAGACGTTACGATGCAGTATCGATATCGATAGTTTTAATATTTTTTAAGTTAGAGCGATGATTTTTTTCATCGAAAAGGTTTTGGGAGTGTTTTGTGTACCTACTTAGGTTTTAAATTGTGTTTTTGCTTCATCGTCAATAGTTTCTTCATAGTTTTGAATATCTTTATAGTTTTGAATTTAAAACTATATCGATCACTAGTGGCTTACCCTCTCTTAGCTCGAGTGCACCCTAGGAATAGACGATTTTTTCCTATTTAATTCACATTTATGATCATACTGGTACATTAACCTCTTAAAATGACAATTTATAACCTGTAACCTTCCTGGATAGTCAATCTTTATTTTGGTGAAAACTGACTAAAAATTCGTACAGTTGTTTCTGAGATTAGCCTGAATAAACTCAGCGTGACGGGGAAGTTTTATTAATAATATGTGGTTATAATAAATATATACAATATATTTTCATATGTAAACTAAAATTAAATTAAAAATGTAGCGGTTATTTAAATTTAATAAAAACTATAAAAAAGCTTTCAAAGAAAAGCGGTTCAAAAAGGTTAATTTTAGCGTCAATGAAAATATCTTTTAAATATCGTAATGAGCTCGACCAGCACGTACAAGGGAAATGTTTCTCAATCATACATTATTCTGTGTTTTTTAACGCAAGTGCGTCATTGTTAATTGCATTATAGACGCGATCCGTGTTGACTTGTGACTCTAAAAAGACAGTATTTTCCACTCTTGTTTGTTTAATAATTAACTCAGATTTTTAATGGCAATACTATGTCTATCGACTATTTTCGTTTATTTTGGGTAAAGTGATAATTACCTTTGTTTTCTAGTTAATTTTATAAGCCTATCCTGTTCTGTAGTCGTGCACTTATCCAAAGTCAATTACCTAAGCCAATATTGGCATTACAAACTAATAAGCTTCCACGTCTAAAGATTTAAGTATATTGAAGATTATATTTTTACCCAATTGTCGCATATATCGTTTAACAATTATACTATTCCTTATTATCCATTCTACAACGTTTTTATAGATATAACATTAATCTATACTTAATATTATAAAGAGGTAAAGTTTGTGATATTGTGAGTTTGTGAGTTTCTCTACTGTTTAGTAGATTTAGATGAAATTTGGTAAGAAGATAGTTTGAGACCCTGGGTCCTTATGTCCTTGTCCTTCATATAGGATACTTTTTATCCCGGAAATTATCCCTTAAGGGGGTGAAAACGGGGATGAAAGTTTGTATGGGGAAGCAAGCTAGGGACGAACCCAAACGAAGCGAGGGTGAATCGCTAGTAATAGAATATTTTCATACAACAAAAGTATGCACAAAAGGCGATATTTTCACTAATGCATGTCATTAATTCCGTAGAGACTTGAAGTGCAGAAAAAAACTATCTTTAAAACATTTTTCAACGAGTTAAAACTTGATGAATATATTGTTTAAAATCATTTACATATAAACAGATATAAATGTTACTCAAAATTTATAGTTTTTTTAATATATCGTTATAGTATATGTATGTAGGTACATCGACGTAAGTACACCCCTGCATTAGGGGCATTAGCGTTCCCGCGCGACATTAAGATTTATTAGCCCAATAACTTACGTTCAGCGGTCATCGCTACGTGTAATGTTTGCTTATAATTTTACTCTTATAGCATTATGCGTACTAAAACTGTAATATTTTAATGGAAATACTTGTTAGAGTCATTCTGTTTAGACAAATATAATATGAAAAAAAAAACATTTTTCATATGTTTACTAAAATAAGGTATCCCTAATACGGTAGAGTCTAATTGTATGTAGAGATTAGAGTGGACGTACATATGATTGCGTACAGTTATAAATTAGATACATCTCTAAACTATTTTTGTATACCGCAACTTTGCGATTTTTATGATTATTTATGGAAAGTTATTATTATTATTATTATTATAATTATGTATGAAACTAGCTTATGTAATTTTCATGCCCATAAATTATATATGTAAAAGGTCATGACATCCTTGTACTTCTTTTAATATTTAAAAAGAATAAACAAAAAACAGACTTTTGTATTTATTGTTAATAGTAAATTATAAATGTAAGGATAAAAATGTTAGAATCATACTCAGTGGTAGGTTGCATATTTTATTTTAAAAAATTTTTTTACAAAAGATATTTTACCCCTGATTTATATTATTAATAAAAGTAATGATGTAACATATCGTGCTCTTTATCGATATTTGAATATTAAAAGGGGTTGTTAAATGCAATCAAATCCGCACCTGGGGCCGCGCCCATATATCGATTGACAGGTGATGTACGTCATGGAACATCACTAATAGTTGCATTGTTTTTATTGCACATTAAAGTTTAGCGGCTCACCCTTGCTTCGATTGGGTTCACCTTTAGAAAAACATATACAAATCTATCCCACGGGAACCGTAAATTTTTCGGGGATAAAAAGTAGCCTATATATTATTCTGATGTACGAGATATATTATTGTAAGGTTTCATTCATTCATTCATTCGTAGTTTTTGCGTGAAACGGTGCGATCTATACATCCTCACAAACTTTCGTATCTATAATATTAGAAGGATTTTAGAAAAGTAATTGTAAAATAGCAAAGATTTTAAATATGCATAAGATTTAATATATAACAGAATATTTCATTCGTTATTTTTCCTGTCTCCTATATATTTTACTTTTTCAAAATGTTCCTAGAGTCTAAGCTTTCATTATGTGCTATATTAAAATTTTTGAATTAGAAAATTGTGTTTATCAAACTCAAAATTTTAAAAGTCGTAAATTGATAATTTCGTCACATATCGAATCAAAATATATTTGAGCACCGCCAACTTCCAATGCACGCTCGATAAAAATAGCATACTTCAAGTCAATAATTTTAATACAAATAACTAACACTATATAAGGAAAAATTACACATAAGAAGCATATTTCAATGGGTATTTGCGAAAGGAATTCTAAACAAGCAATCGTCCCAAAAGGCAATGTTAATAAAAAACCGATCTGCCGTCACGAAATGTGCCATAAACACTTTTCTCTATAAGAATGTACAAAGCCAGCGAGTCCCTCCGCTTAGCTTGATTTAGCGTTATAGTACGCAATTCGCAGTTACGACACATTGTGGATCAGGAATATCCACAGTAATATTATAAATACGAAAATGACTCTATTATATTCAGAGCTAAGCGATTTTGATAGAGTAAAATCAAATTATTTTTTAAAGAATTCTAATACTCCATACTAATATAATAAATGTTAAAGTGTGTTTGTTTGTTTGTTTGTTTGTTCTTCTTTTTTTTTGAAATAGAGTGATCGATTGGTGTGTGTGTGTTTTTTTTGTGGAGACATTAACACATTAACACACAACACCATTAGTTCCATGATAAGCGACGAGGCTTCTGTTATGGATACCAGATAGTTGATACACTACATAGTTGATAACTTTAAAAAATATAAATATTATAAATATAAACACCCATGACTCGAACACAAACATTAGTGTTTATCACACATATAAATGCCCTCAGCAGGACTTAACCCCGCGACCGCTGGCAAAGTAAGTACTACACTACAAACTGAGCCAAACGTGTTGTCAGCTGTATGAAAGAGTACGGCATTTCAAAATAAATAATTAATCGATAAATCTAATAATTATAAAATTCATTATTTATCCTTGGACATATTTACAAATACAAATAACACAAGTTGCAACTATAAAAATAGCAAGTTTCAAAGTTTATATACTTTAGTTCTTTGAAATATTGTCCATGTCCATAGAATTTATTAAAACTCCAAATATCAAATTCAAACTTATTCGCACATTTTCGTTCCTTCCTTCCATTAATAATGTTTTTAATGATAAAACAATCTTTTACACGTTTAATATAAATATTTGCAAGCCACAGTAGCGAGAATACGCCCCCAGGCTTACAGTGATGTAACATTATTTCGCAATTTGCAATAACGTCGTATTGCGGATCAGTGGATATTAGATGGGGTCAGTTCGAATCCCAGGTGACGCTCGCTATGACCATTACTTTGTTGTACTTTTGTGTTATTATGGCATAATTTGTTAGTCTTAGCTCTACATCGGTGCTGGCATAGAAAAATTGCACATCATTATCATCATTTTAATGTTAAAAAAAATGATGTTTGTTACTCTATCATTCCAGAACGCCTAAACGAATCTTAATGAAATTTGGCATAGACATAGATTATAGTCTAAAATAGCACATAGGTTACTTTTTATCCCGGAAAAATGTACGATTTCCGTGGGATAGATTTATTTTCTAGACGAACGCGAAACAAATCGAGGGTGAGTCGCTAGTGTTAATAATATTTCTATTCGCGTGTAGTCCATTTTGTATCTGTTAAACATAAAAATAATATAAATAGAACTTTCTTTTTGTTACTATTTTTATTTAATAGATAAATTACCTAGAGACAATTATTTTTTAGGCATGATGAAACCAATACGACCAGATATCTCTGACGTTCATCGAAGCTGTTACTTGCAGAATGTGTACAAAAATGGTTCCGTTGTTGTTCCCAATAAAACATTATTATTATTATTATTAAATAATATGCTATACTACTTTTGAACAATTTTTTTGTCAAAGTGAACATTAATGATAAGTCTATTTAATAGTCTTCTACGAGTACATAAATAAAAATGAATGTTGCTAAGCGCAAAACTCGAGAACCGCTCGACCAATTTAGCTAAATTTTTGTGTCGTATGTTCCTTAAGGTACACGGAAAGTTTTAATTAAGAGAAAAAATAAGATATATATATATATATATATATATATATATATATATATATATATATAACAAAGTCGTGTTAGTTACAGCAATTATAACTCAAGAACGGCTGGACCAATTTTTATGAAATTTGATTTTTTGGATTTCTCTTAGTCCGGAATAGGATAATAAGTACCTATTAAAACATCAGTAAAAATAAGAAAAAGAAATCCTGCCATATGGCTAACGCTGGCTAATAATTATTTATATATCTATTTAAAACGTACCTACGGACAAACCGAGCGAAGCAATTATGATTGTGAATCATCCAAATGATATTCATTCATATTGTTACCATATACACATACGAGTACATATGTATGTAGGTACAAAGATCTACAGAACATGAAATTACAAGTAAAATAAAATTAAAGATACAATTTACCTAACAGTTAAAAAATCTTCCCAAAACGGATTTAGTTATAAGAATGAACCGTTATATACAATTATTTAGTATAAAATATAAAAGAAAAATTTAAATGAGAATCAGATGGTGGCTGTAGCAAAATAAGCAGAATTGAACGTCCCTTATTTCTCGGTAAAATTAAAAAAAATGCGATACAAAGTATTCATAGGATTATCTCAGCGGGACAAACATCATGTAGACAGTCTAATTGAGCGTCTAATCCGCTCATAACCACCCCCGGTACTGATTTAAAAGTCAATATTCGGTGGTGAGGGTCGAATAATTACAACCCCCGCACCCCTCGCGCCCCTGCAACGGGGGACTGGCTGTGTAATGAATAAATTGTTTTGTTATTAACTTTTTTTCTTAAACGTATTGCTACAACAGTTAACAGTGATTTCTTTGTTGGTATTTTTGGGTTCGATATAAATAATAATAATATAATCTTTATTTCAGGCAAAAAACAATCCATAATTACACAAAAAAAAAGATGAAACGAAAACACAAATACAATTGAGCTATTCTAAGAGTTAGTAATACAAATATTAACCTATGTTAGCTTAAGACAAATAGGTTTATATGTCAATTCATATATGTACATATCCGGTGAACAAAAACAGTGAAGACCTGCATTATATAAGAACTTTGCAAATATTCGAAATATATGTAAAGTCTACCAACGTTAGTAGTTATTTAACCAACGTGCTGGATTTTGATATCTGATCAGTATAACGTTAAAAATCACTGATTGATCACATATGTATGTATGTATATATGTGTAATGTATAGGTATACATACATTTTGCTCATAAGTAAAAAATTAGTCTTATAATTTCTTATCGTTCACAAAATATGTAAACAAGTATAAATTATATTTAACCAAATTCCTCTAAAATACTTTAAACAACTAAGTTGTGTCAAGAATTTTTTAATATGGGTATAAGGTAGAAATTAAATTATTGTTGTTTGAAAGTTATTATACTTTTATAGCTTTACGTTTTAACGTTTAGGATAGATTTCTCGGAGATGAGATATTTTCCCGCAGTAATAAGTATTTTATATATTGATCCGGATAACTAGCTATCATCATACCAAATTTCATGACAGAGACAGATAGACAAAAAATCTAAAAACTATAGATTCGGCCTCTGTATCGATAATGATGACTATTTCAAAAAAAAAATCTCAAAAATATCAAAAAATATTTAATGTACAGATTCGACTAAATTACAATTTTATTATCGCGCTAAAACTACAAAAACTTTCATCCTTTATTTTAACCCCTTATAGCATGAATTTCTAAAAATGCTAAAACACGTATTTATTTAATTTTATTAAAGAGCATTGATACAAAGTTTCAAGTAATTCTGATCATAAATATTTTTTTGAATTGTGTTTTCCCGTGGGAATTAGATAATATTCCGCGGTAAAAAGTAGCCTATGTCACTCTCCAGCCCTCCAACTATCTCCACCCAAAAAATCACGCCAATCCGTCACTCCGTTTCGACGTGAAAGAAGGACAAACGAACAAACAAGCTTTCACATTTATAATATTAGTAAGTATGGATTATGTATAGATATTTATTAATAATCCCTTTTGAAAAATAATTAACTAAATTGAGAACACCTTTCGTGTAAAAATTGTCACAATATTTTTAAAACATTATAAAAGTTTTTTATCCGTACATTCATATTTTATTCAAACTCATTAAATCTGGGTAGTAGTCGCCTAGCGGTAATGCCCTCGTTTGGGAAACCGAGGTATGCGAGTTTAAATCCCGGGTCTTGCACCTCTGATATTTTCATGTGCGAATCATTTCCAACATGATTACCACTTGTCTTACGGTGAAGTAAAACATCGTGAGGAAACCTGTATCTCTGAGAGAACCTATCAAGTTTTCGAAAGACATGTGAAGTCCGCCTCGCACTTGGCCAGCGTGGTGGTCGCATTGAAGGGAGGTCCGTGCCCAGCAGTGGGACGTTAAAAAGGGAATACAATAAATGATTAAAAATGTTTTGATAACTACCAAGAGTACATTTCTAATATATTTACTAGCAAACATTAAAAGCATTTATTTAAATATTTGTATCAAAATTCAGACGTATAATAAAACGCTCCATTAACTTACATTTTAATAAACAAACCCACAAGTTGTATGACAGTTACACGCAAAGAGACTCAGCAGCCTCCCTCGGGTACAGATGATGCATCTGGCCTGCATTCGATGTCCGTGTAAGTGCACGCTCGTGTTAGTTCACTTGCGAAAATAAATATATGTATACCTGTTTTACCTAGTTACGTTTGTTTACTATTTTTTGTGAAAATTTGTTTCGAAATAAAGTTTTATATAATTTACTAGCACTGCCCGCGGCTCCGCCTGCGCTCAGATGACCAAAAACAAATTCTTAGGTTTTACATATTAGTATACTCTTACATTGCAGTTTTTGTATTTTTCTCTTAAATGAGATATTTTCCCGCGGTAAAAAGTATCCTATATATTGATCCGGATAACCAGCTATCATCGTACCAAATCTCATCAAAATCCCTCCAGTGGTTTTTCCGTGATGCGGTAACAGACAGACAGACAGAAAGACAGACAGATAGACAGACAGACAAAAATTCTAAAAACTATAGATTCGGCCTCTGTATCGATAATAATATCTATTTCAATAAGATTTTCCAAAAAATATTTAATGTACAGATTCGGCTTATATAAGTCATAAGTTGTTTAGTTTTTAGCGTAAATATATTAGTAATATACAATTAATTGCAATCATATGTGGCGAATTAATAACTTTTGTATTTTTTTAATTTGTTCTTAGCAATGGTTTTATGTTTGAATACAACATAATAGGGATCAATTATGACCGATTTCAAAATTAAGTAAATACTCGAATTAATACTACCTTCAATAAATCTTAAATACATTAATTATACCTTCGTCAATTATGATTCGATTCTCAAAATAATGAAAGACCACCAAAAAAGAAGAAAAAGATAAGATTTCATAAAATCTTAAAATAACTTATATAAGAAGCCTCATAGTAATAACAGGTAGGTTGCCGTCTACTATAAAATTTATAACATGCTTATAATGTAAGAAAACTCATTGTTGCCTACGTTTTTATTAAAAACTAGGGACTTATGAGTACTCTCGCTTCGCTTGGGTGCGTCTCTTGATACGTGGATTTGTTAACAATTCCATGGGTTTAATGTTTTTGCACGAAAACCATAGAAAGTAGTAGCCTAAGTTACTTCTTACAACATTAGCTATCTGCCAGTTAAAGTCTTTCGGAAATAAGCCGGAACAAACAGACAGACAAAAATTAAAAAAAAAATGTTTTTTCTTATTAGTACCGTATAATATATGTACTTTCATATGCTTTTAGTAAAAATCTGTCATTTTGAAATTACAAACAAACATTTCAATTTTATTTATCTGTATAGATAATTTATTCATTTTAATAGAAATACAAGTTACAAAGGAAGGCTCGTATTTAATTTGGCGAAGCGCTGCTACGGACCACGTAGCCGAGTTGGAACAATGGGAGGATCGTATTGCGAGAAACACTTAAGATGTCATATCGTTGAAAATGAGATTCAATAAAAACTTCTTAGCCGCAGCAAAAATTTTAATATTTTATTACTTTTATCTGTGGTGCTGCCTCGGTGGTGTAGTGGCTAGCATGTACGGCTGCACACTCGGAGGTCCTGGGTTCGAGTCCTGGGTCGGGCCAAGTTTAGTTATTGAGTCTTTCTGTATAGTAAGTCTCAGTAACAGCCCGGAGTTGGGAAGTTGGCGGTGCTTCACCCCCGTGCCTCGGAGAGCACGTAAAGCCGTCGGTCCTGCGCCTTAACTCTCACCGGTCGTGTCGAGCAGTCGTCCCACTGGAGTATGAGAGTGATAGGAATAGAGAGTGCACTTGTGTCTGCGCGTACACTTGAGCACTATAATATCTCCTGCGCAGTTGGCTAGTCTCAATGAGATTGACCGCCGTAGCCGGAATCGGCTAGGAGAACATCACTTTTATCTGTTACTAGCATTGCCCGCGGCTCCGCCCGCGTTCATATGACCAAAAACAAATTCTTAGGTTTTACATATTAGTATACTCTTACAATGCAGTTTTTGTATTTTTCTCAGAAATGAGATATTTTCCCGCGGTAAAAAGTATCCAGATAACCAGCTATCACCATACCAAATTTCATCAAAATCCCACCAGTGGTTTTTCTGTGATGCGGTAACAGACAGACAAAAATTCTAAAAACTATAGGTTCGGCCTCTGTATCGATAATAATGTCTTTTTCAATAAGATTTTCTAAAAAATATTTAATGTACAGATTCGGCTTAGTTATAATTTTATTATATGTATAGATATATTATAAAAGTTACATTAGGTTTTGTTTGCATTGAATAAATGTTTGAAATATTCTAAAATCTCAATCCCAACCAACATAATGTACCACCTAGTATTTTAAAGTCTATACATTTATAACAATGTATGGACTTTTACAAGTTTTTATTTATAGCTTGATATTACTGTTTGACTTAAGATTATTTAGGAGATAGGTGTTGTGCCGAGATCAGCCCTTGCTACTTCGGCCAGTTATGATCCTTTGTAATTAAGTGAATTAGTAGGTAGTTTAATTAATTTAATCAAATCATATACAAAAGAAAAATATTATTCTAAAATAAAAACTTTTTGACAAAAAATAAAAACCGACTTCCAGGCACTAAAATGTAAAAAATAACAAAACGGAGGTTTTCATTTAGAATAGATACCTAATCAGATATTTTCGAAGTCAGTGCCAGCCGATGCAAAGCAAATCTAATATATTTCGATACGTAAAATACATATTTACCTATTAGATATTCATATCTTAAAATATTGTAGGCTGTATACATTTACTTTCATTTATATGAAATTAGTAACTTCTGAAAGAAATCGATATTTATCTTATTTCATAATAACCTTACTAGAACTCCAAAAAAGCGCGTGCCAGAGTTATACATATAGTTTTTTTTTAAGTTTTGAATATTGCTTTAGTTAACAGTAGATATCGATCCTTTCAAACGGTCCTAGATTTTAATTTCTTTGTATAATCAATCAACATTTTTAAATATCACATTTTATCTCGCCCATCCCACTAATATTTGTAGCGTTTCTGAATGAACGAGATACTCCTTCACACTCTCGTCTCGAAGAGTGTGTGTGCATTTTTTAAAAATAGTGAGAACTTTCCTACATTTACACTATACTTCATTTTTATTGATTTCCTTACCACGTAAGTGAAGCCGCGGCCAAATACTAGTCATCGTATGTATATCTATATCTAGTTATATTGAACAAGGCGTGCATTCGTTCATACGTACAAAGCAATTTAACGGAGCGTAAAGTGTAGGGCGGGGTCACTGCGTGTCGATGTTAATGTCGATGAGAGACTGTCTATTACTTAATAAATTATAGTTTAATTTATATAGTGGGTTAAGTTTTCATATAAATATTTGTGATTATCCTATATTTTACAATGACGATATTAAATTAATATAGGATTTTTAAATTTATTCATAACCTGATTTGTAATTATTATTAAATTTAAAATATTTATTGCTAATATATGATTAATATATGTAAAGTACTTACATATAACAAGCATAAAACGTTGGAAATTGATTGATTGTAACATATCTATATTTTTCTATCTACAAATATTTTTTTTTTGTGTAGTGGCAGTGATAATAATGTACTACGATTAATTAGATTCGAAAAATTTAAAAGATTATTTCAAATTTATTCCCATAGAGGTATATAATTATTATTGTATAGTCCTATCGATATATTTGTTAAATAAAGTGTTATATTAAATTAAATATTATAGTGTTGCATATGTTTATTAAAATTTCAATAAAAATATTCTACATATATATTATTATTTGCCACGAAATAATATCCCTCGTGAAAATTAAGAAATATTTAATGATTTTATTGCTTAAAATATTTGAAAATTATATTAATATTTTTATCGTAATTATTATTCCATATAATAAAAATTATCATAAAATTTAATAAATAAGCTAGTTTCTTTAATCGATAAACACTGTACAGCACTAAAATGATCGGGCGTTTACGCTTGCGCGTTTATGTATCGAGCGATTCTCCGCCGACTTCCGACTGAACTATGTACATAGCGTCTATATACGAGGTACGCCTTATGTATGATATTACTATATACTGGTAGAGTGGAATCCTATGTAAAGATGGCTTTTGTACAATTCAACCAGATTAAAAGCAGGTGAAGACAGGAAACAAAGTACTTCGAATGTAAATATTAAATAAATATTTGCTTTGTATTAATATGTAAATACGTACACGTGTTTGTTGATTTGTCTTTATTTTATAGAGTAGTGAGTATACGATCAAAATCTATTTTCAACCGACTTCAAAAAGGAGGAGGTTCTCAATTCGACTGTATTTTTTTTTGTTTGTTATTGTATAGATATAGTTTACGTGTTGGAAACCGATGTAAGCTTTTTATCACAGCAACTACACTAGCTGTAATTTATGCTAAATTTAATTTTCATTCTAAAAATTCTATCTACAAAATATATGATTGGTACAAAACAGTATGAAGTCATACGTAACAAAACATCTATTAATAACTACATAGATATTTCTATGTCATAGAAAAACATTTTCCATATATTAGAATATAAAATAATATGATTATTCGTTTTCAACGACTTTAAAAAAAGAGGTTCTGCATTCAACCCAGATCTTATTAAATATGAAAAAAAATCTACTAAATGTAAAAAATATATTCAAAAAAGTGTTTCAGCAAAGATATAAATTTTACAATATGGCTTTTTTAGAATTACACGAATATTTGACATTTTGAATAAAACTATTTATACGGATTTCTTTAATAAAATTCGCTACTATTTCCTTCATGTACTTGAAATGGAAAATAGAATATTACCAATTAAATAAAATCGATTAATATTTGCATACATCGTGTACACTTCGCCCAGTTTCAATCGCAATTATCTACATGCAAGTATAGCGGTTGTATACACTTTACAGTATACACGTAGGTATAGATATGGGTGTATGGGGAGAGGTGGCAACAGTTAGCTACCGTGAGCTGCCTGTTTGTTCTATTCATTTGCGCGATACGTTGCGAGCGATAGTGTAAGCTATAGTCGGTAGCGATTTTAAATCGGATACTTACTGTAATATTTTTTATTTATTACAACTTTTTAAATAAAAGGAGTTAATGAGGGTATTATTGTAAATGACAAAGTTTGTACGACTGATTTAGGTAAAATTTATTACATATACAGACTATAACACATAAGCTACTTTTAGACACCTTGGGAAGCAAGTCGCAAATTTTTAAATTTTAGCAGTAAAGTAATTATAATTCACATTTATATTACGCTTACTATTAGCTCAAACAGGATCTTTGATATTAAGAAAAATCATAAAAACCGTTGCGGGATGCCTGGCAGATGTGAAATATCGAAACTATTTTGTAAAGAAAATGTGTATGACAGGATGGTTTTTAAAGACAGTAAATATGACATAATTTAAGACAAAATATTTATATTTTTTAAAAGAATAAAGTCTTTGTTTAAAAAATACAAAGCGTGTTCCAAGCGGTAAACGTGTCAATAACAACTCACACATACAGAGAAGTAGCAAAGTGTATAGTATATGTATGTGCGCACACACAAGCGAGAGCGGTGGCGTAGAAGTAGTAGAGACTCATTCCTGTTATATTTAAGCCATTATTATATAGATTTCTTGGACTGAATTACTTTGTGTATATTATGACTACGAAATGTAGAGTGTTTAAAGTAGCAGTAGGAAGTACATAATGTGATTGATAATAATTCCTTCACAGTGATAATAAGAAACTAATTAAAGAAATACATTTTTTTTTACTGTATTGGAGACCTTATAGCTTTATAGCTGGGGATCAAGTGCCTTTATATTCAAATCCCCGGCTATATGTTACTCCAGGTGTATCTATCTGTGTATTCCAAATCTCTTTCATCACGAACAAGTAACAAACATAGGTACATAAAAATCTACATATTCAAATATTCACAATTACAACAGAACTCCGATAATAAATTTAAAATAATCCGCTGTATCTTTTACCTTGTGCCACGAGATCTCACGAGGCAGGAAAGCAAGACGCGCACGACGCGCAAACACGGGGCGCAGCGCTAAGTCGACACTCACGCGCTCTGACGAAACTACTTGTAAATGGAGCGAGTACAATTCGAGATATTTCATAGCTATACCACATTATATCTATTTGTACATATAAAATATAGGTTTTTGCGATAGTAAAGTTTGCAATGCGTGATATTGGCAAGAGTTTTTGTTACTTACTCGTATGTACACTTGTAAGTAAATAATACTACGTATTTAAAGTTTTCTTGTACCTATGTTGTAAAAAATAAATCTTGTTAATTTTATTTTCTCTATATAATACTATAAATTAATATTGAGTATGCGTTTGTACGGACTAACCTCGGAAATGACTGTATGCATTCACATTTGGTTTTTACCAATAGAAGAGGAATTACCTAGAAAGTCTAAAGATATTAGCTATAATTTTTAAATATTTTGGTAAAATTATCTACCAATGTGTCGATGCCCAGTGGTAACATGAAGGCAGTGGTAGCCCAGTGGTAACGCGCTCGCTTGGGAAATCGAGTGAAGCGAGTTCAAATCCCGGGTCTCGCACTTCTGATATTTTCATGTGCGAATCATTTCCAACATGATTACCACTTGTCTTAACGGTGAAGGAAAACATCGTGAGGAAACCTGCATGTCTTAGAGAACTTAGCAAGTTTTCGAAAGACATGTGAAGTCCGCCAACCCGCATTTGGTCAGCGTGGTGGACTATGGCCTGATCCTCCTCGTATTGAAGGGATGTAAGTAGGGGACCCCCAGCAGTGGGACGTTAAAAAGGGCTAAATACACATACATAATGATGCCAGTAAATAAGGTTACAAAAATCGTCTTTTGTATCGCTATATATATTCAAGTCAAATATAATATCTAATATGCTATACTAGTTAATAATATATGATATTCAATGTGCTCCTTTTGATTGCTATTCATATAACTTATTTTGGTAAGCACTCTGCTATGAATGTCATTTTCGATTTTCAGCATCGCGTTTCCGTTCACTGGTGACTGAGTAAACGATTATGAATATTTAATAGCAATATTTGTACTTTGAACTTTGCCAATTTAGAGTTACCATTCAAACACCTTGAAAGTCTCTACTAGTGCTATTATATACATATGTATGAATATGGCAATACAAGGCAGTGGTAGCCCAGTGGTGACGCGCTCGCTTGGGAAACCGAGTGAAGCGGGTTCAAATCCCCGGTCTGGCACCTCTGATATTTTCATGTGTGAATGATTTCTAACATGATTACCACCTACATAAACATCGTGAGGAAACCTGCATGTCAGAGAGAATCTAGCGAGTTTTCGAAAGAAACGTGTATCCGCCAACCCGCACTTGGTCAGCGTGGTGGACTATGGCTTGATCCCCCTTGTACTGAAGGGAGGCCCGTGCCCAGCAGTGGGACGTTAAAAAGTGCTGAATACAAAGTATGAATATGTACGTGAAAGTTAGAGACTTCTTCTAATGATTCAATGGGTTTGAATTAATTTCGAAATCGACATTACATGCTGGCTGCTTATTTTATCGATATACTTACCAAGAACGGAAACTACTTATTAAATTTTAATAACAAATTATTACATTATCTGTGTGTATTTGTACGTCTTTTTTTAAGTTCACAGATGAACTTATGAGTAGGTAAACTACTGGAGTAATGAGAAAACATGAGCTATCATTTCTTTAGTTATTACTAACAATAAAAGTTACCAATATGTGCCGACCTTATATAATTATATATGCAAACTAGCATTGCCAAAAACCAAATTCTTAGGTTTTACATATTAGTACACTCTTACATTGCAGTTTTTGTATTTTTTCTCAAAAATGAGACACTTTCCCGTAGTAAAAAGTATCCTATATGTTGCCGGATAACCAGCTATCATCATACCAAATTTCATCAAAGTTCCTCCAGTGGTTTTTCTGTGATGCGGTAACAGACAGACAGATATACAGAAAAAAAAAACTAAAAACTATAGATTCGGCCTCTGTATAGATAATAACGTTTATTTCAATAAGATTATTCAAAAAAATTTATTGTACAGATTAGGCTTAGTTACAATTTTATTATATGTATAGAAGATACAAGCATATTATAAATACAAAGCACCTACGAACGTACACAAGCGAAGCGACGGTAAGTGGCCTGTGGTCTATAGGTACGCTCCGTTTAACTTCTTCTACTAGCCCAAGACTAGTTTCTAAAAACTGAAAATTTCAATAAATATTGTAAGTTTAAAGCATATTTTTAATATAGCAACTGTGCTATGTCATTAAGAAATAAAGAATTTTTATTGAAAAATTCTCCCACCTACTAACAATTCTCTTAACTCGAAACGTTCTTACAGAAGTAACAAAACCGACATAAATACGAATGTCTCGTATTCCTAAGTCTGGTAAAGTCCAGAACTTAAAGTATTCGCAGTATTCATTACGGCACGTAAATAGAAAATTCAGGGAGCCATTATGACATCGCCGTGGATTTCGAGACCAAGGATGAGAAAACTTTGACAATTTCGCCAAGTCCCTAAGAATTCGCACATTTTAGGGTTCAAATTGCTATCTTTATACTTAGTTAAATAAAAGTTTGTACAGTCTTATAAGAGTGATTAAATTTATAACAATTTTTATATACATATCTACTTGTTATTTAAGTTTTTTCTTTGTTTTATTTATTAATGTGCCGTAAAATATTAATAAGTCGGTCGTTTGAAAATATGGTTTTATTATATTTTGTACTTTAATAGTTGTTTTCTAGCACAAATATGTATAAAAATGAAATATTTTATTGAAAAAATAATTTATTAATTTTGTAAATTGTACTTGTTGAGAATTAAATATCAAATTAAACGAATCTTTTCAGTACATACCTAAATTATAATTTTAGTTACTGTAAAGCTAAAATAATTAGCTGGATTTTACTTAAACATCTAATATTAAGTAAAATTTACAAATTTTATGTAATTTTGAATTAGTCCTCAGGCGATCACAATGGCAATATTGAGGTGTGCTATTTACTACAAAATCATTTCATTTTCCAAAAGGAAACATTCAAAGGATTACTTCAATTTTTTTTAAAGTAAAAGTCGATCATAAGTCTATGCTCATTTAAAATAAATGAAAACAATATTTTAATTATACATTTTCTATAAATGTAGAGACAATTCAAGGAGTCGCAGAGAGCTCGCAGCTCTACCGCAGTGATATAAAGCAGCGGCAGTGACAAATGATTCGGGATTAGGTACAAATCGGGCGGCATGACTTATTGATTCCGGGATAAGCTGGGCGTGCCCTCGGGATTGGCGGGATTTGATTGCTCAGATTTTCATGAACTTGGACTGGGTTATCCCGAAAATATAAATTGTTATTTTCAACTAGTGATTTACCTTTGTTTCTCTCGGGTGCGTCTCTAGGTTCCTAGGCCTATATGCTAATATACCTATGTGCTACTTCAGCTCTTAGTCCTTCTGTGTGATAATGTCACTCAAATCTGGCTTCAGACTGAAGCAGTAATAAGCATACACAATAAACACATATATAAACATTTTTATTTGTAATTTGTAATCCAATATGAACTACTAACCATATAAAAAGTCTAGTGTTCCGTAAATTTATCTTCAATTTTAAATAAAACTATCTTTTCGAATTTATTTCGCGGATTTATTTTGATTTTTGGTTCCCGACGTTTCGAATACTTTACAGCATTCATGGTCACGGGAGAGACTAAGGTTTTAGATGTCTCAAAGGCATTATATAGTTGTTATAGTTGTAACTTCCGGAACCTAAAAATCCAAATAAAACCGCGAAAAAATCCAAAAAGACAGTTTTATTTAAAATGTCAAATATTCGCGTCAATCTAAGAAAGTATTAATCTTAAATGACTGTCGTGAGGCTACCTCCCACATTTCTTTAACAAAGTTGCCATCCATCATACATAACCTTGGTATTCGCAAAAACGATGTAGACATATTTAAATATTAATATTTTATTAAAATTAAATAGAATATCTTCTTCTATACATCGTCTGTGATAAATGATACTGGATTACTTTCTGAATTTGGTTATTGATTCGACTGTTTGGAAAAGCTTATCCCGCCCAGGGGAGGCCACGTTTGGGATATTGTGATGAATGATAAAGATCAAAATGAAAATATATATCAAATCATAATATTATATTTAGAAAATTAATTGAAAACTTGTTTATCGTTAGTAGATATAATATTTAATTACTTTTTTATGTAATTCCTTTTTTTATTTTTTTGTACTCAGTCATAGACAATTTAGTTTTTTTTTTTTAAATAGTGTAGATTTGAGAAATCACTTTCGTAAAAAAATATAATAGTAATGGCATATTAGTTGAATTATTAATAAATTATTTAATTCAAAACATAATATTTTATGTGATATAATTAATAGTCTACAGTACGCCGTCCATTTTTCTTAATCTTAAGATGAAATTTCAATTTCGTTTTGACGAGACGCCCAACTTTTCTCTCAAAGAATTTTGGATAGTAGTGGATAAAAATGTGGATTGATAGGACAAAAAATCATGATGGTGAGTGTCTAAATTTTATTACTAACAACTTGTTTTGCAATTTAATCTTGGTACCTCCCGTACTCCATTCTTTTGTATTTTTTAATTCAAGAAAAATTTAAGCACACAATAAGCAGAATTATTTTATATAATAGATTTGTTTATTTACTACATACTCGTACGAATATAGTGCAGTCTTAGTAAAAACTTAAAATGAACTTTCATTTTCATCATAAATAAAGCATAAATTGAGCTTTGTCTCTGTCACATAGACAACAAAAAAAAAATCAAGAGGAAAAATTCCTATTGCGTACAAATAAAACCTTCGCGACGGACCATAAATAATAGAGCTTGGTCCTGACACGCCGAATGAGGGCAGCCTTCCCTCTTACACTAACCTATTATATATCGCTATCTTTTTCACGCTTACTGAAAAATATGTAATGACTATTGCTATCTCTTTTGCACAAATTTGCTACAGATTTTTTCTCTCTTTTCACCGTCGCTGCGGTGCATTTTTAATGTGATTGTCGTATACAGTGTTTTGCTTTTTAAGTTTTTTTTTCCTTTTCTATTTTAAATTTGTACGCTTAAAGTTTGATTGGAGTTTCGCTGAAAAGATAATAAGTTGTTGTAAACGATATATAATGTTGTTTAATGTGAAATTTCTCAATTTTATATTGAATCCTATGTAAAATTTAGTTTTGGAATAAATTTGGATTCATTTCAAGATGCATGTGATTGCCAGCTGTTCAGTAGTCATTATAGACTTTCTTATCACTTCTAGGTGGCGTATTAGTTTTAATAGCTCCTGAGTTGAGCACGAATATATTTTACACATTAAATTATAGAAATTAAAACAAAATACTATTATTAATATATACTATTTGTTAATATTATAAACGTGAACTTCCTTCACGTCGAAATGGAGAGACGGATGAGTGTGATCTTTTTGTATGGAAGTATCGAAGGCCTGGTAAGTGAAAAAGTAACTTTTTATAATCGAATAATATATTATTCCAATAAAAAAACACGTTATAATAAAACTTATACTTTTTTTCGATTTATATGTATATTTTCTGGGTGGCAGTTGGTATATAGTCATGTCTTAAGCCTATACGACCATACTATTAGTCCGAAAGCTAGCTGGCATTTTAGGGCAGGTGTTTTAGGAAGATGAGAATTTTAACAATATTTCTTTAATCATAGGCTGGGCATGGGCTTTGATACTAAAATGAAGGGCGACATAGGGAGGGAACATTACTTAGGGAGGAACTCGAGCGAAGCGATGGAGCACCTCTAGTTATATAATATTTTAGAACGTAACAAACAGATAGATATACTTATGTATTACATAATATTTATTACATAACAGTGGTTGAAAATAATAAAGCACTATTACCAGAAGCTTATCGGGATCAATGCCATATATTGATACTTCGGTAACGTACGAGCTTCAGTGATCGCGGTGTGATTTGAGCGATCCTGCTTAATAGTCGCAAGATGGAGTTTATGATCTCTTTGGAAGGTTCTAGCTTTATTGGTTTAAAAATTATTGTAATTAGTAATTAAGTTTTAGTTAGACTACAATAAGGTAATTTATATTAGACTAATATTAGTCTAATGTAAATTGCCTTATTGTATAAATCTATACTGATATTATAAATGTGATAGTGTGTTTGTTTGTTTATTTGTCTTTCTTTCACGCCTAAACGGAGTGACAGATTGACGTGATTTTTTGTGTGGAGATAGTTGGAATGCTGAAGAGTGACATAGACTATAGACTACTTTTTACCGCGGAAGGTAATCTCATTCCCACGGGAAAATACGTTATAATACAACCCAAAAATTATTTAGAATACGTAGTAGTTAGAATTACGTGAAACTTGGTATTAATATTACTCTTCAATACAATTAAATTAATACGTGTTTTAGCATTTTTAGAAATTCATCCCATAAGGAGGTAAATAATGGATGAAAGTTTGTATGAAACCTGCTTTTTTTGTTTGTCTGTAGTTTTAACGCGAGCGAAGCCGCGGGTTCTGCTAGTAATAGTATAATTGCGTAAAATATGTGTGTGTATGTTTGTTACACTTTCACTTGAAATGGCTGCATAGATTTGGATGAAATTTGGTATACAGATAGATTATAATAGGTATATTATATTCTATACTATAACAGATAGACAGTAACACTTAGGCATGTAGAGACGCATTCGAGTAAAGCAAGGCTACGTCGCTAGTCTCTAATGCAAATAATCGAAGTAACATTATTAAAAATTAAATAAAAGTGTAAATTAATTAAATAAATCTATTACTATTATTCTAAAGCATCATAGGGACTCAACTCGTAAAGAGAATATAAATAATACGGTTTGTAATTGCTTTGTTAATTAATTTACCAATAATTAATTTGTTTCGTTCCATTTTATTAAATATTATATTACGTTTTGTTTGTATATTTGTGTAAAGGTAACTACTGAATTGATTCTAGAAATTTATTTATTAATAGTAAGCTATACTAGTGGATAGTACTACCATTAGCGTACTCGTACGTGAGTAAAGCTAAAGCCTAAATAATGAATTCTATATTAAATAACATTAATATGACGTGAAGGCTGTGGTAGCCCAGTGGTAACGCGCTCGCTTGGGAAATCGAGTGATGCGAGTTCAAATCCCGGGTTTTGCACCTCTGATATTTTTATGTACGATTCATTTCCAACATGATTACCACTTGTCTTACGGTGAAGGAAAACATCGTGAGGAAACCTGCATGTCTGAAAGAACCTAGCAAGTTTTCGAAAGATATGTACAAACCCGCACTTGGCTAGCGTGGTGGACTATGGCCTGATCCCCCTCGTATTAAAAGGAGGCCCACCCCCAGCAGTGGGACGTTAAAAGGGGCTGAATACAAATCAATATGACGTGATATCTACTTGAGTCTAAATATACATATAATAAGCTCTTACATTCTATTTTGAACCGCGAATTTTCTTCGTTTTTAATGTGAAGTAAGTCATAAACGTATATTATGAATACTTCTGTAATCTACAATATATTTATGAGATATACTAGCTTTGCCCGCGGCTCCGCCCGCGTTTAGATGACCAAAAACCAAATTCTTAGGTTTTACATATTAGTATACTCTTACATTGCAGTTTTTGTATCTTTTCTCATAAATGAGACATTTTCCCGCGGTAAAAAATATTCTATATGTTGATCCGGATAACCAGCTATCACAATACTAAATTTCATCGAAATCCCTTCAGTCGTTTTTCTGTAATGCGGTAACAGACAGACAGACAAAAATTCTAAAAACTACAGAGTCGGCCTCTATATCGATAATAATGTCTATTTCGATAAGATTTTCCAAAAAATATTTAATGTACAGATTCGGCTTATTTACAATTTTATTATGTATATATGTATAGATAAGATATGCTATGAATTACTATAAAAATAAAAGTCACTATATTTTGTGATTTTCATTTTTCAGTATGTTACAAGAATTCTTTGCTCTAGTCTAAGCGATTTATCTTCATTATACACAGTTATTATTATTAGGAACATATAACTTGAAACACAGATTTTTAACCTAGTTCAGTTAGGTTCCAAATTAATTATCCGATCTAATTTAAATGTACATAATTTATCTGATTTAGTGTTAATTTATAATTTGAGGATTTATTCAAAATTATGTAAGTTTACGTATCTATACATATAAATAAAATTGAAGTGTCTGTTTGTAATGTCTAACAAAAAATACCTGCGCTTTACTAAATGCATATGAAATTATTTACGGTTGGTACTTATAAGAAAAACACATTTTTTTATCTGTCTGTCTGTCTGCCTGTTTGTTCCGGATGATCTCTGAAACGGCTGCATTGATTTTAACGGGACTATCACTGGAAGTTGTAGCTGATGTTATAGGGAGTAACATAGGCTACTTTTATTTTAGAAAAAGAATTAGGGTTCCGCTGAAAAAAAATAAAACGTATCTTATACGTTAACGTCTTGTATATATATTATGTAACTTTTTAAAAGTATATGAATTATTGTTATTGCTCAAATGAGAAGTTAATTATCTGTAATTTTCAAACGATTAACATACGAACCTATATTCCAGGTATGGTTCCAGAACCGGCGTGCAAAGTGGAAGAAACGTAAGAAGAGCACGAACGTGTTCAGATCGCCCGGAGCACTGCTGCCTTCACACGGCCTGCCACCCTTCGGTGCGGGCGACGTGTGTGGGCCTGGCGTCTTCGCTGATCGACCCTGGTCTATGCCGGCAGGTCAGGATTATGATAAATTCCCAAGATAGAGTCATAAGTGTCTCTACAATATACTTATATTTCTCGTATGTGCACAAGAACTTAATGTTAAATAGTAAATCTATATTAATATTATAAAGAGAAAAAAATTGTAAAAATCCGCTGACCCGATTTAGATGAAATTTGGTACAAAAACAGTTTGAGATCCTGGCAAGAATATTGGATAGTTTTTATCCTGGAAATAATCCCTTTAGGGGATGAAAAGGGAAGTTAAAGCCTGTATGGGGAATCAATCATTTCTCAAGTAGGTAAGGGATAAAAAACTCGTCATACCTATTTATATATAACATGCTAATATTTAGTCTACCTATTCCATACTAACCGTCAAAACGTACCTATAGGGATAAGCCCGAGCGAAGCGAGGGTGAGTCGCTATTATTAATATAAAAAATACCTACTCTATGATAATCATAAATTATTTCTATGAAAGTGATCATGTCCATACATTTATTGATCTTCGATACTTATTTTACAAATAAATAGTAGCGATTTAGGCGCACAAATACTATTTGTAGTTGCGCTATATCTTACAATTTTTATTTCCATATTTTTATTAACTATTAACTTTGCTATACAGGTCTAGGCCAGCTGTCGCAAGGCGGCGTGTCCATGGGCGGGTTCGGCGCGGGCGCGCTCCCGCAGCTGGCCGCCGACCTCAACCCGTCGCTGCCGATCAGCTCTGTCGCCTCACAGCCTTACCAGTCGCACTACCCGCTCAATTCTCTAGGTAATTATTAAATAAAACTATCTTTTCGGATTATTTCGCGGATTTATTTTGATTTTTGCTTCCCGACGTTTCGAATGCTTTACAGCATCCATGGTCACGGGAGAGACTGAGGTGTTACATGTCTTGGAGGTATAGTTGTTACAGACAGCCTACCCACAATTAACAAAATGAAAATTGCACCAATTACATTACAATATTTTTTACTGCTGTCTGTAACAACTATACCTTCAAGACATGTAACACCTCAGTCTCTCCCGTGACCATGGATGCTGTAAAGCATTCAAAACGTCGGGAACCAAAAATCAAAATAAATCCGCGAAATAATCCGAAAAGATAGTTTTATTTAATAATGTGAAACATTCGCGTAAATCTAAGAAAGTATTATCTCTAGGTAATCTTTAGAAATATTAAGAATTAATTATTAACCATAATTAAAGGCCAAAAGCTTCGACGTGCAGTAATATAATGAACGTAATCTATACCTTACGTGAAATTATATTGTCACGTGATGTTTCAAGAAATATCTATTTGTTTCTCATTCGGAGAGATATGTATCTGTCCAGAGCAACTACTAAGCCGATTATGATAAAATCTTGCACGGTCCATTTTACTAACAAAAATATAGGTCCTCCAAGATTTTCTATGAAAAATGTTTTTATGCAGGGATTTAGCAGATTCAGGTTTAGGTTGTAGTGTATAAGATATCCACGTAAAGTATAAATTGTATCTGCTAATATAGAATAAAGTATTATCATACCGGCATGCTTTGATTCCGATTTCGTAGCCACAACCTTATGAGGTCAGGGATTATTTTGATTAGTTCAATTTTTTATTTAGTGTCCTTGTTTCTCTACAATTGAATCTGCAAGCAGACAAAGTCATGAGATTATATTAGTTAATGATGTGGACAGAAATAACTGACAGATGTTAGAGCATCGTGGTCGGGTTCATAAATAATGTAAAAGCCAAATGATTCAGAAGCTTCGTTCGAAAGTTATCTTCAGGGAGAGTTTTTTTTATACTGTAACTAAGTAGGTACATCACTATTAATGCTATAAATGCTTAGTATTTTATGAAGAAACGGCCAATTAAATTTCAATGAATTAGATAATTTCTGTAATCTCGTGATAAATCTAGGCAGTATTTTAATGAATATTAGAAACATTATTTTTCTTACAAAAAAGAAAGGAATAGAAATGAAAGAAAAAGCATTTCAATAAAAAAAAACTGCATAAAAATCGAGACCAAAATATGGAAACAAGTTACCAAAGGAGCATAGTATTGTGCAGTTCGAGACAAACATACCCATCTGCAGACCATGGGTTCGAGTTCCGGGTCGGACCAAGTTTAGTTATTAAGTCTTTCTGTTAGAAAAGTCTCAGTAATATCCGGAGTTGGGAAGCTGGCAGTGTTTCTACACCGTGCTTTAGAGAGCCGTCGGCCCTGCGTCTGATATCAGTAAGATTGACAGCCGCGGCTGTCGATCGGTTGGGACGACATTATAATTATATGCCAAACACATAATTTCTTTTCGGTTTTGTCTCACTTGGGTAAAACTATACTCGCCAATACGCAGGAGACACGATGATGTCGTACTGCAACAACATCAGCGGGCAGCAAGGCGTGGAGGGCTCGCCCACGCCGCCGCACATGGCGCACTGCGGCAACAACAACGCCTCACCCACTACTTCTGGTAAGAAACTATTCTTATCTATACATAATATAATAAAATTGTAACTAAGCTGAATCTGTATATTAAATATTTTTTGGAAAATCTTATTGAAATAAACATTATTATCGAGAGGCCGAATCTATAGTTTTTAGAATTTTTGTCTGTCTGTCTGTTACCGCATCACAGAAAAACCACTGGAGGGATTTTGATGAAATTTGGTATTGTGATAGCTGGTTATCCGGGTCAACATATAGGATCCTTTTTACCGCGGGAAAATGTCTCATTTCTGAGTAAAAATACAAAAACTGCAAAGTAAGAGTATACTAACATGTAAAGCCTAAGAATTTGGTTTTTGGCCATCTGAACGCGAGCGGAGCCCCGGGCAGTGCTAGTTTTAAATAAAACTAGTATAGTTTTCTTTAAAATGTCAAATATTTGAGTAAATCTAAGAAAATATTATGTAAGCTATTCTTATATTCCCTATTGTAAATAACCAAAAAATAGCTACTTATCCACGCTTCGCTCGTGTGAGTGAGAGTCCCTTAGGTGTCTTTTTGCCATACATTTTATTGCTTTACTTCAAATCAATTAGACAGCGCATACCGTTTATTTAAAATTGTTATGATGTCTGACCGTAAACATATGTTTATCAAAATAAGAAAATATCTATTTTAATTTAAAACGGAAGTAGGAACAAACCCGAGTAAAGCGAGGGTGATTCGCTAGTAATATATAACCGAGTACGTGTTGTCACTAGGTGGTGGCGCTGAGGGAGAGGAGGAGATGTGGCGCGGCCACAGCATCGCGGCGTTGCGCCGGCGCGCCTCCGAGCTGTCCGCTGCCATCCCGCCCTACCTGCAGCTCAACTACGACGCCCACAGCCCCGTCTACTGACCGCACTCGCACCCCCGACACCCCCACACACACTCCCACTCCCACACCCACCCCCATCCCCACACACACGTGTACCCGTAACTAAACGTCAACATACAGTAATTGACACAAATACATACCCAGACTCAGACACAGACTCATGTATAGACCCAGACACAGACTGAGGCATAGCCTCAAACGTACACCGAGTCTGAAACACAACCACAGACACGCGCACACAAATAACATGGTATAAGCCCTACACAAAAGTGTTGCCGTAGTAGAAAATCGCTCATTGCTAGTCTAGATGTGTTAAGCTATTTCTTTAATTTATTTAATTGTATTTTCGTTTTGGTTTTCTTAAATGCCTTAAAAATAAACATTTAATACAAAATACAAAAAAATGTAATTCATATAAAATACTTTTTGAATATTATCTTTTGGGTAGATAAAAATATATTTTTAAATAAAAGCTATTTTCCTATACATTTAATGTTTTATAAAAAAGTATGAGATAGGCAAGTCGTGTTAAGTTGAGTTTTATTTAAAGGGGATCGTTACTTCAATGTTTGTGCAAAGAAAATATAATAGAAGGTTTAGTTTAACACATTTAGACGTTATATAGCATGGTAATACCATAAATACCATAAACATTAAAACGAGATTATTAAGTTTATGTATATTACTACTACTAAGGAATAATTTAGACTGTCATAGAACTAAACATGAAGCCAAACAATATTGGTTTGAAACAATATACAAATGACAATTTGTATGCTGAGTGATAAGTAAATATTAATAAATACAAATATCTAACGGATTTTATTATAATAAAAAAGAAAAAAATAAATAAAGCAATATTAGACTCTCTCTTTCAAGTAGAAGAGAACTAATATTTAAAAAATACAAAATAATATAGTATTATTTTTATTATTCATATTTTATTCTCAAAAATTTTAAATGAACGATCTATATGAAATTTCCCTTATTCTTTAAAAAAGACATGAATAGTAGCATAAACCGCTAATCACGCTACTATTTTTGACTTTAATAATAATAATAATAAATGTTAGGACATTAACACACAGCGCCATCTAGTACCACGGTAAGCTACGAGGCTTGTGTTATGGATACCAGATAGTTGATACACTACACATATATAACTTTAAATACATACATTTATTTTGGCGAACTCCGTCTATATCCTAGTTCTTTAGTCTGAGGTATATATATATACATTTTGATTACTGTGAAACGCATTTAGCATTGAATTTACTTCAGTTTGATTTATGAATGAAAGTATAAGTAAAAAGACAAAAGTAATTACTAAGAAAAATATTTAAAGAATAACAAACAGCCTGTCGATGTAATAACAAGAAGAACATCCATCTATATTGAACATTTTATTGAATTTTAACACCATGTGTATACGACATAAAGTGAAACGATATGGTTTTTTATATTTTAGACAATTGTCTGAACAACAGCTTTTAACAATATCAAAGGGTATAAATTACTTATGCAATCAATGAAAATAATTAAAATAAATCATAGGAAAATATAAAATTTTCATTGAAATTGCCAAAATGTACATAATCAAGCTCTTAATGTTGTGCTTTGTTACATCAATATATGGTTGTACAGACGAAACAAATATACCCAGAGGTATATTAATAACATAATGTCTTAGAAAATAATTGAACTCGCATACCTATTGTAAATCACAATCGTACTCAAAAAAGGACAGCAAATAATACTTAGGTATCTAAAAAAATTTTGTTTCATTCATTCTTTACTTGAAATCTCTTAAAATCCGAAATCTTTTAAAGAATTTTCAAGGACACTATCTATAGATTAATAGTTTTATTATATAATTGTAGTTTCTATGTAAATAAAACCGATGATTTGAACTTCGTGGACATATAATAATGTAAGTTAGTATAAAATGTGAGCTGTATTTGAAAATACATACATACATGTATACGCGTTCGTACAATAATAAATATAATGATAGATTTCAATAAGGTATTTATGTAAGGGAAAGTATTAGGTAGAGTACGTCGGTGTCCGGCGCTCGGTGAGACATTACGGAACATAGAGTTAATGTCATAGAAACAAATTGTATTTATCACTCGATGTTTGAAATTTTAGTAAGAAAAACCCTTCCAAGTTTACTTTTACGTCTGCTAGCAATGAAATAAAGCTAAATAGCAAAGTTTAAGTACTTTTAATGAAATTTCAAGGAACTCTACACTTCCACTAGCTTATTATTAAAAGCTCGATATAAAATAACAGAGCTATGAGTTTTATTATAAACTTCACATTTGCATAAGTCTTCCGCATCAAAGCTCTTATGCATTCTTTTTCATTAGTTCCTTAATAATTTTTACTTCCTATTGTACTAAAATTCGAGAGTTTGTTTGTAATATCCATATATATATATACATATATATATACGTTTTTGATATCTAGCATATTATCGATTAGTGTTAAAATGATTTTTTACGTTTGGACTGTGGCCACTAATATTTAACTGTAAACTAGGCAAGTGGTTGATAGTTCCTATTTGCGTTGCGGTTCCGAAGCACATGTCTCATGTACATTGCGATGTTTTATTTATTGTATACAGTTATAGAGCCGTCCCTCGATATGTATCATATATTGTAAGTAGAAATAACTTTATGTTTTCTATTTTTGTCGACACTTTGGAACCCTATTATAAGCCTTATTGATAAATCTGCCGCATTTCCTCATGCTCACACTCACTTTTATAATATATTTAAACTAAAGCGAAACGCTAAACTGTAAACTGCTTAATTTAAAACATTAAAAATTATTTCAATCTATATTGGATATAATTACATACATCGTGTAACAAAATTAATAACGAATTATATTAGATCAAGAACCAAATTAGAACAATTTAAAGCGTCAGGTTTATTAATAAGGCATTTTTTTATTTCAAAGTTAGAACCAAAGCAATCTTAAGTTTGGTATAAATAATAAGTTACAAACTCAATATGTTAAATGTATATTTTGTAATATTTTTAAGTTTATTTTGGTCGTATCGTGAACGCGTCGTTTAATCAAAATGTCTCGCTTGTTGCATTGTGACGTCGCTCTTTATGTTTTCTTTTCTAATTTACTAACAACTTTATATATGTATACAAGTCCGACGAAAGTGCACACGCAAGTCATTATATATATATATATATATATATATATATATATATATATATATATATATATATATTATTCTCATCTCTAGGTATCAATTTGTATGTCAAAATTCGATTTACTACGTCTAAGACTATATCATTTCCCCTAACTTATAAATAATTACGAATATTGATAATTTTGTTTTGGAGCTTTTATTGAACGATAGAATATATTTCAATAAATACTTGTTTCTTTCTCTCAGTTTGTGTGAACTTTCAAATCTACAACAGCTGCTGTTTCAATACTTAATCTTAATATCTCATCGTTTATTTCGTATAAGTAAAGGACTGAGTGATCGTAAATAAATATTTTATATAGTAAAGTAAATAATAAACAGTGTCTAAGAACTTGCTCTTATAAATATTAAAGAGGGCAACATCGAAATCAAAAGTAATGAATTAAAGTCAAAATGAGCTTTCTGTATACAATTTATGTAATAAAATTATTTAATGTTGCGAATATTTGTGGTTTCTGGTGGAGATGCAGCAAGTTGTCCCCGAACATGGTGGTCTCCGCATTGTATAGCGACAGTAGAGATCGGTTTGTTAGCTCTAAGTATTAATACATTAATACGTACCATAGACAATGTTCATTTGTTGTGTTTTATTTTGTCATCCCTCACCTGTCGGCTGTCAGATACTCTTCTACTTAATACGAGGGTTTTGTGATGTTGTTTATGATATTAATACATATTTCATATTAGTTTTGTGAAATTTTTACTTGATTGAACCACAATGCATATATTTATTATATATATTTTTAGAAATTTTATTGTATGATTCAAGTTGTGTCATAAAGTACTTTTATAGTTTACATTTTCTTATATTTCTACCGTGAAGTAGTATTTTATTGTTTGTAAAACAGCAGACAAGTTTTTTTTAATCTTAATATAAATTTTATGAACAAAAGTATTAACAAAAAAGTTACAATATCCATACTAATATTATAAATGTGAAAGTGTGTTTGTTTGTTTGTCTTTCTTTCACGTCGAAACGGAGAGACGGTTCGGCGTAATTTTTCATGTGGAAATAGTTGGAGGGCTGGAGAGTGACATAGGCTACTTTTTACCGCGATAAAAATATCTATTTCCCACGGGAAACACGTTATAATACAGTCCAAAAAAAAAAATTATGATCAGAATTAGGTACTTGAAACTTGGTATTAATGCTCTTCAATACAATTAAATAAATACGTGTTTTAGCATTTTTTGAAATTCATACTATAAGAGGGTAAAATACGGGATATAAGTTTATATGAACCTTACCTTTACCTTTTTAGGGATATGTTGTAGTTTTAGCGCGAGCTAAGCCGCGGGTTCTGCTAGTATTATTATAATTTGAACTTAAAATTCTGTCTTTAATAACAGCGCCATCTACTAGGTTTTATAATAACTACCAAGTCATCAGGCTAATCGGTAAAGCTTAGACTCAATCCCTTTCATGTTTTTAATTTGACTATTAGCCACTAGATGGCGTAGGTTCACAAAAATTAGATATGGTTACAGCTATTGATAAAACAAAATCTAATTGTAAATGTTGATGTACTAAAGATGTCTGTAAAATCACAAAAATCTCTAAATGACGAGTGTTCGGAAATATTCGAGAGGAGCTACTTCGTGAGAAGTGTTTCCGAGGAGAGTTTGTCGGGGTTAGTAGAATTTTTGGATAATAACTAGATACACGAGTGCATTGCCTCATTGGTATACTACTTGGCAATAGCAAGTAGCAACAGTAAAGATTTATATTATGTATACATACATATTATAAAGTTGATTTATAAAAATATAGATCTATATATAAATAGACAAATACAAAACATTTTAGTACCTTTTTTCCTCTTAGTGTAGCCATTGATAGGCGTTAGTGATATCACAGATCATTTAAAACAATACAATCAATAAAAAGATTGGCAACAATTTTTCTGTATAGATAACTTAATTCACGCATCGGTTATTCTTTGCAGCATCATGCAGTCTTAATAAATTATATACATATTATAAAAATATCTTAAGCTTATTATTTAGTTTATTTAGCTTAATATTTTAAATTATTTTATAAATAATTCAAGTTTTTGCCAAAAGTAGTGAAGATGAAGAGGAGTCCTTGTCTCGGGAACTGTTGAAGAAACTGACCCCGGCGGTGCTCAGTAAGCTCAGACGGAGCTTTAAGAAAGCTAAGGAGAAGAATGCTGCCAGGGATATAGACAGGTACTAGGTCTAATAAACTACAAGTTAAGCAAATGAAATGTAAAAAATCGAACAAGTGCGGATATGTTCTGACATATTTAATTTGATAAGAAAAAAAAGATTAGCCTATATACAATATTAATTGTACCGACAGCAATAATATCGTATTTTATAGTATTTCTATGAGGAACAACTGTATATGGACACAACACGTACTACCGACTATATCTAAAAATACCAACATACATATATCTAAAACAACTTAATATACCTTCTTTTTTTAAATAATTATCATTAAAAGTATCTCATTTTTTTTTACTTAATCCGTCTGGTTTTTTTTCTTCTGCTTTATTTTAAGTACGGAACCAAAATTTAACCGACTTTAAGAGTTATTAGTAAACTTAAATACATAATTTAATTTTTATTCATATAAAGACTTAGTTCGAACATCACACTATACGACATCTAATTTTTTTTTTGTTGAATGATTAAAATATATGAATTTATTTCAAGGCGAGTAGAAGAGGTGATGCGCACTGCGGCCGCTGAGGAAGGCATCGAGTTCGCTGCGCCTGCGCAAGCGTTGCCCAATACTTTGTACTTAGACGAGAGTGGATTCATCACAGCTTTTAATAATATATTTGGTATTTATGAAAGTTCATCATAAATTATATTGACATAGATTTTTTTGCTTATATAAATATGATACAATAATAAGTGTGGTGAAATAGAAGATTATCACGACAATATGTTATTGCCTGTCACTTTAAACTTATTTTAAATAAAACGTATCTTTTTGGATTTTTTTGCGGAATTATTATATATATATATACGGTAATCATGATCGTGGGGGAGACAAATTTGAAACGATAGTTTTATTTAAATTGTCAGATATCTGTCTCTGTGTTCTAGTAAACTGTACAAATAAAATTATACTTCAAGTTTTGTTTTTTCTAGCGGTTCATATGAGATATCTATTTACCAAACGTGGAAGTACACATATTTCAAACAGTCTCCATATGAGTAAAGTAAATGTGATGCACAGAAACCTAAGGTGGACTAAATGAACTCAATTTCAGCAAAAACTATAAAAATAACTCAAACTTCTCAGGTCACAGTAAATACACAAGTCACTCTCGGCAACTATTCCGAACATTGGATACATTCAGTAGCGGCCGGGTGTGGTGGCGGCAGGTGGTGTCGCGGCTGGTGGTAGCGGGCGGGCGCACCACCACCTCGCGCTCGGAGAGATGGAACCCTGTCAGTGTTCGGGGGATGATTCAGTTGAAACATTGTAAGGTGAGGGAAAATGGTAACAACTTGCGACTTCCCTTACTTTCCTTGGGTCTCTAGGTACAATTTCATCCAAATCCGTCCAGACGTTTGAACGTGAAAGAGTAACAAATAGACACACATACCTAAATACAAACTTTCACACAGTAGTCAGAATAACATATTAATATAATTATTATTAGTGACTTCCGCTCGCATCTTTAGGTGCCTAACAGTAGACTACGATACTCCAGGCTTTTTTGGTTTCCTCCAAATTCGTCTAGTCGTTTTGAAGACAGAAACAAACATACACACATGAAAACTTTCGTATTTACAATATATGACAGTATGATTATTTTTCCAAATTAGTTTCTGCTTGCGGTTTCGTCCTTTATAAAGTTTAACGTGTTTCAGAGGGAAACCATTATAAAGCTAGTGAGTATAGAAAGAGAAAACTCCTTCTGCTACGCCGCCGTGTCGAGGGGCGGGCGGGTCGGAGTGTACAGTGGTGATATGCAGCTTCTAAATACTTACGAGGTGAATATTAGCATAGTAAAAAATCATACAGAAACGCCAGAAGCAGGCATGAGTTCAATCACTCAGTAGACTTTCATCACCATGGAATGAATGGCTTACGCAAAATAGGCTCACAAACAAACAGGTGTATGTTCACTTTATATAGATATACAATTAAAGAAAATAATTTATTACCTCATAGCCGCTTAGTTAAAAGTTTTAGCTTTTTTCAACAAACAGAGTACACTATAACAATAATACAAAATACAAAGAATAACTAAACAAAAAGCAAGGATCATATCATTTTGCGACCAAAGCAAATTATTAAAATGTTTGTTCTAGGTATTTTACCACAGGACTGGAGTGCGTCGCCGTGTCAAGAACTGCTGGATAACTGATGCAATTTATATGAACGTAAGATTATAAAATTAATTAAAAAGCGAAAAATTATAAACTAATTTACTAGAATCAAAAAACCCATAAAAATAAAAAAAATACAAAATTTTGTATATTTATAACGGCATAATGATTTTTTCTTTGATTCTTATAAAAAAATGTAAAAAACTAAATGAAAACTTTTTAATTAGAAAAAAAAATTAATTAATTTCTGTGTGGTAAATAAAAATAAATTTTTGCTAATGATGATTTCAGGACGTGCAGTGTCTGTTACTGTCGGCGTCAGACCGCAGCCTCACGATATACGACGTGACGACACTCACTCACACACCCCTCTACTGTATCACCGGTTTGCCAAACATACCCACCGTAAGAAATTTAATGTTATATAGTGTTATAATAAATTTTGAAAATATTTGACAACGTCAAAACAAAATTTATTGTGTAATCAAAATTTATTTTTAAATATATCCAAAAATAACATTAAAAATTTAAGTAATAGTATAAAAAATGTTTTAAAAGACAAAAAAATTAAAAGTGCATATTACAAGACTTCCGCGATACCATTCAGACAAAGAGACAATAGCATTCCCAAGGAGGGTTGACGTCAGGCAGGCGTGAGGCGGCCGGTCGTGAAACTTTTGCCAAATCCTATCAGCAGTACAGAAGATGTACTGCGCCGACCACAAGTGATTGGGAAATGGGCAGGGAGATGAAGTGTTTTAAAAAAACCTCACTGATACATGTTTAATTGACTCAATAAATCAATGACTTGCTGTCTCAGCAAGTTATTGATTCTAAAATTACATTCTCAGAGGTTTACAGGGTTACTTTATGGACGCCCCATTAAGACGGAGGAGGTTTTGTAGGGTTTTAGTGGGTAGTACTGGATTTTCTAGCTGGTGAATCCCATATAGCCACCTGTATGTATACAGGTGGTACGCGTAAATGCATTTCCCAACATTAAAAAAAGGGGTTAATTTATGGACAGGTAACTAAGAAAGGAATAGCATCTCCTAAATGTAATAAATTTCCTATAATTTTTATGGGATATAAGTATAAAGATTTTTTTGCAAATTTACAGATATAACTTAGTGGCCAAAATACTAGTATTTATAAAAATATTATTTTCAGTGTTTAGCTTACACACCGGCTGTAAGTTCCTGCGAGTCGGAGCTACTATTCGGCTCAGAACGCGGCGACCTGACGCGCCTGCGCTTTCTGCAACCACGTCTCTCGCTTCTTTACGTAAAATCTCCGGATAACATTAATTATTACTATTGGATGGTAAATTATTTAAAATATTTTATATATTTGAATAGTATAAGACAAAGTTCCTAATACTTTTACTATCATCATTTGATTGAATATTGTAAATGACTAAATACACTGAAAGTCTAAACAAGTGAAAAGTGTGAAAGTAATGAAGAATCTCAACCAAGTTTTAGTAACATGACATACAAAGACTCCAATAGCGCCTTTCCTGATTAAGTTTCGATTACGGTGACTGATCTGAGACTATATATTTGCATAGAGATATTATAATATACTAGCAGTACCCGCGACTGCGCCCGGGTCCAAATTTCCGATCGCTAACAAAATGAACAGGATCACCCGCTGGGCTAATCTGAAGATTACATGAAAATGTCATCAAAATCACCCCAGCTGTTTTGGAGTCCATATGAATCACACATAAACACAGCGATTTTTATTTTATTTAATCAACAAATTAAATTTATTTATTCCTCAAAAAATGGAGTCTTTTATGAAAATTTAGTGATACACCGATTGCAGCGCCACCTACCGGATCCATTTGTGAATTCAAACCTTGCAGGGATTCACTCGAACATACACAAAAAATATCATTAAAATCGTCCCTGCCGTTTAGATGACGATGATGTCAAATATTCGCGTAAATCTAATAAAGTAATATTCTACTTAGGAGTTATCATCTCCTCCTCACACCTCGTACTGCAGTACTAGCGTGTGGCGCAGGGTGCACTCCCGCGCAATCCGCCGCGTCGCAGCTAGCGGAGACTTGGTGTTCACTTGCTCTCACGACACTAGTGTTAGTGTTAGAGCTCGCCATGCGCCTGGAAAGCTTCCAGATTATATTTTCCACGTACAAAGGGTAAGCCTAAGACATCATTTTAAAAGTTTGGGGTGGATTTAAATGTCAATTTTACTGAATAGAACTTTGAAGTAAATGTGCAAAGAAAAAGTAGGGCTAGTGACAAGAACTCAGATCAAGAAATATGTTTGCATGATCTATAATCAATATAAATATGTAGGTCAAACTCACAACTAAATTAACATATCAGCAGAACTCAAAGCCAAATTCGATATTAACTTTCAAAATCTCGTATTGAGGGTCCATGTATTTCCAGGGTGTCACGTGTTTCCACATGGTGCCTTCACTGCACATGCTGGCTACTGGCAGTCCCGATGGAATAGTGCGACTGTGGGAGAGTCCTCAGGGCTCGCCTTTCGCTAGCTTATCAGTTCCAGGATCTCCTGCTGTTTTGGACGTTGTCGTTATCGCTTCTTTGGAAATAGTCATAGCTTACTTTTGTAACTGTGTAAGTATTTGAATGTACCAATTACTGCCATTTATTATAATAATATTAACTTTATCACTGTTTAGAAAATAACTGAAGAAATGCTTATTCCTTATTTTAACAATTGCAATCCTGTTTTTCATATATTCATTTGGGCATATATGAACTTTGTTTATTATTTATTTTGTTTATTCATTCTCACTTATAAGATACAACCAGCCACTCTTAAATATAATCCCCTCACATACGAGTAGGTACTACTTGTTTATCTTTACATATTTTACATTGTGGATCAGATTTTGATGTAGTTGAGTCATTACACTACTCATCACTACTCATTAGTAGTGTTGGTATTTTGTTTAATAAATCCGCGTAAGCACGAGTGCTTAGAGGTCCGTGTCAAAGAGTCACGTGATCAGGATTGAAGATATTTTGTTTATTTTTTATAACTAAATGTTGCTCTCAAGCTTCCACAATATGTGTTATGTATTAAAACCGCAATCAATGTTGTTCTTATGTTTGTATTTACATATTCAAATATATATTGGCCACACTTTTTCGATTATTTTATTATTCCTTTGCATGTTACAGTTGTGTTAAAGTTATGTAACAATTTATATGAATTGTGATTAGTAATTATATTCTTTATCATACTTTTGAGGTTACTGACACGCTGATAAATGAGGGCAAGGCGGACTTACCTCTAAGATACCTAACCAGCAAAATACCTCTTCCAGCAAAATTATTTTATCTCATACTTGCAATACACAGAGTTTTACGGTCTACATAACCACAAATATTTGTATGACTTATGTATTTTCCAAAAGTCAATCCAGTTGCATCTAGTAGTGATGTACTTAGTACAACAACTTCTCCGACTTTGTTGAAGTTGATAATATTATATGTATATTAGATGAATTAGCTAAATAAATCTGATTTTGTGTATTTGCTTTTAGTACCTGCATATTTGGGATCTATATGAAGAGTGTCTCCTTCAAACTGTCAAAATAAAGTTTCCGTTCCTCGGCGTACTCGGGAAGAAGGTGGAGTTTGGAACTTATTGCATTCATCCTGGTATGAACATTATTGCCTTCTTATTTCTTTATTCTGCTTAGTTATGTATATTTTAAGGATTTACGATATTATTTATTGTATGACTTACAATAACGGGTTACTGGAAATAAACTTACTGTAAAACATATTTCACCAGACCAAGACTGAGTCATGATGACGATGATAACGTATTATGCATAGCATATGAGATCTAAACACTTTATTACGTTGTTAAAGCAAACTGGCCTTGCCTTTGTTGTTTCACTAACAAATTCCTACGTGTTTGTTGACGTGTTTTATTTTGCAGGAGATTATAAAATGATATCAATGAAAAATTAATTTTTATTGAACTAAGATAGCGTATTCTTAAAAATAAATGTTTTGTTGAGCAATAATTATGACTTTTACTGTAAAGTGTAGTAAGATTGGATAAGATTATTATATATTCTACGATCGTTATCTCTTACGTTGTATGTGACATTTCTAAGCAGTGCATCACGTGGACAGAATTGGTTGTTTCTATATTCTTTTTAGTTTTCTATTAGCGACATCGATTGTAGAAAGTAAACTTCTCTAAAGTTAGAGAATTTGAATTTTCAATGATATATTTCTAAAATAAAATAAATCAATGTACGGAAAAATGGCATTGTGGTGAGTAAGTTAAGTGATTGTGGACTAATAGCTTAAATTACAAGGTCGCAGGCAGTGGTGCAATATCACTGCACCTAACCAAGTCGCCAATTGCAAATGCTCAAAAAATCTAGCAAACTTGGAAAACGGAGGACAATATTATATAAGTACGGAGGACAAGTATATTCTTTGTTTTGAATAATAGTCTGAATAATAAGAAGCCTATGTGTTTCTCCAGGTCTATCGGTATACTAAATTCTTTTTATGCAAGGCCCCCCAATTAAGAAATCGTCTGAAGATGCAGACGATGTATGCGGCCTGTCACGTCGTGGTTCCAGTGTGTACCAAGGGTCCACCGGGGGCCTGATGCTGCAACCGGAACCATCGCATTCTCTGGATGGGGTTGAAGGAGATCCGTAAGATTTTAAATATTGTGACATTATATAAAAAAATGTCTATATGTTTATACTCTATATGTTGTTTTAGTATGTAGCGACATACCCTCGCTTCGTTCGATATGCGACCCTAAATAAATAAAAATTGTTATAGTGAGTGTACCTTTAGAGATAGACATATGCTATCGCAGAGTTTTCTGCAGGCCTTTTGAGTACTTATAAGTTCCTCGTACATTGTTTTGATGTACACATCTCTTTAAGGTTTAGCCAACGTTAGCCTTGTAGCGTACGAAACAGTTTTCTTGATAAAAAACCTATCATATTTTAATAATTTTGATGAAAATATAGGCAATTTATAAATACAAAGTATATTACTCTTTCTACGCACAGACTTTGAATAGTTGTATGATACACTTCATTTGACGTCTACTAAATAATTTCATTTTCTTTGATTTCAGAGAAAATATACGTTTCAATCGACCGGAGCTTTTAATAACTTGCTGTGATTACGTATGCGTTGTCAAGCTGCGCGACCGGGAGGGCTCCACGCTGCCGCCTCCCGGAGACACGTTGAGGGCGCGACGTCCTTCCTTTTGGGAACTACCTCCTGATTTAATGGGTCAGTACTTGTAACCAGCTCTGATCTGATGTACGTGTTATAAAAACCAAAAAAATGGTTAGTCAAGTCCTATAAAACGTTTCTCGAAATTAGAGAAAATTCAATTCAAAAATTCATTTGATTCAAAGAAATCAAACGATTTGTCAAATTCAAAATCAGCAGTTAAAAGCGCTGAGTTAAAGATTTTTTTTTTCTATTTAAATTACATACTAGCGACAAACCCTTGCTTTATTCGCGGGCACACTGACGTATCTAACATTAGCATATGTGTAATCCATACCAATATTATAAATTTAAAAGTGTTTGTTTGTTGGTTTGTTTGTTAGTTTGTCCTCCTTTTAGGTCGAAACAGAGTGATGGATTGGCGTGATTTTTTGTATGGAGATAGTTGGAGGGCTGGAGAGTGACACACTTTTTACCACAGGAGATTATCTCATTCCCACGGGAAACACGTTATAATACTATACAAAAAAGTATTTATGATCAGAATTACTTGAAACTTTGTATTAATACTCTTCCATACAATTAAATACATACGTGTTTTAGCATTTTTTGAAATTCATGCTATAAGGGGGTAAAGTAGGGGATGAAAGTTTGTATGAAACTGCCTTTTAGAGATTTTTTGTAGTTTTAGCGCGAGCGAAGCCGCGGGTTCTGCTAGTACGTAATAATTATAATAGTAGTCCGATTATTGTATATTTATTTTATATGTTTGTAAAAATAAAATAAGATAAACGTCAGAATGTTCAAGTATTTTATCTTTAATAGTAACCTGTCTAAGTCTTAGGCGTTACTATTTACTTAATTATCACAGAACAAAAAAAATATTATTAGAAAGTAATAAATTTTATATAATAAATATTTATATAATTTATACTGTCGACGTTGGTTTTAAGAATTTTGGCTTTTTTCGCGGACTTATTTGATTTTTACTTTCCAAACGAGAAATATAATATTTACGAGTATCTTAAGTCTTTTATCATATTTTTTTATTTTTTATTTAAATAATGTAATATGAGTTGACCTTTTTCGGTGCCCATTTCTAACAGGATTTTTTTGAATTAGAAATAAATTACTTTTTGTACCTATGTAACATGAGGTAATATGATTTGTAACGGGCATAATATATAAGTATAGATATTACATTAGATTTTAGATCGAATATGTATCGATTGACAGTCTCTCGCTTGGTCTCGCAAGTGCAATACGCACTTCAATAAACGCTTAATATTAAGGCTTTATTATTTTCTCCTCACGTCCGCCACATATTGGTGACCCCGACTGAAAAACAACACCTGACTGAAGAACAAATATACGATGGCTACCAATTCTAAACCAGTTGTACAAGCGAAGGAAAATTTACGTGAAGATTCAGAACTGGCAACAATCAGCGTATCATCGCGAATACCGGAATTTTGGTGCGACCAGCCGCGATTATGGTTCGCCCAGTGTGAGGCGGTGCTAGCTTCTCAAAAATTAGGCGATGAAGCGAAGTTTAACTTGTTGCTTCCGAAATTGGGCAAGCAAGTCATCGAGCAGGTTAGCGATATTGTGCTTAATCCACCAGGAACACATAAATATGAGACCTTGAAAAATCGTTTGCTCGCTGTTTACGAAGAGTCGGAGAACCGACAGTTCCAGAAGTTGCTGGGGGAAATGGAACTTGGCGATCAGAAGCCTTCTCAGCTTCTTAGGCGAATGCGGGATTTGGCTCGTAATAAGATACCTGATGAAACGCTGTGTATCATGTGGCAAGGACATTTACCCACGTCAGTTCGAGCGGTGTTGGCAGTTAGCGAGGTAAAGGATCTAGATAACCTTGCAGCTATCGCTGACAAAATTATGGAGACCACGAGACCTTTACATGCTGCTGAAGTAAATTGTCAAGCTGAAAAATCGGATGATACGTCATTTCTTATGTCGCAAATAGCCAAGTTAAGTGTGAAGGTCATGGAACTTGAGAGATCGAGACCAAGGTATCGAAGTACTCGATGTAATTGGAGGCGACGTACTACATCACGCGGACGTTCAGTATCCGAACAACGACGCCGCAGGTCCGAATCATCGAAATGGCTATGTTTCTATCATCACCGTTTCGGCGTTAAAGCAAAGAAATGTGTTGAGCCATGTGCTTGGAAGGAGCAGCCGGAAAACTAGACAAGGTGCAGCCAAGGGTGGATGTCTGCACCATATCGCCGTTCCACCGTTTATGCGTAACCGACTGCAAAAGTGGTTTACGTTTTCTTGTGGACACAGGTGCAAATATTTCAGTGTTACCGTACAAAAAACGACTCTATGACAATGTAGTTAGTGATAAATATAAACTTTATGCAGCTAATGGCAGTGAAATAAAGACATATGGTGTTAAATCGTTAGTGTTAAATTTAAATTTACGCCGACCTTTTCGGTGGACTTTTGTGTTAGCGGACGTTAAACAGCCAATTTTAGGCGCAGACTTTTTAACCTATCATAAGCTTATAGTAGATTTATATCGTCGTCGACTTATTGATCAAATAACAAATATAGATACTATAACATCGATAGTGCAACACGATGAGTCATCTATAACTACGTTGGATATAAATAATAAATATTACGACTTAATGTTAGAGTATCCCGATATAACGAAACCTATTTGTTTCAAAGATACACCAAGACACTCTGTTGTTCATTATATTGAGACTACAGGACCTCCTGTATTTGCGCGACCCAGACCTTTAGCTCCGGACAAATATCAGAAGGTAAAATCGGAATTTGAAATCATGCAAGACGTAGGCATATGTAGACCATCGAAGAGCTGTTGGGCAAGTCCACTCCACGTAGTCCCGAAAAAGGATGGTGGTATTAGACCATGTGGTGATTACAGGCAATTAAATGCCATCACTAAGCCTGACAGGTATCCGATTCCACGCTTACAAGATTTTACATATTTACTTTCGGGTAAAAAGATATTTTCGAAGATCGATATAACACGTGCCTATCATTTCATTCCCATCAATAGTGAAGACATAGAGAAGACAGCCATCACTACGCCATTCGGTCTTTTTGAGTTCCCAAGGATGACGTTTGGGCTAAGAAACGCAGCTCAAACATTTCAGAGATTTTTAAATAACGTCGTACTTCAAAATCTTAATTTTATTTTTGTATATATCGACGATGTAATAGTAGCGTCGAAATCTGAATCCGAACATAAGGAACACCTCAGACTAGTATTTGAGCGATTTAATAAATATGGCTTAACTATTAACACTTCAAAATGCAATTTTGGGCAGAACGAAATAGAGTTTCTGGGATACCACGTTTCAAAAGATGGTATTAAACCCTTAGAACAACGAGTTAGCTCTATAATTAATTTTCCTAGGCCTAAAACAATCGAGGAACTGAGACGTTTTTTAGGTATGATTAATTTTTACAGAAGACATCTTCCTCAAGCAGCAGAGATTCAGTCAAAATTAAATATATTTTTACATAACTGTAGAAAAAATGACAAGACAGAAGTCAAGTGGACAGATGAGTCAATTGCGGCATTTGAACAGTGTAAGGAGAGCCTAATCAGCGCCGTTACACTATCACACCCAGCTGCAGACGCGAATATAGCCCTTATGACGGATGCGTCTAAGACTTGCATTGGCGCAGTATTACAGCAACGTGAAGGCAACACATGGAAGCCTTTAGGATTTTTCTCCACTAAGCTGAGCGAAGCGCAAACGCGATATAGTGCTTTCGATAGAGAATTACTTGCTATCTATATGGCTATAAAGCATTTCAGATATTTGATCGAGGGACGCCCCCTAACAGTCTACACAGATCATAAACCACTCGTTTATGCTTTGAAAAAAAATTCTTATACAGACAGCGATACACCGCGTCGATTAAGACATTTCGATTTTATAATGCAATTTTGTTCGAATATTGAACATATTAGTGGATCTCAAAATATTGTTGCTGATACGTTATCACGAATTTCTGAAATTAACATGCCATCATACATCGACTACAATGCTCTTAGCGAAGCTCAGGAAAAAGATAAAGAATTACAAGTTTTATTAAAATCTAAAAATTTATGTTTTAAAAAGTTTCAACTTCATAACAGTCAAGAATCAATTTACTGTGAAGTTTCAAAACAATTCGCACGACCATATTTGACTAAAGAATTCCGAGTGCAGGCTTTCAACGCCGTACATGGATTGAGTCATCCGAGTATAAGATCAACTAGAAAGATGATATGCGATAAATTCTTTTGGCATTCTATGAACAAAGATGTTACTAACTGGGCTCGAGCATGTATAGATTGTCAGAAATGTAAAATACATAGGCATACAATATCACCTTTTGGTAAATTTCCCACAAGCAATCGTTTTGAACATATACATATTGATATTGTTGGTCCATTACCACTTTACAAAGGATACAGATATTTAATTACGATGTTAGACCGAGCCACGGGTTGGCCGGAAGCTTTTCCCTTAAGAGACATAACAGCTGAGGCCGTTGCAGAGAAAATATATTCAGGATGGATTTCACGTTTTGGTTGTCCTTTACGAATTACGACTGACCAAGGAAGACAGTTTGAGTCGAATCTTATCAATCAATTATCTAAGCGCCTTGGTATTATGAAAGCTCGAACAACTGCGTACCATCCACAGGCAAACGGTGCTGTCGAACGTTGGCATCGATCTCTTAAGGCATCGTTAATGACTAGAGGAAACAATAATTGGGTTCAGGAGTTGCCAACTGTGCTACTAGGCTTAAGAGCAAGCCTAAAAGATTGTACGCAAACCAGTGCAGCGGAGATGGTTTATGGCAGTCCAATTAAGCTACCCGGAGATTTTTTTGAGCCTACAACGCCACTAAATTCCGATAGCGAGACATTTTTAAAGCAACTGAGAGAACATATAAGTAATATTTGTTCAGTACCCAAACGAGAGAAATCACAGAAAAATATATTTGTTCACCCTGAATTGCAAAAATGCTCTCATGTATTTTTACGGTGCGATAAATTATGTAAGTCCTTAAATCCACCATATTCAGGACCGTACAAAGTATTAGACCGTAAAGAAAAACATTTTAAAATATTAATGGCAGACAAAGAATCTACTGTTTCTATTGATAGATTAAAGCCAGCATTTTTATTAAATAATAATGAAGAGTTTGATACGCGGGATAGCACTAGTATCGAAATTCCAAACAAGGAGACACATGTAAATAATAAAGTAACGCGATCCGGCCGAATCAGCAAGCCAGTAGTAAGATTCCGAGATCAATTTATTTAAAATCTGCATCTTGGTGAAGCTATACACATTCACATTATTTGTAGATCAAGAGACATCTGGTCTCTTTCAGTAATTACATAGTACGATGGACAGTCTATATGCAAGGAGTGAAGAAATTTTCGCTAAGATATTAATATCGAATGTTCAGCTCGATCGTTTAGTTTTAGCGTTAGCTGAAGTAACAAAAATGGTATCATCGTCAAAAATACCACCTTCTCTGCAACGCTGCATTCTTATCAGAGCTCTTCGGATTTTAAAATCTATAGAGAATCAGAAGAATCTTCTAGATCTCGGCTTTGCAAGATGCATTCCTCATCCATTCTGCAAGGAAAGAAGTATCATGACCTTAGGAGAACTATGGGAAATTCCGCCGGAACATGAGTGGCTGTGCAACGAATGTGGACGACCTCTTTACGATATTTTTGAAACAGTGAATATACAGTGAATTGATATACAGTGAATAATTATGCTGAATAGGTAAAAAAATCATGTTCGAAAAAATAATTTGTGATAGATGTAAGGAAACTGTAATAGCATGTAATTATGATATTTTTAGGTATTAATAATTTTTTTTTTTGCAAACTATATTTTATGTTTAGAATTTAATTTTATACATTTTAGATTTTTTTTGCGTCAAAATGTATTCATTTTTATATATTCTTAATAACTTTATATATTATTTTTTTACTTTTTTTAAAAAAAGGGGGGAATATTGTACCTATGTAACATGAGGTAATATGATTTGTAACGGGCATAATATATAAGTATAGATATTACATTAGATTTTAGATCGAATATGTATCGATTGACAGTCTCTCGCTTGGTCTCGCAAGTGCAATACGCACTTCAATAAACGCTTAATATTAAGGCTTTATTATTTTCTCCTCACGTCCGCCACACTTTTAAACTTATTTAAAGTTAAGGTTTATTTTTATTTTGAAGATTTTATGTACATTTGGCGATTCGTGTCCGAAATATTTAGTGTTTTGGAATTCGGTTTTCTTAAATGAGTTGTTTTGTTTTTAGACATATTTATAAATTGAGTTAGGTTTTAAGTTTCAGTACATAACAGAGACAATGTACTGACCTATACAATTTTTCTAAGTTCTATCGTCTATTTACAGAACCTTCCATACGAACGCGCAAACCATCGCTTCAATCACCGAAACTTCTGGCGCCGGTCGAGTCTGAACATCCTTTACAAGATCTCGACGATCTTTTAGAAAAAGCTGGTAATTAAAAAAAATACTGTTATGATGATGTTCTCCTTGACCGATTCCGGCCACGGCGGCCAATCTCATTGAGACTAGCCAACTGCGCAGGAGATATTATAGTGCAGCGCGTGTGAGGGAGAGCGCAGGCACAACGTGCACTCTCTATTCCTGTCGCTCTCATACTCCGGTGGGACGACACGACCAGTGAGAGTGTCGGCGCAGGACCGACGGCTTTACGTGCTCTCCGAGGCACGGGGGTGAAACACCGCCAACTTCCCAACTCCGGGCTGTTACTGAGACTTTCTAAACAGAAAGACTCAATAACTAAACTTGGCCCGACCCGGAACTCGAACCCAGGACCTCCAAATGTGCAGCCGTACATGCTAACCAATACACCACTGAGGCAGTTATATACTGTTATACTAATATCATATTTATACTGATGATGTTATTTATATTTAAGCTATAAAATATTCTGCGAAAATATTATTTTTTTAGTGGAATCATTAAATATTTATCATTTTATAGGCCTTCAAGGATTAATAAGCAAAGACTTTGTCTTGATGCAAGGACTAAAGCATGATTTAAACAAAAAACTGTATGAAATGGAAAATAATAAGGAAGCTGTAAGTACCTACTATAATTTATCTTTTTGACAGATAGGAACAGATTTTGTTTTTTTTTTGTTATTTATTTAAGTAATATTGATGTTAAAACAATTGATATGGTTTTTACATTATTCGAAGTTATCATTTATACTCATATATATAAAAGATATTTTATTCTTATCTTAGTATTCAGATTTAATTAAATTGCCCGTCTTATAAATAATTAGTCAATTTAACAATTCATATTCATTTTCCGCCCAAAGAATATAATATAATTAAGTATATTTGTAATTTTCTTCATTGTAAATAAATTTAAAAAAAGTATTATTTAACAATATTCATAGTATACTTAGTAGGTAGTAACTTATTAGTATAAACTATAATCGAGTAGATGAAAGCGGCGGTCGGCGCGGGCGCTCCTTACTTAGCGCTGAAAAGCTACGAACCGGACCCTTTACCGTCCTTCGAGCATTTAGCGGAGGAATGCTCTCGTGTGCTGAGGTTAGTTGTTTGTTTTATTTATTTAACATTCACGACTAATACTAAATAATACATATTATGTAACATAATGCAGTACAAAAACCATCGAGGTTTCACTTAAATATTACCATCTTACTAATATTACAAAGTGAAAGTTAAGATGGATGTTTGGATATTTGGATGTTTGTTACTCAATCACCCTAGAACGGCTGCACAGATCTGGATGAAATTTGGCTCTATTTTACCGCGGGAAAATATTTCATTTCTGAGAAAAATACAAAAACTGCATTGTAAGAGTATACTAATATGTAAAACCTAAGAATTTGGTTTTTGGTCATCTGAACGCGGGCGGAGCCGCGGGCAATGCTAGTAATTTATAAGTTAACGCAGTAACACTTGCGAGGTGGTCAGAAAAAACAAAAAGATTGCCAAGTGCTATGATTTCTACGAGTACATATCTAGTACATATTTCGCTCCAGGTAATTTTTCATTAATTATGTAGAAATATTTTTCTACCGTCTTACACTTGTAAATGTTTGTTGGCTTTAATTTTATATTCGATAAAAAAATCGATTAAATAATAAACTAATGTCTAGCACAAAATATTTTAGCTACTTTATAACACAAAGATGATGTAACTCTGCCAATACAGAGTAAATTAACGATAATACAAACGTTTATGAAATCTTTTAATTTAATACTTGTTTTATTTAAACTTAAAGTTATCTTGAAGCCATTATCATAAAAATGGGGCAAATTAGTCATAACTTCTCATAAATATTATAATATCATAATAGGTATGACCCTTTATATGATAAAAACTAGCGACTCACCCCCGTTTTTTTCAACGTTTAGTATAGATTTCTCAGAAATAAGATATTTTCCCGCAGTAAAATGTATCCTATATGTTGATCTGGATAACCAGCTATCATCATACCAAATTTCATCAAAATCCCTCCAGTGGTTTTTCTGGGATGCGGTAACAGACAGACAGACAAAAATTCTAAAAACTATAGATTCGGTTCTATGTCGATACTAATGTCTATTTCAATAAGATTTTCCAAAAAAACATTTTATGTACAGATTTGACTCGGTTAAAATTTTATTATATGTATAGACTACGTACGAACAAACGCGTTTATATACCTAGATAAAAATAGTTATTGTGAGCGTAGCGTGAGATAGACACAGCATCGCGGAAGTTTCTGTAGGCCTTTTTAAGATCTACAATTTTCTAGTTCATTGTTTTGATGTATCTCTATGTAATAGTACGAAAACAGTGTTTTGACAAAAATCTGTAAAGGCTCAGTCATTAAGTACAAAAAATTTACAAATTATATACATAAACCTTATAAAACATTGACGACACGTTTGGCTCAGTTTGTAGTAACCGTGCTTGCTGTGCCAGCGGTTGCGGGCTCGAGTCCCGCTGGGGGCATTCATTTGTGTGATGAGCACGAATGTTTGTAATCCAGTCATGGGTGTTTATATTTATAATATGTATGTATTTAAAATTATATATATGTAGTGTATCAACTATCTAATATCCGTAACACAGGCCTCGTAGCTTACCATAGAACTAGATGGTGGTGTGTGTTAATGTCCCAACATATTTATTTATTTATTTAAACCTTCCTTATTCATCGTTGTTTCTTTTTGTGAAAACTGTATCGAAATCCGTTGCGTGGATAAGGAGAAGTAAGCGGAGAGGCAGACAGAAGCAGACAGCGACTTTGTTTTATACTATGTATAGATACGAGATTTCTGTTATTATTCTTAATTGTTATCGATATTGTGTTAGCAGTTATAGTATCTTTCAAATAAAATTAAATAAATAATCATAATAAATATAAAATACGAATAAATATATAATGAAGATACATATTTTCATATTTTTTATATGTATGTTAAATACTTGTACTTTTAAAAAATGCTTACGATATTTAATATTTATCCTTTTATTTAACGGTTAGTATGGAATAGATAGACTATATAATATACGTATAATAAGTTTTATATGCCTTACTTGAGAAATGATACAAACTTTCATCCCACTTTTCCCCCCCTTAGGGACCATTTCCGGGATAAAACTATCCTATTGTCAGGTTAAGCGGATTTTCAGTTTATCCATTATACACTTTGTTTCTCTTTATAATATTAGTATAGTAATATTCTTATTACTCCCACCAGGTTGTTCCCCGCGTCCAGTGCAGTGGCGACACCTACTGGAAGTGAATTGTCTTCGCCTCGAACGTCGAAAATTTTGAAACCTTGAATTTTTCCTGTGTAAATATTACATAATAATATTGCAAATGAATAATAAAATATTATAAAATATTGGTATATTTTTTTTATTAATGTTGTAAGTTACACAACAATTTAATCAACATTCTTGATGAATATTGTGCTTCCAACTTCCATAAAGTACTGTATTAGCACATCATACAAATTATTTAATCATTGTACAACTTTGTTGTCAGTGACACGAAAGATAAAATATGTTATTTGATATTTAGAGAAAAACTAAAAATTTAAAATATTGAATGTTATATCTGATGAAACTCGTCTAGCGTTGTCTTTAAAAAAAATTTCTACCTCATCTGTACCTATAAATATTCTTTCGCCAGTTCCTCTCAGGTCTGCCGTCTGAGGCTTCTCCTTTCCGAGCTGGTAGAAAACTCATGGCGTTCAGCAAAAAATTGTAACAGTTTAATGCTGAGTAAAATATTTTGAATTACAATAAAACGTATAATTGAATTTATGACAATTAACAAAATGTGTAAATTAGCCATATTCTCCGAAAGCTATATAAGAAAGTTAGATATTGTTATATAGTATATACTATGTCAGAAATATACGTATTTCAAAACTCTTTAGTAATAAATTCTTACAAAAATCACGATTGGTTGAATCTAATTCGCTAGTGATTCATTGAGTCGATAATATAGTCGCCATATTCGATACTATAATTAAAAACTTTAAATATAAATAAGAAAAAAAACTTGATATTTTATTTCGTATTACACTTCTTTTATAAAAAGAGTATTTTATTAACCTATTATAGTTCTGTTTTAGCGTAGAGTTAATGTTTTGCATTTTCCGATTATCTTATTTCTGTTATCAGTTGCCAGGTTTAATGGGCCTATAGGTGAGATTTATGTATCGATGTCGATAACTGTATCAAACTATCGCTATCACATCACTTAGTGACGTCAGAGTGGAGGTCGTGATTAGTGTTTAGGAAAGTAAGTAATTAATCTGGTGATTATAACCTTATTATCTTGATATTTGTTTTTATTCTTGCTTAAGAATCGAGAAAATATAGGAATAAAAAATAAATTATAAATATAAGAAAATAAAACGAAACAACAATTACAATAAAAGTGAACAAAAATTTTCTGGACAAAATACTGACACTTTAAAATAACATTTTTTTAAACTTTTTTAAACACTTTTGAATCGACAAGTTTACATTTTAAGTTTAAATAAAATATCAGTATGTAAGTCCGTGAGGAATCTACCACCAGCTCGGAAGGCAGTTCTGATGAGAAGAGCCGGCGAGAAACTCAACAGTTGCTCTATCTTTAAAGTAATATTAGATTATAATATTACAGTGCAATTATTATTTATATTAACTAATATTAATCCTAAATAAATATCATTTTACTTATTATGAAATTTATTAATATGTTATATGTGTAGTGTAGTGGGTTGTTATTGTTGTTGCTATTTTAATGACTTGTTATTTTTACATTTTTTTATTGTTGTTTTATTTGTCTGTAGCATTGTATGTTTAAAGTACAAATACTTTATACATATAATAAAATTCTTAGTCGAATCTGAACATTAAATATTTTTTGGAAAATCTTATTGTAATAGTAATTATTATCGATACAGAGGTCGAATCTATGTATAGATGTTAGAATTTTTGTCTGTCTGTCTGGGAACGTATTACGAGAAAACCACTGGACAGATTTTGATGAAATCAACATCTAGGATACTTTATACTGCGAAAAAATATCTCATTTCCGTAAAATCTGTATTAACTGTTAAAAGGGACGAGTAGTCGCTAGTTATAAATAAATTTTTATTCTCTTCTATTGGAATAATAAAAGAATTTACGAGGATATTAAAATATTATTTTACGAACGAACTCGAACGAAAGCCATAGTTTATAACAGATCAAAATTTTTCTTTCCCATTAGTCAGTGCTGGTTTTTCGATGCGTTTAGCTTGTATTTAAAAAATTCAATGGTTTTTTTTATTTGTGTTTGGACTTACGTTGAAATTATATGAAATTATGTATTGGTGTTTTTTCTATACTTCCTTCTGTACTACTTTACGTGTGTGCCAACTTTATAATATAAAACATTCATAATGATTATTGTTTGAGAATTTCTTATCGCTATAAACAACAACAGATTCTTTGCTAAGGTTGATGTCTGCGACTCGTCGATTAAAAACTACTGCGAGTATATTATAAGCATTTATCATTATATCATTAAGACCATTGTATATAAGCAATTATTTTTATTTTGCATTGGCAGTTCATAATATAATAACATATACATAATTACGTAAGGTGAAATTAAGGAGATAAAATCTCTTGAATCTCTGTAGAAATTACCTTATCTAGAATGTAACAGAAGCATTACTATGTATGTATGTATGTATGTATGTATGTATGTATTCGGCCTTTTAACGTCCCACTGCTGGGCACGGGCCTCCCTTCATACGAGGGGGATCAGGCCATAGTCCACCACGCTGGCCAAGTGCGGGTTGGCGGACTTCACATGTCTTTCGCAAACTTGCTAGGTTCTCTCAGACATGCAGGTTTCCTCACGATGTTTTCCTTCACCGTAAGGCAAGTGGTAATCATATTAGAAATGATTCGCACATGAAAATATCAGAGGCGCGAGACCCGGGATTTGAACCCGCTTCACTCGGTTTCCCAAGCGAGCGCGTTACCACTGGGCTACCACTGAACTGAAAACAATGCAGGTTTTATTTCACTTCATATGTATGTGTATATGTTATTCCTACACGCTGGAGAGATTTAGATGAAACATAACAAAGATTGCGACCTGGACTAATAGGCTATAGTTAAACAACAGAGAGGCACGCAGAGTGACACCTGAGAAAAGCGAGAGCAAGTCAATAGTCATAGTAATTTAGTTAACTATAACTAAATATATAATAAATAGTAAGTTTTCTAAAGACATGAAGTCCGCCAACCCGCACTCGGCCAGCGCCGTCGACTATGGCCTGATTCTCCTCAAAGTGTAGGGAGGCCCGCGCCTAGTAGTGGGACGTTACAAAGGGCTAAATACAAATATGAGTCATATTTAGTTTTTGTGAACTATTAAATTCATGAGAGTAATGCCCGATTTCACCAACGTCACCTAAGTTTAAGGGATCCCCTAAGCATGGTTAGGGGGCCGTTAGGGGACAGTTTCTGTTTCACCGACAGTAAGGGTCACCTAAATATTAAAAGGCCCCCTAAATTTAGGTGCTCGAAATCGGCTTAAAGACGATCGTAAAACGAAATTTAATTTAGGGGCTAGTTTAGGGGACTTTTAAGCTAGGGATCCCATACGTAGGTATTAGCTTATGGGTTGTTGGTGAAATCGGGCATAAGACTTTTAGCAAAAATAAAAAAAAGATATATACATAAATAAAATCATATATTGTTAGGCACGTCTTAAATTTAATGTTAATTATCTTAAATAATTATCATTTACAAAAATATTTAAAAACATTATCTTACCGATATCGATCCCCTTCGACTCATTGTGTACTTTGGTTCCAACGCGGGCGGTTCAAATCGCGTATTGTAAAGTTAAATATTACAGTGAATAAAATAAAATAAACACATAAATTGTTAAAATATATAAAGAATATATTATATATACAAACCTTACATTTACTTTTAAAGTTTAGTGTGTAAATAATATCAAAAATGCTAGTGACGGTAAAAATATCGAAAATGAACGCAGAACTTGTCAAAAAACTGCTGGACGTCCGACCTATTTACAACGGTATCAAAAAGAAATACTCACAAAAGATCGAGGATATTTTTAAATTTTATAAAGAAGACGAGTGCCATGCGAATAACAAATACAGGGTTTTAGAAGAAAACGATTATGACAGGTTCATCAGTAAGAGAGCCATGATCAGGCAGCCGTCGTTAACGAGACACATCAGTAAGTACAATATGCAATATTTTGCAACAATCGGGTATAAATACAATAAAAATAAATAAATAATAAAATAAATAAATATGTTGGGACATTAACACACAGCACCATCTAGTTCCATGGTAAGCTACGAGGCTTGTGTTATGGATACCAGATAGTTGATACACTACACATATACTATAACTTTAAATACATACATATTATAAATATAAACACCCATGACTGGAGCACAAACATTCGTCATCAAACAAATGAATGCCCCCAGCGGGACTCGAGTCCGCGATCGCTGGCACAGCAAGTAGGGTCACTACAAACTGAGCCAAACGTGTCATCATCTAAAGACGTTTCAAAATCGACATAAAAAAAAGTAAAAAATAACTGGTATTTTTCATTCACTATAGATATCTATTACCTAATGAGATATTTTCAAAGTCGGTGCGCTTTGATTTGTATCGGATGACATTTATTTTTCCATTTTTAGAGTCGATTACTATAGTAATAGAAAAATGGTAAGAAAGTATTTTAAATTTCCAGTGGGTGAAAAATGAATCACCCCTATTTTCTACACTTACTGATGGTTTTTTTTTCAAATTTAAATGGTTCGATTTCGGGAATAAACCCCTTTCGAACAAAAAACACGTTTGACAATACGTTTAGCTCAATTTCTGGTGATCATACTTGCTGCGACAGCGATCGTGGGTTCGAGACCCGCTCGAGCATTTATTTGTGTGATGAGCACGAATGTTTGCAGAAATAATTATTAAAAAAACAATGCTCGAGACGATAACTATTGTAGGCTAATATTAATTTATATATGATATATAATTTATACAAATATAAAATATAGATATTTTGAATTATAAACATCAAAGTTTCAATTTTGACCGCTAGAGTGTACCTATTTGCTGGTTGGTTGGTTTCAATTTCATTGAAATTAATTACTTACTTAAATTTCAATTTATTTTTCGAAAATTTATAAAATACCGCCAAAAAAGTCAAAAAATATATTTCATTTTTCGATTTTTGAGTATCGACATCTCAGAAACTAAGCAAGATATCGAAAAAAAAATTTTTATTCGTACTTTCCGGTCTATTCGAGATTTATCTATATAATCCGCTTTCAAATTGTGGCGCCGTAGAAACCGTAGACGTGCCATGGTCAGTGACTTTTAGTAAATGGTCAATACTTTGACACTTAACTACAGAGTGTTTAAAATTCGAAGGTCATCGGAAAAATTTTGGCAGCTAAAATTGAGTCCTAGAGATTGGATCTAAAATTATTACAATCGGTCACGAATGGTCCCAATTGGTCTATTAATTTTGAAAATTTGTCAACGTATTAATAAGAAAAATTAAAAAAATCTAAATGGACTTTTTCTGATTAACGCCTGAAAAGAATAATTTTGCAATATCAAGTAAACATCCTGGAAAGTCACGAAATACACATGATTGGTAAAAAGTTTACAATAATTAGTCAACAGTATAAAAATAATCACAAGGAGTTTAAAATTTCAAGGACGATAGTATTATCATAGCAACTCAATTTTATCGAATAAACTGTTTTCAAAGAGAAAACGCTTTTATGCTTTAACTATGCAAAAGGTCAGGGTATTCCGGCAACTGGTTAGCTTTGAGTTGAAAATCGCAAATTTTGCAAAAATCACATCTCTTACTATAAATGTGAAAGCTTGTATGTGTGTATGTATGTATGTTTGTGACGCCCTCACGCTGAACATACTGGATGGATAGATTTGAATGAACTTTAATACACAGAGAGCTCGTGTAGTGTTACTTACCTAGAGAGGCGCCTAAGCAGAGCTAAGTCGCTTGTAATTATATAAATATATAATACTAGCATTGCCCGCGGCTCCGCCCGCATTCACATGACCAAAAACCAAATTCTTAGGTTTTACATTTTAGTATAAGTACTCTTACATTGCAGTTTTTGTATTTTTCTCAGAAATGATACATTTTCCCGCGGTAAACAGTATCTTATATGTTGAGCCGGAAAACCAGCTATCATCATACCGAATTTCATTAAAATCCCTCCAGTGGTTTTTCTGTGTTGCGGTAACAGACAGACAGACAAAAATTCTAAAAACTATAGATACGGCCTCTGTATCGATAATAATGTCTATTTCAATAAGATTTTCCAAAAAATATTTAATGTACAGATTCGGCTTAGTTACAATTTTATTATATGTATAGATAAATACTAGTGAATTTTTATATAAACTGATTTAACATAGAGAACGTTCTTATGCTATTGACTTTAATGTAATTCGCTACTATTTACATGACGTATCTGAGTGTGACAAACAATAGCAATAAATATTTTAATTAGCATATTAAAGCGTAGCTTATAAGCCGCAGAACAAAGAACATTGAACATATTAAAGCGTAATCTAATACAAGTTATTCCTCTTTTGGCACGTTTGGAAGAAATTATGAGAGTAAAATTTTTACGATGCGCGCGCACACCGACAGCCAAAAAGCGACATGATGAAGTTAGCTACATTCCTTTTACAAACAGAGAGTTGTGACGAAGTGTTACGGGATGAAATCTTTAGCTACTTGTATTTTTGTTCTGTTACGCCAAAGAAGTATAACTTCTTACATACGTACATAAGTACACACGTTTTTTTTTTCTTCCTCTTTCTAATACAACTTATTTCTTAACATCGATAAAATTATCATTAATTTGCTTTCACAGATAACGATATTATTTAAACGTTTCACTTATTATTAATTAATCCGCTGCACGTAAACAGTTTTTATCGATAGCTGTTATCAGTCAAGAATGCCGTGCCTTTTTATTTTACTAAAAATTTTAATTATTAAGGTAATAATATTATACTTAGAGATAACAAGTGGTCATGACTTTGAATAATGAATGTTGAATATAAAAGTTGAAATCATCATTTAACTAAGAATATCAGTTCGATTACTTTCTGAAACAAAAATATGCAATTTTCATCTTTTTTTTCGTTATTTATTTACCATATCTGTAATATCTATATACTAGCGATTCACCCTCGCTTCGCTCGGGTTCGTCCCTAGATTGATTCCCCATACAAACTTTCATCCCCATTTTCACCCTCTTAAGGGTTGATTTCCAGGATAAAAAGTATTCTATGTCCTTCCCAGGGTCTCAAACTATCTTCTTACCAAATTTCATTTAAATCGGTTCAGTAGATCCAGAGATTACCTCCTACAACGTCACAAACGAACAAACTCACAATTCATAAACTAAACCTCTTTATAATATTAGTATAGATGATCTCTATAGATTATATATAATTGTCTTTTGAAGAATAAGTCAGACCCTAGTTACTAATTACTTTAGTTGAAAGACTTAGTACCTTGTGAACTAGTTCAAGCGCTGTAGTGCTAGTGACACGGCTCCAGAGAGGGACGCGCATGGTCGTGGAGATCACTATCGATATAGGATCGATCGCAAAATGTTAGCGTGGATTTTTATGGGAATTGTACATATGTCGTGTAACTGATTAGTGATAAATCAAACATTAGATGAACTACTTACACTTTCAAAACATTCATTCTATTCATGATTGATGTAAAGTATTTAAAACCTCGGCAACCAAAAATCAGAATAAATCCGCGAAAAAACCGCGAAAATTTGGATGAAATTTAAAACACAGATCTTGTATATAACACATGTAATCTATACTAATATTATAAAGAGGTAAAGTTTGTGAGGTTACGTTGTAGGAGGTAATCTCTGGATCTACTGAACCGATTTATAAATTTGGTAAGAAGATAGTTTGAAACCCTGGGAAGGACATATAAGACTCTCCAACTTTATACGATATATTAATGTATTCTGCCCGTTTTTAACGTCTCACTGCTGGACGCGGGCCTCCCTTCAAAACGAGGGGGATCAGGCCATAGTCCATCACGCTGGCCGAGTGCGGGTTGGCGGGCTTCACATGTCTTCCAAAAATTTGCTAGGTTCTCTAAGACAAGCAGGTTCCGTCATGATGTTTTCCTTCACCGTAAGACAAGTGGTAATCATGTTGGAAATGATTCGCACATGAAAATATCAGAGGTGAGAGAGCACTCAGTTTTCCAAGCGAGCGCGTTGCCACTGGGCTACCACTGTCATATGTTGTCGTCTAACAAAGTGTATACACGGCACACTGCCCTTTGTAAACTAATCAAAATAATTAATCTAAGCAAATTATATGTTTCTGAGACTTGTTTGGAAAACATCTGCGAAAATTATGATCTTGTTGTTTTGACTAATTTTATTGCTTTGAATTTTGAATAAAAATTGATATTTACAACATACTTTAGAACGGTAGGTTTGTAATACGAGAATTGTAATATTTTTTCAGAAGTAGGAATATTTAGTATCATGTTTTTTTAAAGGCTTATCATTTTAATTAAAATTAATTTATGCAAATAATAAAAACTACATTCAAAAAGACTTATTTACTTTTTTTATTGCTTTGGATTTTTTTTTAATTTAAATGTAGTCGAAGATAAAGACTAGATAAAAAATAATTATCATACGTAGTTCAAATCTAAAGAATAATAAGCGTACAACACCTACTTTTTTTTTTAAAGAGAGAGTATAGAAGTATATATGAATTGGTATGAACAATATACATAATTATTTATCAATGTCCCCCTCCACAGCATCCATGGGCTACAAAGTCGGAAAAGAGATGTTTTCTCTAGCAGAGGGAATGCCTAACGAGGCCATATTCCCGTTCACACGGCTAGAGCTCACTACCCGGAGTGGAGGCAGCTTGGTCTTAGACGAGAAAGACCTCGCATCCGCTCTACAATACATACCTTCACAAGGGTAAGTTTTTTTAATAATATTTAATACTATTTTAGTCCACGTATAACCTACGAGTATGTATATATATTTAGTTTTGAATAACAACTAAAACAAGCCCTTGCATTTATATCTTATTTAATTACAAACTATACCAATTGTTTTCTACTGATAAAGTAGATTTTTTTTAATTTATTCCTATAACTGATTAGAACTGTATCCGACACGCTTGGAGATTTATATACAAGGTCAAGATATGTACCTATATGTAAATCCCCTCACGTATAAACATGATTTGCATTTTTTACATAAGTTTTAGAATCCTAGAAAACACTTTTATACACTTTGAACATATCAAAATAATTTATTTTTAACACTTTGAACATATCTTAATACATTTCTTTGTCAATAACTTTGGATAGGTTCATTTTTCTAATTGAACTAATATAACTTTATAAAGAAACCGTTTCTCTTTTAGCTATAGCCTCTTCGCTTTCAGTCTTGAAAGTTATGATTTTATCAATTATAATAATCATTTTTCAATAATCTTCGTCGGATATTAGGATACTAGTCTAAGCTACTGAAACGATAACAATAGATTAATCCAATGAAAATGTATACCAAATGAACCACGAATTAAACGCATGTCCGTGTGTCTGTCTACTAAGCTCAAATTTGTTGTTTCTTGGTAACTGCTGAACATATAATTAAAATCTTTGTATACGTCATGTTGTATTTATAGCATTATCTTTTATCTTATAGTCTTCCTTCACTTCTCACTGAGATACGCCAGTTCCAACAAGAACTACATCGGCCGCCGCCCATTCCAGGATCCCGCGACGTGATCGTGACCAACGGCTCGCAACATGGCATTTACCAATGTGTGGAGTTGCTGGTCAACGATGGTGACCCCGTCATTACTACCGAGTATTCGTATACTGGGTTCTACAGCTCTGTGAGTACTGTAAGAGTATTGATAAATGTTTAAGTAAGAGTCAAACTGAACTGCCTCGATGAACACCATGGTGCAACTGAAATGCAAAACAGAGTTGAACTGCTTCGGTGGTCTACTTGCTAGCATGTACGGCTACAGATCCGGGGGCCCTGTGTTCGAATCCCAGGTCGGACTAAGTTTAATTACTGAGTTTTTCTATTAAGATATTCTCAATAGTAGCCCGAAGTTGGGAAGTTGGCGGTGTTGCACCCCCGTACCTCGTAGAGCACGTAAAGCCATCGGTCCTGCGACTTAACTTTCACTGGTCGTGTCGAAGTATCGTTCCATTGGACTTAGAGAGTAAAAGGAAAAGTGAGTGCAATTGTTACTGCACTATAATATCTTCTATGCAGTTCGCTTGTCTCAGTATGATTGGCCACCGTGGACGAAATCGGTCTAGAGAAAAAATTATTTAATTCACAATTTCTATATCAGCCGATTTACTTGAGGATCTCATTAAATGTTCAGATTTCTGACACTGAGAAGTCGTTTATAGATTATAGGACCATTTATCTTGATTCTGAAATTAAAGACTATTACGTTCATTCGCTAAACTAAAAGTTTTCTTCCAGCTGCGTCCCTACAATCCAGAAATTATCGGTATACCAGAAGACGAATACGGTTTGGTTCCTGAGACACTGGAATCTATATTAAATAATAGGTTAGCTTGCGGCTTGAAGATGCCTAAAATGATGTACCTCATCCCCACTGGAAATAACCCCACGGGGACTGTGATCCCTGAAGACAGGAGAAGGATTATATATGAATTGGCCTGCAAATACGACTTCATAATTGTAGAAGACGATCCTTATATGTTCCTGAATTATGATGGGGTGAGTTCTTATCAATTAATATGCAAAGTAATAGTAATATTTTTCTACTTCATTAATATGGCGTTTTTAAGTATTAGCAGATAGTATTTTTATATTTAAACGTAATTATATTTTTTGAAAATCAATTAAACATGACCCCGTTGTTATTGATAACAACGCGGAAAACGTAATGATAATTCAATCTAATCCTTACAAATGTTACAATTACGTAGATGTTTAGGATTATCTGTCTTCCTGTATTTTCATGGCCAAATCAATACGCCGATGTAGTTGCGGTTTTGCGCAAATATCGCTTGCATTACGATTCTTTCTTACTATGGTATATATGGTAACTAAAAATAATGAGCACGGAGAATTTATTCAGTCAATTTTGATGTAAATTGGCACGATTTTTCATATATGATTACATGCGCCTTTATATTGCCTTTATACTGGATTCCATGATTACATTTTGATGGAAATTTGTTTCTGATACTGTAGATAAAAGTTTTATTAATTCTTTAATTTTTTATTCCATCTCCTTACATAATACTCATAAACAATAGATAAATCATAATAATCAAATTAGCAAATATTGAAATATTTTTCTTAGTATTACTTTAGTGCCATTTTTGTATTTTTGAAATCATTTTGGCACAATGACACTGTCTGTAATAGCTATATAATGACCTTTAAGAAGTCTAATACCTTAGTATCTCCCGTGACCATGATTGCAGTGAAGCATTTGAAACATCGGGAACCAAACATTAATATAAATCCGCAGAAAAATCCGAAAAATTAGTTTTATTTAATATACATAATCATTTTAAATATAAATAATCTTGTTACCAGAATGTTCCCCCATCGTTCATATCGATGGACGTCTGTGGGCGAGTCATACGTCTGGACTCGTTCTCCAAAGTGATCAGCGCCGGGCTCCGCGCCGCATGGATGACTGCACCATCTGCACTTCTTCATCGTGCAGAACTGCATGCTCAGGCAGAGCTTTTGCACTCTAACAGCTTGGGTCAGGTGAGTGAGATAGTTCTCATGGTGGGGGGCTTATTAACATTCGGCAATGGGAGATCACCCACTGCGGTGGGCGGTGTACCATGCGGGTTGCTCCTAGGACTTCTCAGACAGCAGAATGGAGCGTGAAAGCAACCCCTTGGTTGTGTGGTCTGCTTCAGCAGACCTGCCGTCGGGGCGTCGTGGTTATAAGTATATAACTGCGTGAGCGATTCTGCAACCCCTTTAATGCAGAGGAGGTTCTGTTGGGTTTTAGTGGGTAAAAGTGGCTTTTCTAGTCGGTAAGATTTCCAACATAAAAAAATGTTAGATAGTGTGAAGTAATAAGGCAGGTAGCCCAGTGGTAATGCCGTCGCTTGGAAAACTAAGCGAAACAGGTTCAAGTCTTTTCAACATGATTACCAATAGCATTATGATGAAGGAAAACATCGTGAGGAAACCTGCATGTCTGAGAGAATCTGGCAAGTTTTTAAAAGACATGCTTAGTCGGTCCGCCCTTGTCCAGCGTGGTAGACTAAGGCCTGTTCCCTATCTTATTTCACAACATAAGGGAGGCTCATGCTTAACCATAGGATATTGAAAAGGGCTGAATGAGAACCATTTTAACAAAAACTCCATCAGTTCAGAAAGAAAATTCCTAACTACTGAAATGAGCTAGAAAATAATCCAAAAATGTAGATTTATTACCATTGGACATAATCACTCCATGATTTGATGTAGTTGCGTTGTTAACATTATGACAATACAAAAAAAAACAAGGATGTAGCTACAGTATACCAATGCTTATAATATTGCTCATCGTAATTCTTTACTTCTACTCGTAGGTACTAACATGAACTAATAATATGACGCATTTATAAAGTACTAGCTGACCCGACATACGTTGTCCTGTCTACACGTCTTTAATTTGAAATTTTCAAACTTTTTTTAATAATTTTTTTATGAAAATTATTATTCAAATTGTGAATCTAAACCATTCCCAGATCCCCTTGAACACACACAAAAAATTTCATCAAAATCGGTCCAGTCGTTTGAGAGAAGTTCAGTGACATACACACTCACAGAAGAATTATATATATAAAGATAACGACAATGTCTATGACCTGTTAATTGACTCTTCGCTTATTAAATAATATTATTTTTTATGCGTTATATTTTTTTTAATTTGTTAAAGAATATGATTATTATAATATAACAATATAATTACTTAACAAGTTATAACTTTGTGATTGTATACTTAGTATTCAAACTTATATGAACCCAAATGACATCGGTATCTAATATATATTATATCATCTTACGTGTCAGTTTTGTAATTTTTTTAGGCAATAATTACTGCTGATACGTAATCACAGTAGATAATGTGGTCTCTGGCCCAAACTTGTCTCTAATCTCTTATCACGACGTCAAGGTCACTCGACTTTTGTTGCTTTTAGTTAAGCGGTTTTTGTAACCTTAATGAATTCTCTATTGATTGGATATTGTCGTTTATAAATTTGATTTATGTGTGAGAATTGATTATTTTTTTTGTTTTTTTCTATCAGTACTGATAGTAAAAAGACTGATAGAATATTGTAGACGGAGTGTCATAGAACTGAACATGAAGTCAAATAAAAATGTTAGCACTCCTTTCTTCCCTGAAAAAGTATTATTTGTAATGAAGAAAAAAATATTATGTAATCGTTGAATAATACTTTCTTAGATTTACGCGAATATTTGACATTTTAAATAAAAATATCATTTCGGATTATTTAACAATTTTACAAAACAAAAGAATTAATAAATTTTACAAAATTTTGTAAAATTGTGGGTAGGCACTGTCTGTAACAAGTATAAAACGTCTTTAAGATGTTATGTTATATTGCTGTATATTTGAAACGTCGGGAACCAAAAATTAAAAGAAATCCGCGAAATAATCCGAAAAGATAGTTTTATTTAATATAATCGTTGAATTTATTATTTATTGTCTTACAATGCCTTTTATAATTAATATTATAAATGCAAAAGTTTGGATGTGTTTGTCAATCACGCCAGAACAGCAGAACGGATCTTCTAGTTAGTTATAAAAAAAATGTGGACGATTTTTTATCGTAATAAAAAAAACTAATATAATGTTGTCACTCTCAAAAGGAATATAAGTAATTAATAAGTTCTGAAAATACAAAAAGTATACATTTTTTGTATATTTCGTAGATCATTTTTAAGAATTGTAAATAACGATTAGTATAGACAGAAGATTATTTTCTGAAGAATCTCTTTAATACCGTCTAGATATTGGTAATAATACTCGTAGATATAAATTTTTCCTTGTCACGCCATAATGTATCGGTATGGTACTTTGGCCAATGTACGCGGGATCATCTGTAGATGGTTTTAGCTATTTTTTTTTTTGGATTTTATACACTTTACCGGTTTTTTATTCTCGTTAATTAATAAAACGAAAGTATATACTTTTTAACATTTGTTTTTTTTATTTAACCTTAATATTTAATTTATAAGAAACCTAAATATATGTGCATTATTATTATTATCTTTGAAAACTAAAAGAAACATTTACTCGTACTTACGAGGCGGGTGGGCACGGTAATATTACATATTACATTACCGTGGTAATAGGTAGCATAAACAGCAAATATGCTGATGTGTTTCTCTTTTTTTTTATGGACTCCATCTCTATAATCCTTTAGTCTGAGTGTCAGTATAAATAAATGTAAGAAGTAATCTAAAGACTTCTTTAAATTACTTCCGGTATTTAATTTAACTACCCACTACGAGTATCAAAGCGTAGCTAGTTTTGACAGTGTGTAGAGTTTTCTTTAACAATAAACTTATTACTTATTAGATATTTATATAGAATATTTTTAACCACTTTTACCAAACAAAAAAAAACAATTGTTTGACTAAGAATAATATACATAAAACATAAGCCGTTATTTTCATATCAGTGCGTGTGTAAACACATTTTGCCAAGCAGTATACTTCGTAAATCCATACTGATATTATAAATGTGAAAGTGTGTTTGTTTGTTTGTCCTCCTTTCACATCGAAACAGAGTGACGGACTGGCTTGATTTTTTGTGTGGAGATAGTTGGAGGGCTGGAGAGTGACATAGGCTACTTTTTAGCGCGAGTTAATTCCCGCTGGAAAACACGTTATAGTACAATCCAAAAAATATTTATTATCAGAATTACTTGAAGATTGGTATATACATATACTCTTCAATAAAATTAAATAAATACGTGACTTAGCATTTTTCAAAATTCATCCTATAAGGGGGTAAAATAGAAGATGAAAGTTTCTATGAAACTACCTTTTTGGAGATTTTATCATAGTTTTAGCGCGAACGGAGCCGCGGGTTCTGCTAGTAAATAATAAATTAATCAAACTTCCAAAGTTTCTACTCAACACAAACTCGTGGTCGAAATTCCTCAAAATTGATGTTATTATAAAAACAAATAATAATATACGTTAAATAAATTATGTACTATATGTATATTTGTATCTATGTATTTATTAAGTTACTGGCTATTTGAGGCATATGGAATATCATAATATTTACATATACTAATATATTATACTTAATACTATAAAATTCAAGTGTCTCTTTGTAATGTCGAAATAAAAGTTTTTTACTGAATGCATATGAAATTATAACACCTCCAGGTTTTCTAAGAAATTAATTCAATTTCTAAGAAATCTATTGTTAACTGTAACGCCGGCGCGTCCGCGGTCGTCGAGGAAATATACTATAATTATAAGAAAAATGCAACTTTTACTAACTTTTTTTTTGTCTATCTGTTTGTTTCTCTGTCTGTTTGTTTCGCTTATCTCCGAAAAAGCTGGACTGATTTTAACAGATTTCACTAGAAAATGGCTGGCAATTTTTTTTTATTTATTTATTTTCATTCAGATATAAGTCCATATTTACATATATCTCATTATAAACATTTAACAATTTTTATTTTAAAAAATAATTAGGGTTCTGCTGAAAAAAAATGCGTCCCAGGGACGTTACTAATAATAAAATAACATGAGTGCTTATTTATATTACTTTACAATTTTATTTAAATTTAACATTATCTTTATAACATAATTTCGTTATTGTACAACTAGCGTCAAAATCAGTCCAGCCGTATCAGAGATTATCCGAAACAAACAGACAGACGGACAGACAAAAATTTTAAAAAATGTGTTTTTCTTATAAGTACCGTATATAATTTCATATGCATTTAATAAAACGCTGTTATTTTGACATTACAAACAGACACTTCAATTTTATTTATCTGTACAGATATGTCCTAATACCTAGTCTGTTTAGAATTTGGATGTAACCAATTTATATTAAACTAGCGACTTACCATCATACGCTTACTTTACACGTAAAACACTTATAGATGTAAATTTTTCTATATTATACTGATACGAAAATATGCGACTGAGTGTGGGTGTGTATGATAAATGTGGTACTTCTTCACGCTTTGATGCCTTTTGGTATACAATATATTTAAATGAAATTCATAATAGCTTTTATCCGTACAAAAACCAGTACATATTTTTGAATATTATTTCCTTTTCTAGGCAATACTGTTCCGTCTACTGTCCAACCGTAACGCCCTGGCGTCACACTTGCATTCTACACGCTCCTTCTACGAGCTACGACGTAGCGCGCTGAGTGCAGCGCTACGCGGCGTAGAAGGTCTGGCTGAGTGGGTCGAGCCGAGCGCCGGCTTGTTCCACTGGCTGCACGTGCGAGGCGTCGAGGATGTCTACAACATGGTAGGAAAACTATTATCCCACAGTCTTTCCATAATCTAGTGGTTAGCATGTAGGGCTGCAAATCCGGAGGTCCTGGGTCGGGCCAAGATCAGTTATTATTTCTTTCAAGGAATTCTCAGTAATAGCTTGGAGTTGGGAAGTTGGCGGTGTGGCACCCTAGTCCCTCGAAGAGCACGTAAAGCCGTCGGTCCTGCGCCTTAACTCTCACTGGTCGTGTCAAGTGGTCATCCCACCAGAGTATGAGAGTGACAGGATTAGAGAGTGCACGTTGTGTCTGCGCGCACACGCACTGCACTATAATATCTCCTGCATCTGGCTAGACTCAGTGAGATTACTCGCCGTGGCCGAAATCGGTCAGGACAGGACGGTTGGACATTATTATTATCCCACAGTCTACTAATCGGGACAGTCGTTTAAAATAAAACTATCTTTTCGGACTTTTTCGGACGGAGATTTATTTTTCAAATGTTTTACTGTAAACATGGTCACGAGAGAGACTGAGTCTTGACAAACTCCGAAAATTTGCTTACAATCTAGTGTTTTTGTTATACTTACTGTATTATATTCTCACATCCTTGGATGGTCAGTGACCCTTTTTAATAACTTATTGCATTTCTCATGAGTATGTTTAAATTAAAGTAAAAAAATAAATCACAGATTACCTCCCAAAAATGTTTAATATCATAATTTTAACTAATTTTTCAAGTAGTTGTTGTACGTTTAATTATAATTTTATAAATAGACAGACTTATAGACTATTCTACAATAGGTAAGGTTGATAGATGATTTCAAATGTATCCTCAAATACATTACTTTTTTAGATAGATTACGATTTCAAAAACACTTGTTGAATAACAAAATGCAGATAATTTATAGGGATTAGTACTACGACTGTGTACGGAAGGTAACACGTAGGTACTATTTATCTCCATATAATAAAAATCACGCGATGCACGTTTTATCTAAACACCTGATTTGAATTAAAATTCTAGTAGGGATTAATTTATTTGTAAGAATTTAAAGATATTAAATGTTCCTAAATTTTATCTTGAGTAATGTTATTAACGCAGATTTTTTTTATTATTGTATGTCTTGAAGAGTTACAATATGTCTGTTTTTAGCTCGATGCACTTACAATTGATATTATAACAGTCATGAATTTTCACATTTCATTTTGTTTAAAAATAACTTCTGATAATAATTAAAGAATAATATTATGTAAAATAAAAGTTTCTGAACATGCCATCCCGTCGCATGCTCTAGTTGTTAGGCAGCGCCATCTATTGGTACGGTTAGAACTATAGTGACTTGAAGTAATGTTGCAATGTTTTTAAAATCACATTAAATAAATATTATTTAGCAATTACCATATAAACATTTTTTTTGTATTCAAATCTGTTCAATGACTTATAGTCAACAGTATGCCACGGGTTTGTCTTAATCTATACTTTTTCAAATACAATTATATCTATACATATAATAAAAGTCTAAGTCGAATCTGTACATTAAATATTTTTTGGAAAACCTTATTGAAATAGTCATTATTATCGATACAGAGGCCAAATCAATAGTTTTTAGAATTTTTGTCTGTCAGTCTATCTGTTACCGCGTCACGGATAAGCCAATGGAGGGATTTTGATGAAACTTGGTATGGTGATAGCTGGTTATCCGGGTCAACATATAGGATACTTTTTACCGCGGCAAAAACTGCAAAGTAAGAGTATATGAACTAATATGTAAAACCTAAGAATTTGGTTTTTGGTCATCTGAACGCGGGCGGAGCCGTGGGCAATGCTAGTGATTAATAAACAATGTGATGTCAATGACAATGTTGTTATTAATTAGGTATAAAATGTGTCCTGTAGACCACTGCGCGTGATCGAATTAGAAGTGTCCGTACATATTGATAAACGTTCACATTTATCATAAATTATTGTGAAATAAAGATAATGCATAATACCTACTTTCTTAGATTTACGCGAATATTTGGCATTTTAAATAGGTACTATCTTTTCGGGTTTTTTCTACGGAGAAGTCTCTCCTGTGACCATGGTTGCATAAAAGCATTCAAAACGTCAAGAACCAAAAATCTAAATAAATAAATCTGCGAAAACTTTCGAATAAATAGTTTTATTTAAAACATAGCATAAGTTTATAAAAACCTTTTTCTATTCTTAAATCTGACTGCAATTGTCTTATATTTTATTTTTGTATTATAAATAATGTTTTTAAAATAAACAATATTTGGTTTTTAGGTTTTCCACACAGCGTTGCAACGCGGCCTCATGCTGATCCCGGGACATGCTTTCCTCTACGACACTCGCGCCCCCTGCCAATATATACGACTCGCTTTTAGCAAAATAAAATTGGAAGATATGGAACCTGCAGTTGGACATCTAGCGGATATTATAAGACTTGAACAAAAACTGAAACAAACGAGGCGGGTTGCTACTGAGGGATAGATGGCGTTGGTATCGCAAATAACTGTATTAAAGTAAATAATATTTTATTATAAAATCAAAAACAAATATGCTTTCATTATGAAAAGCAAGTATTCAAAACTCATTTTTTATTTAGTATAATTTAAATATATAAAAAAAGCTTAGTTAATTTTACCTAGTTGACTACTTAACAACAGATGGCGCTACTTTAAAATTTACTATGTATCTTTAGCATTATATGTAATTCAACCTGAGTAGCATACATAGTTTTAAAATTTGTATTTAAATATTATGTAACACATTAATTTTAAGATCTTAAATATTAATCATATTTTTTCATGTAAATTATAATCTAAATATTTCTAATGTAATTAGTAAAGTAATATTTTAATAATGATTTGACATTGATAAAGTTAAGTCGGTTAAATAATAGAATAAGTCATTAAATTAAGTTTTACATATTCAAAAAGATTCCATATCTCAAAATCTGAAGATTACATACATATAACTGAGCAAGAAAATCGATTTAAGTTCAACTTTCAAAAAAGTATAAAAATGTAAATAAATGAAAATATGTAATTCATAGAGGATTTATTCATAGAGTAAAAAGTTAGCTGTCACGAAAATTATAATTTAATTTATAGAATTAAAAAAATATATAATAAAATTGTTAGAAAGCCGAATCAATACATTAAATATTTTTTGGAAAATCTTATTAAAATAGACATTATTATCGGTACAGAGCCGAATCTATAGTTTTTAAAAATTTTGTCTGTCTGTCTGTTACCGCATCACGAAAATACCACTGGATTTTGATGAAATTTAGTATGATGATCGCTGGTTATCCGGGTCAACATATAGGATGCTTTTTACTGCAAGGAAATAACTCAACTTAGAGAAATCTATACTAAACGTTAAAACGTAAGCAGGGACGAACCCGAGCGGAGCGAGGGTGAATCGCTAGTAAAATAACAAAAATTTATGAGAAAACCAGGTAATTATTTTTACACCGAGATTTGTTTTCTCCGTTATCTACTCTCGGTGCTTATAATTTTTTCCGAACTTTCTGTAAAAAAGCCGAATCCAAGTGTATATTTTAACTTTTCCAATGATAAAATACTATCACAAATAATTTAAATGAGTTTTTTTAAAAACCTCACTGCATGAAATATCAAATAATGCATACAAAAACATAGTGAAATTTTTAGAAAAAAATAAATCACACATCAATCATCAAAATCACACATCAATCATCAATCAAAAAATCAATTACACACCTTCTATAATTCAGGTATGATTATTATAAATGCGAAAGTTTGTATGTGTATATGTGTTTTTGTGGAATGGATGGATTTTGATAAAATTTACAACACAAATAGATTATTACCTCGAGTTATATAAAGAGTGACCGTGTGCGAGTAAAATTATATATTAATCAAAATAGAAAAAAGAACAGCTATACTAAATACTGAGTACTAATACTAAGGTCTTTATATCTTAGCAAAATTAGGCATTCTTGGTCAATTGTTGAAAAATTGTTTTAACGTTCATTAGAGAATTTTAGAAGATAATTTTTATTTTGAATGAAATTTTTTTTGTAATTTCTGCCACTAGACGAATTTGAACGAAATGTGGGACATAATAGAGCCAGGACAGATAGCATTCGCTACTACTTTAAAAATATTGCGACAGATTAAAAAAAATATACTATAGATATATATTATAAATATTAAATAATCACTTTTATTACCAGTACTTGATTATGCTGATATTTGTTTTCTTGACCTTAAAGAGGAGCACCTGAATCGACTTGAGCGCCTTCAAAATCTTTGCATACGGTTCATATTCGGTCTCCGTAAATATGACCACGTTTCTCACTTTCGCAAAAAGCTCTAGTGGCTCCCAATCCGCTTTCGCAGGAATACTCACATACTTCATCTCCTCTACTGCGTGCTGTTTAACCCTTCTACCCCTTCCTATCTCAAAGAGCGTTTCGAGCTTCTAAGGAATTCTCATACTCGTTCCCTGCGTTCTAGTGAAACGCTTATCCTCAAAATTCCTTCTCACTCCTCTTGTTTTCTTACCAACTCCTTTTCTGTGAAAGCTGCACGTCTATGGAACTCTTTACCTGTACAGATCAGACGGGCTGATAATTTGGACAAGTTTAAGACGATGTTAAAAACGCATTATTTATCTCTTTAGTTTGTCTTACTATAATATATTATGTACAATATATTTGATATTATATGTATTTATGTGTGTAAGTATGTATTTGTGTATGTATGTATGTATGTATATATGTATGTGTATAAGTATGTATTTATACAAGTACACCGCCTACCATTTTTATATACTGATTCCTCTACCCTAAGGTTGCCTGGAAGAGATCGCTTCTAGCGATAAGGCCGCCTGCTGTGCATCTTTTTATTGTTATGTATTTCACTTCTTTATTTATTTTCTTGTGTGGTGTGCAATAAAGTGTTCATTATTAAATAAAAGTAGCTTAAATTTTAACTTTGAATTAATATTTACATAACAAAAAACGGCAGTTAAATGTGAGCGTAGCTCGTAAGAGTGTCGCCAAGGTGCCTGCAAGTGTGCGGCGCATCCTCAATAAGCGCTTAGTTAGCGTTGCCGTTTGATTCTGCTCACTACTGTACAGAGCACTGTGGCGTCAGACACTCAAGACTTTAGCAGTGAGCCCTTTTTTACATCACACTGCTGGGCACGGGTTTCCCTTCAATGTCAGGAATCAGGATGTAGTCCACCACGCTAGCCAAATGCTGGTCGGCTGTCATTATTTTATAGTTATTTATAAATTAAAAAAAACTGCGAGTTTGTGCAATTCACACGCGGTAGAAGTGAAATTTTAGAAAATTACCTAGAAGAGAATGAGATGAATATAGAGTATCAGGAGTAGAATAATTATAAGGTTTATTTTTTTATAATATTTTTACCAAGTTTAAAAGTTATGTTACATTTTATTTGACATAAATATACATTACATATTATTCAGTAATTAATTTTATTTTTTCACTTTCTGTGTAATCTATTCTATCTCAAACAATTATAAAATAAGACATATTAGGCATATTACAATCGTAATATTTATAGAATATCATATACGGAAAGAATATAATATTATATAATATTTGTCAGACAAAAACAACGGTTATAACGACAACAATCTAAAATCTCCAAAAATCTGAATTTCAATGACACCTGACAAGCACAATGGGGAAGATTTCTCGAAAGGAGGCGCCACACGCATGGCCTATACAAAGTCTAAGGTTAAGCAATTTATTGTGATATCTCTTTTATCCCTGGTTTTTTGCTTTTATTGTGTTCGTATCTTACCTGTGGCATGTATTGTACCAGTTTTGTAGTTAGCTGAAGGAAGAAATGAAAAGGAGAGGTGCATCCTGCGGTGGTCCTGACTGAGTGATGGATCAACACACAGCCCAAACCACTAGTCGTATAAACGTGAAATTTGGAGGGCGTATTCCTTACATGATTTATGTATCTGATAAGAAATCTAAAGCAAAATTAAAATATTGTATAACACAACTAATGTTTGATTTAAAACATAATTAAAGCTATTAGAATTAGAAAAAGAATAAAGAATCACTTCCACCATTTCTCGTCTGTTATATGTACGTATATAGAGAATATTAATAAATACTTTTTTTTTTATTATAGTTCGTACAAAATAATATAATTACTATAAAATGTAGAGAAAAACATATTTTACTAACGTTTATATTATTTTGTGGTCCCGTCCCTCTGTCTCTCACTACTCTGTGCATACTTTCTCATTATTAGCGCAAAGAGTTGTTTTATTCCGACGTCGCCGAGTTAGCTCACAATTTCCCATTTAACTCTACTCATCAATTACTGCATTACATTACACACTTTAACACTTTCGAATACGGTTTAAAATACTTTGACAGTAATTGACTTGGAAATCAGTATGTCTTATGAGATGCAAGTTAATGGAATTCGCACCTTACGCCTGTGCACATAAAGTGTAATTTTATGTATGCATTTGTGTATTGGAATTAAACGTTTTTAAACGGGCAATCGCTCAAAATTAAGGAAATAAGCACTGTTAATTGGCGAGCGATTATTCGTAAGCGATTTCGCGAAAGCTTTCGGAATTAGTTTTTGAAATTGAATTGTGATGTTTATTTGTTGTTGTTTTTAACCCTTTTTGTAAGTTTTCATCGACTCTATCTATAACTTATGTTTGTCTTTTTTAAGTATTTAACTTAATGGTTTGGACATATGTATTCTTTCCTAGAAATTATCATATTGTTTCCTAAATAAAATCTCTTGGTCAGATTTTGAATCGCAATAGGAGTTCCAAGAGAACTTTAGCTACTTTTCGGCCATTTCTATTTTCTACAATTGAACTATTTTAAGCGGTGTGACGTTCTCGCATTTGGCAACTCTTCATTTATAGGTCTAGTGGCTAGCATGTATAGCATGAGTCAAGTTTAATCGTTGAGTATTTCTGTCAAGAAATCTTCAGTAACAGCTCGGAGTTGGGAAGTTAGTAGCTAGTCCCCCATGCCTCTTAGAGCACGTTAAGGCATCGGTTCTACGCCTTAACTCTCACTGGTCGTGTCGAGCAGTCGTCCCACCGGAATAAGAGAGTGACAGAAATAAAGAGTGCACGTTGGGTCTGCGCGTACACGCGCTGCACTATAATATCTCCTGCGCAGTTGGCTAGTCTCAATGAGATTGGCCGCCGTGGCCGGAATCGATCGGTAGAATAATACTACCCGGGGTTTTACCCACGTTTTAAAGTTTCATCAAAATCGCTCCGGCCTTTTGGAACCCATAAGGAACATACAAACACATTTCTTTTTCTTCATCATCTTCATTTTCTATTTTTACATATACAAATTAAGTAGGTATACTTAATTATAATTTATTGCAATGATTTAGTTTGTAGTAACAAGTTTATCAGTAAGAAATTTCATATGACGATTTTTTTCACGTACTTATCCTTAAATAAGCAATAAGCACATAGGCATCTTATAGCTAGACGATGAAGAAACTTAATCTATGAACTTTATTGTTTTCTCTGTCTCCAATACTCCCAAATACTTATATTTTCTAATTATAGTACTTACATACCTTGGGAGATAGTATTTTGTGTGTAAGTGCTGATGTCACTGGTAGTGGTGTCTGTTATCTTGGCATGTCCAAAGTTCAACTTTGTTGCTAAAAAAGCAAAGCTTTGAATTTTTTCCATAGTAGAGATTTACGAAAAATCTTGATAGACTTTCCGGGGTATACCAATCCTATGCAATTATATGGATATTAAAATCGTTATGCAAAAAACCATACTGGCTCTTACACTGTGGAAGAAATACAAATAAATAAATATATTTTCGCGCTATCCATTGTTAGCTTATAAATTTCAATTTAAAGTTTACGCATATGTAAAGTGTATTTCTCTTCAATCATTCTAAAGTAGAGAGTCGTACAGGGAATTTTAAAATACTGGTTCAATATAAGTTCATTATTTAGTGAGTTTTTATACTACGATTCCCACTATCTTTTTATTATAAACCTTACAGCATAAGTAAGTATTGTATCATAACCCTAAGAAACATCAAAACCTTCGCGATGAAGCGGCAAGTATTCTATCACAAAACGTGTTAATCTTCGGCTTACTCAAAGCCGACATATGTTTCCAAACAACAAGATATAATCACTCTCAAGGGCTCTCTAGATTTGCGCAAACTTGCAAAAAATTGCCAAATATAACACCTCGTAATCACTGAAAATAGATATAGAAGCTTTTATAACTAAAGATTTAGTAGAATTTCGACTCTCATCACATTACCTTAGATATTTGTGTGCAGTAATATATCGGAAAATAGAATGTTGTATCTTATTTTGGCGGTTTTATACAATGGTTTATTTGACACGTTCTTACAATCTGTTTTATTTGTTACATGAAAGTTTTAACTCTTATTATAACTGAATAAAGTTAAATTTAGCTAAATTTTTAGTTTCATAGTACATTTGCCAGTATTGTGCAAACCATTGTACGTAACTATAATAGTGCGAAACTGATATATTTGTTGTAGGGATTTGTTCAAGGAGGCGGCACATTTGATTTCTTTGTATTATAAAAAAAAATCTCTTCGGTGCAAGTCTAAGATCTAAATTACTCGTAATCTGTATTGAGAAGGTTTTGCAATACTTGCTGGATGCGGTTTGGGACATAATATGGTCTCCTACAAATAACTCACAATTTCCTAGAAATGTAAATCCTTAGGCATTTAAAAAACTGAGAAAGAACCAAACAAAATAAAACCTGAAACGCTATGTTCTTAGTCTACCTGCCATGGGAAATCCTGTAGAGTTAGTTAAATTAATATACAAAATAAACATCGTCTATGTGTTCGAATCAGACGAGCTTCTTAAGTTAAACGAAATATATTTTGTACTATAAATAGGAGTAATAAATGCTATCAATCAAAAATACTAGAACTCATACTGCAATATATACTATATACTTAGGCACAGAGTTCAAATCAGGGTACTCTGATGTGTGCTCATAATAAGCCCCAAGTGTACAAAATGAGCGCTAATGAACCCCACAAACCACGAAAAGCGTGTTTTGTGGGGCTCATTAGCGTCTGGCAATCCAACCGGGCGTGAAAGCAAGAAACACACTGTGAGATAGCTCTCTTCGTGGGCGGTGTACCATGTGGGTTGCTTCTGGTACTTCTCTGATAGCAGAGTATACCGTGGCCTAGATGTAACCACTTGGCTGTTGTGATCTGCTTTGGCAGGCCTTATGTAGGTAACCAATAAGTTCCACATCTAACCAATGTAGGAAAACAGGATGTTAGGTACAAAATAGGCCTTATATATACATAAGTATATATAAAAGGCTATCCTTATGGCGTTTTTTAGAATTAAAGAAAATGCAGAGTGCTAAGTGTTACGATCCCTGCATATCTGTTTTGATTTACCAATTTCATTATGTGTAGTTTGTTGTTCTTCTGTATATTTTGGACTTCCATGAAATATGATTATTATATCCCGCACTTATGCAACAATGTTCTTCAATAAAACAACAAGTAAGAATCGAAATAAACAAAAGTTCAGAACAACATCGACAGTAAAGTATAGAAGCTCGTTACTCGTCTAATTGCGAACGAAATGAAATAGAGAGAACGCCGGGAAATGGGAACTTAATCGTATTAACGGCACTTGTTCATTGTGTTGCTGTGGAGTGCGAGCCACGGGCGGTAGCGGAGAGTTCTCTACGCGCCGCTGGGCGTTAGCGCAAGCTCTACAGACAACTAATATTTTATTATTTTCTTAAATATGAAAGATACTATGTACTACTTTTTTTTTGATTTTTGGTTCCCGATGGAAGTTTTATAGAAATTATGTTCACGGGATGGAATTAGGTTAGGGATGAAGCGGTCAAGACGTCACAAAATTAAAGAATTTCAAGAACATAAAAGACAAACATTTTTTTTAGTTACACAGATTGCTAATTACACTAAGAATAGGAAGGTCAAGGTCATGCAATTTTTTTTTTTGATTTATAATACCAATAGAACAAAGGTTGGTTTATATCTAAAATAGTTTTTTTTATTAAGTAGTATATTTTTCTCGACTATTCCATATCCAATGCTTTTAAATCGATTAAAATGTAAATCTCGTTAACAAATAAATCAAAATATGTATTTAATCTCGTCATATTTATATTAATGGAATTGTATTTATTTTAATGACACGCCAATTTGCTACAGCAATAATGTTAATAGATACAAAGTATCTATCGGTCCGTTATCAGATGGATATAAAATATTCCAGTTTATGATTAATATGGATAATCAAACTATTTAAGACAGATACCGCAATTACATTAAAATAAATCAAAATATAAATATAATATTCTTTATAAAATTAATAGTAATAAATATTAATATTGATAAGTAAAAATCATTATAAAATTATTAATGACTAAGTTGCTTCCCCATACAAAGTTTCACCCCCATTTTCATACCTTAAGGGATGATTTCCGGGATAAAACTATCCTATATATCCTGTCTAGGGTCTCAAACTATCTTCTTACTTAATTTCATCTAAATCAGTTCAGTAGTTTCGGATCCTATTCGATACAAACAATCAAACAAAAAAACATTTTCATCTTTTTAATAGATAAATGTATATTTTTATAAATAATAATTACTATAAAAATATATGTAATTTTTCAATGTATTGACTTACCCCTCAGTCACGCCTCAACAAGTTTTATTTCCAAACCTTAAAAGACCGGTAGATCAGAATTATTTTATTTTATTACGATGAATGAACCATTCTTTTTAAGAATTTTAATTTAGTTTTTTTGTACATAAACGTCTAAATCACCATTGAGGTTGCTTTTCTACACTAATATTATGAGGAGGTAAAGTTTGTACGTTTGCATCTAGAATGTAATTTTTGAAACTGCTGCTGCGGCTATATAAACGCCGAGTGCTATTATATTTTGAATTCCGGTAATATAACCTGGAATAAAATTTAGGCAGGGTACTGTTGGGCACCCACCGAGTTACTAGTTTATTATAATATAGAAAAAGCAGCTTTAAACTTTATATCGACGATTGTTGTAGAATTATTGTAATTTTAGTCGTATAGTTAAGTTAAATCTGCTCCACTCACACGTCTCTCTCGGTCGCGTGTGACTTGAACCTTAAGAAATAACATAGGATGCTGAATGCATTTTCTTTATTACTTCCTCAAATGCAATGCCTCGACTCATCGGGTTTTAATTTGAAGCGGATGCGAGAGGTTAATTTTCTTTTTATATAGCAATTGCCGGTGAAATATAAATTTTAATTTAAATTATTGTAATAAAAATAAAATTGAAGATACAATTAAGTTGCAAACTTTTATACGAACTTGTTCATTTGTGTGAAAGACAAAGGAAACTTCGTGCAAGAAAGTTTTCAAAGGTTAAGATTACTTAATAAATTACGTTCCCTGCTTCCTGAAGAGGCGTAAACAGACTGAGATAAATACTGATATTTAAATAAAAAATCACGTCAAATGAGTATCGAACCTAGAGCATCCTGGGTAATAATCATTTTGGCGCAAATCTAAGGCCTAAATTACATGTAATCGGTTTCAAGAAAAAGAAAAAGAAAAAGAAAGTTTTGAAATATTAGACGCGGTCTAGGAAATAATAAGATCTTTTACAAATAGTTATCAAACTTCTAGAAATGTCTACGTTTCTTAGGTACTTAAAAAACTGAGATAAAATTATAGAGAAGAATAGTAAAAATCAAATGTATTCGACAATAAATTTTTGTATTTAACAATTTATATAGCAAATAAATAGACACTATTGTCATAATTAATCAATATACAATTAATATTTTAAACACATATAATAAAATACATTATAATAAAATTCTAACTGAGTCGAATCTGTACATTAAATATTTTTTGGAAAATCTTATTGAAATAGTTATTATTATCGATACAGAGGTCAAATCTATAATTTTTAGAATTTTTGTCTGTCTGTTTGGGAAGGCATCACGAGAAAATCTCTGAACATTTGGTACAATGATAGCTGATTATCTGGGACATATAGGATACTTTTTAATGTGGGATATATAAAGTTTTGACAGATTCATGAACGCCAAAACCAAATTGCTGGACTAAGAATCTTGAAACATTGACAGGCTATTCTTATAATAACAAAGGAAACTGTTAAGAAATATTTTTTTTCAAATTGAAATTCAACCCCTTAAAAAAGAATGACAACGTTTATATATTTATCAATATTTTACATTAAATTAAAAAATAATACATACCCATGGACCCAAAACATTAATACTTTTACAAGTATTAGCTTAGTATTTTTTTTTAATTATTAAAGTTGAATTAAATTTCTCTTTCGTTGTTAAATTTTTAGACCGCAAAATAATCATATTTGGAAAGACACCTAGCAATTGTAGTACAAAGTATACATCAGATTCCAAATAATTTAAAAGTGTATAAAAGGTGTTTCAATAAAAATAACCTTCTGTAAAACATTCGTTCTCGTCTTCCTCATATTATATCAAAAGCGATACAAAGATAACTTAACAAAAGACCACTGCGTACAAAATTTGCCACATTATTAATATCATTAAAAGTAATTTTCAATGGGCTCTACATAATTCCGTGTAATCTCCTAAACAGCTCGACCTCACGCTGTTATATTCCTTTAATAACCATTTCTATGGGGATTACGCCAAAATATTCAAAAAAAAAAAATGTACAGATCCCATAATGCAACAGTTTTAGCAATTATATCATTTATTATAAAGTAACAGGACATAAATTGGCTTGAAAATCTTAAAAAATACAAGACTATGGTAGAGTGTACAAATTCGTTCCACATATCGGTTCAAGTAGAATTTGTTTCATTGAATTTGCTTCTTTAATATAAAAGTAATAGGGTTGTAAATTGCGTGTTTATTTTTAATTTTGTCGCAATTTTGGTTGAGTTTAAGCATTTTGTATATTAATGCCTAATGGTCATGAGACATGAGAGACATTTCATGGTTTGATGCGCGTGGAGAATATGGAATCAATTTGTGTGTACCGACATGGTGTTTATAAAATTGAAATTATTTGTTTCTTACGTAAAATGTAGTATTACCATTGTTATTTATTCAAATTATAATTCTAAAATATGTTAATTAATCTACACTTATACATAAATTAAGATTTATTTCTGAGAATTTTTTATGATATCTCATAAAAAAAAATATGTTGATAAAAATGAAGATAATATCTAGGACTAGCATTGCCCGCGGCTCCGCTCGCGTTCAGATGACCAACAAGCAAATTCTTAGGTTTACATATAAGTTTTTACTCTACTATGCAGTTTTTGTATTTTTTCTCAGAAATGAGATATTTTCCCGCGGTAAAAAGTACCCTATATGTTGACCCGGATAACCAGCTATCACCATACCAAATCTTATCAAAATCCCTCCATTGTTTTTTGTGTGATGCGATAACAGACAGACAGACAGGCAGACAGACAAAAATTCTAAAAACTATAGATTCGGTCTCTGTATTCCAAAAAATATTTAATGTACAGATTCCACTCAGTTAGAAGTTTATTATATGTATAGATAAAGGTACTTTTTTACGAATACCTGTTTATAAACACTGTATTTTACTTTTTGATACAACATAATTAATTTTATTAGTTTACTTAACACGTGAGTTGCAAGATTTAATTAACTGTCTCATTCAAAGTGTAAGGAATGTTGTTGTCAGTTGTTTAGAAGAGCGTCCTAAACCAACAGCAAGTGAGCGAGGGCACGCGACTTGACTGAGTGCTGAGTGAGTAGTGTTTGAGTAAATGCTGGCTAATTTAATTCTCTTGCCTTAACTCTAGTTCAATTATGTAGCTATTTATTTATTAGAATAATTTAAATCATTCTAAGTTACTGGACTTAAAAGTTTTTATCCACATTAATACGTTTTTTACTACAAAATAATATTTAGAAAAAAAAATTAGTGATGTTGAAAAACAATCTTTTATGTTTACATATATTTTTCATAAAACGTACGGAATATTTTATAATAAAACAATACAAACATACATGACGAGTTCATTTTCTTTTCAATAGATCAAGCTCCTTTTTAGTTCTGCAATTAAGAATAAAATATTAACTAAGTCTATCTACAAATATGAAAAAATATAATAAAAATATAATATGACATTTTAGAACAGACTTTATGTTGAGTACTCAAAGCGTGTAAGCCCCTCCCTGCCGCGTATTAACACCTTCGCGGGATCATCTGCACTATTGTCGCTAATGTTTGCTCGCGATAAAAAGTGGGTATAATAGAAACGTTTAATACCGATCTAAGCCGCGACTTCACTCGGTAGTCGATAAGTTACTATTCTAAAAATCGATAAGTTAATTTGTCTACAGTTTATTGCTATCATTAATATTTTCATGTCTTTTGCTTAAATAACACATATCTACTTATTGGTTTTATATTAAAAAATCTTTGCATCAATTTTATTTAAATCATAGTAAGATACCTACTCTACTGACTCCTATGGAAAGAATTGTCTTAATAAATGAAATTTAAATAAAAAAGTTTGTATAGACCATTTTTATCTATAAATAAAATTTAAAATAAAAAATTTAAATTCCTAGATGATGACTTAGTCTTTCCTAGATGACCATCAGATATAATAGTATCTTTGCGATGTGACCGTATTTAGTATTAGTAAGAGTATCAAAGATACATATATAGAAGGAGAGAAAGAGAAAGAAAGAGAGGGAGAGAGAGAGAGATTTTTGATTTAATCCGATTAATATTTGACTCAGTCCGTTCCTGGCATATTATGCTACACAAAAAAGAAATTGTTTAGTACTTTCCATATCCCCCTGACGTATATTCCCTTTAATATTATTTTCTCAGAATCAGTACTTATAACAGAACAATTTGCAAATATAAATTGCTCTATTACCGTAAGCAATACACAAGATTTTGTACTTTCAATTTCCACCTTAGCTTTACATATCCTCACGTTTATAAATTCTAATATCGCCAAGACGTACTCATAACGTTTACTGCACGTTACATGCACTCCAGGTGTCGGGAGGGTGGGGATTGAATTCGATTCCCGGCTATTGAAAAGTTTCAAGAGGCGAAAAGCTTCGACAAACGACGCTAAGTGAATTTCGTGCCCTCGGAAAATACAGAGACGGACTTTGGTTTGTTATCTCTCTTTTATATACACTAATGGCTGTTTTATTTCCTATTTGCATACATTACGCTGTAAATCTAGTATTAACTGCTGCGAAGAATGAAACTTAACGAAGGTATAGGCTCAATATCTGTTCGTGATAAACGGTTATCTAGCTATAAGCGGCTATTTAGCTTGTTAGGATAAAAGGGACATTCGGATTCAAAAAAATATTAATATTACAAGAGAATTCTTAATTATATTTAAATTTAAATAAATATTTTGTTGTTATGAAAACAAAAAAAAATATCTTAACATTTTTAATTTATTAATCATAATAATTTCATTCAAAAATCAATTTTTAATTACTTTTTACACTTTTTATAATTGCTGATTCTGTTATATCATTGTTTTTTATTTATAATTATTTTGTAAATCTTATTATTAAATTATTTTCTATCATCTAATTAAAAAAGTTATATAACTTAATTTAATAAGATTTTTTTTTATTTTCCGAAATATAAATATTTAATGCTGTATATTAAAACTGTAGAGTGCGTCCCTGTGCGGGCGGCTTGGTTCCAATTTTTATCAATCCCATTTCATTTCCCCTTACGAAAGTTTTCCTACAATTTCGCGCTCTCGTCCCGCCCCTCTAGTGACGAAGAGCAAACAACATTTTTATCGATATCGATATATATATTTACAAGGTTTAACCTGAAATATGTGTTTTGCTAACAGTCCAGATGTTTAACGATTAATTCTGAATCTTGTAAGGATTATTTTTATACAGCTATAATGTAATAATGTCTTCCTGACCGATTTTGGCCACGGCGGCAAATTTCACTGAGCCTAGCCAGATACGCAGGAGATATTTTAGTGCACAAGTGCACTCTATATTCCTTTTACTCTCAAAATCTGATGAGATGATACTTCGATACGACCGGTAAGAGTTAAGGTGCAGGACCGATGACTTTATGTGCTCTCCGAGGCACGGGGGTGGAACACCTCCAACTTCCCAACTCCAAGCTGCTACTGAAGAGATGCCAAGAAATGCACAGAGAAGTGGCCCACTTCAGTGAGCGGTGTATCATGCTGGTTGCTTCTGTTACTTCTTTGATAGCAGAGTGGACTGTGGAGCAACCTCATAGTTGTTGTGGTCTGCTTCGGCAGGCCTGCCATCGGGGCGTCGTAGTTGAATAGGTAAGCGATCCTGCGACGCCCCATTAAGACGGGGGAGGTTTTGTTGGGTTTTAGTGGGTAGTATTGGCTTTTCTAGCCGGTAAGTCCCACATAACCGCCTGTTTGTCTTACAGGTGGTATGCGTAAATACGTTTCCCAATATTAAAAAAAATTTCGATATTCCATAATGTCGCACCACTAGTGGTTAAGTATGGGAGTATTCGTCAGCGGACGTATCACAATCGTTCCCCGTCGACTCGATCCTTCATCCGCACTGCACTTGGACTGGCGCTATTTATGATAATACCTTATCATAAACGTGTTTATTTTATATATCGATCTTTATTTTAATGGAATTATGTGTATGTATCTTCTTATCTTCTTCAAGTTGAAATGGCTGGACCGATTTGGATGGCATTTAGTACACAGATAGACTGTTTTTAAGTAACATATAGGCATACAGTTATGTACCTAGGTACGCACCCGAGCGAAGTCAAAGCTAGACCTAAGCCCGAGATATGTCATTATTATTATAAATACAAAAATATTTGTTTACTAACGGAAGAACAGAAAAATGGATCGAAATGATTGTTAACTGACTGCTTGCATTTATTGTAAATATTTTAAGCGATATTTTTATCATTTGGTTGATTTTTATTATTATTGAGTAAGTTATATCTCAAAGGTTGTAATTTTTAAAAACTACTTTCATAACATTAGTTACTCACTTTTTTCTAAGCTTACATATTGATTCTTATGGGATACCGCAAATAGTTACTTAAGGGCGAGTATGATCAAACTGAAGCAGATCACTTGGTGTTGAATAAAGTACAGACTATTTCTTAAGAGGCAATATAATATATAAGATATTTTTTTCAGTTTATACAGCGTGCAGCAACATCTTATTTTGACAATGACGAAGGTATTTTAAGAATATTTAAAAATTATATTATGTTGTCAAGTCAAAAATTTTAGATATTTTTTATATTATTATAGGATATTAACAAAATAAAAGTACGTATCTATTGAACTTTACAGTATAAGTTAAGATTACACAATTAAAGTTGCATACGTTAAGATTTACAAATAAATTAATATTTATGTTAACCATTGTAGTAAGTTCACCATTGAATGGGATAAACTACTTGAATTTGTTCAATTAAAAAAAAACTAATCATATAATAAACCACTCGATGTATAAAGCTTCGAAAAAAGCCTCATACATTGTATGGTCCGACAGCACTGAACCAAAACCAAACGGCGCTGAATTCTAAGAACTTTTTTCCACGAGCTTTTCAAAAGTTTAATTGTATTTTTTCTATGTAGAGCTGGCCACCGCGCCGCATACAACGTGCTCAGGTTACCTTCTAGGTGTGATGTACAATCAGCCGTTACAAAGAAGTGTAGTGAAATGACCAAACCTCGGATTATGGACGATAGAAGTAGCGTTTTGTTACGTTTGTATACGTAGAGTCTATTGTTATTGTGGATTTTATACTTCAAATGTTGTTAGAGGTTTATTTGTTAACCGTTTGTAGTTCATAAGTAAGCAGTAGCTTGTATAAGTACGTTTTTGTATTATCTATGCTAATATTATAAATGTGAAAGTTTGTGAATATGGATGTATGGATGCTTGTTACTCTTTCACGCCATAACGGCTGAACGGATCTGGATAAAATTTGGCACAGAGATAGATTATAGTCTGGAATAATACATAGGCTACTTTTAAAAATGCGGTTCTCGATGGACAGATTTGTTTTTGTTTTTCTAGAGGCGAACCCAAGCGAAGCGAGGGTGAGCTGCTAATGCCTTAATTTAGATTAGGTAGAGTCTGTAAATTTAATGAGATAATATTATCATTTTTATCAAGTTTTGTACCTTGTTTTTTATTAAATACAGTCATAGTTTTCGAAATAGCAAACATAACTAATAAAAAATAATTTATTTTATAAACTATTGCTCATTATTGAAATTACCACTCCTGTTAGCTTCGTTGAAACTATAGTTACAAAACCATAGTTTTTATTTTAACTTTCTATTTTATTTCAATGTATAGGTATATACTGTTGTATAATTTTATCAATACATAGTCATTAAGTGTTACCTAATACTATCAATCTCGATCTCTGGTACATTTGCGTGTAATAACAGGCCGCAAACTCTGCCAAAGCCAAACCAAACGATCTCAAACGATACAAACAGAGATTGCGCAAAAATGTAACACGACCGCTGCAATCAGTACCTTTGTGTCGCCGAAAAGTCTGCTTTACAGTAATCTAATACTTTCTAAGAAATCCCATTTTCATTTAGAGAATGTTGGGAACTACTTTTTTGGAATAAATATTTCTCTGTTGACGAATAAGTAATAGGTCGCTATAAGTTACGACAGAGTAAGTAAGTGTGGTATATTTTCAAGGTACTGAAAAGTTTTACTTTATGGATCTAATTTAATGATAATTAACTATTATTTTTATAAAATTTCTTAAAATATGATTATTTTACATTTTTTCGCGGTCGCATTTCAGTTTTTGGTTCCAGTGTTTCGAAAATTTTCATTTATTTTATTACACTGTAAGAGAACAGTAATAGTAACATAAAATTAAAAATATTTTCAATTTATTCATTCCTATAGAAACACTAATTAGAATTATCCTAATTAATTAGAAATAGAAGGTACCTACTCCAGTGCCATTTTTATTTTTTTCCAAATTAATGTATAATTATATGGATAGACACCGTTTGTAATCAAATCAAAATATGACCCCGAAAAAATTCGAAAGAATAGTTTTATTTAAGATTTTTTATGTCTAAATATTGTAGCAATGTAAGCTAAATTGTTTGACTGGACCTGAACTTTTAATAAGAAAACAGCCGAACCATTCATTTAGAAAGCTTAGAATTTTTGCAAAATAATACTTGTGTTTATTTCCTTGTAACTTAAATAATTTGATCGTCTTCACGCGACTGGACCCCAAAGTATTCATTAATCTCATTTTAACGACATAACAGATACAAATATTGCCATTAAAAACAAATGAGCGTATTCAAGCCGACGACCCTCCAATTAAAAATAGAAAAATTGAATTTTATTTCGAGGCGCCATATTGGGTCACCGCCTCGTGCAAATGCCGCGTTTTTTAGCTACAAGACTACGAAAATGTAGAGTTCTACGATTTTAGGTTTAATAACATTGTGATAGAGCACATGATAGACGATTCGATAAGTTTGTAGAGAAGTCAATGTAATTCTTTTTGTTGATTTTGTTTTTTATTGTGTTACAACGTTTATAAATTGCTAACGAGACGAGTTGAACGAGAGAGGCGCATGTGTGGCGCGCGGCCGCGAACGAGATAGACGTCCGTGATATGCCTGATGTGGTTCTTTATTACCGTACTGTCTTTTGTATAAATATGTATAGTATTTGTAAATATCTAATCATTTCTAATGTAACAACTATAATCCCAGTCCAAATTTGCATATTAATTTATGTCAAATTGAAACTTTAATTTAAATTGTTATTGACTATTCTTTAAATTATTCATTATTATTTAATACACACAGTTACATAGTGCGCTATGAGTCTTGATAGCTTGATTTATTTCAATGTTCAATTCAGATTTTATCCTACGTTAGGAGCTACGAGAAAATATGGTATTCGTAATATACTCGTATAATATATGTTTTAATATTTGTATCAACGCGTGACTTCTAATGAATCTTTTTTATTATAATATGATATTAAAATCTGCTCAAATAAGGCATATTTATGGATATTAAAACTAAAAATACAGCTAGGTATCCTGAACACTTTAGGATACTTTTTATCCTATAAAAAACCTAGAATAACTTTCTGTAATGCGACAAAGTTTCGTATAACAGCTAGTTATAAATAAATTGGGTTCAAAAGTAATACATTTGTCGTCCTCAAACCCCTACGTGTTTGATGCTTTGTAATTGCAGTTGTTAGTAGAGATTCGATTACAATAACTCTATCAGAGAGCGATTGACGCCACCCGCTGACTTCGTGGACAATATTGAATAGCAATTTATGTTGAAGGTTCTGCACAAATCTTTTATTTTGTTTTTTATTTAAGCAAAAAAAACATAAATCAACATCCATTGACGACACGTTTGGCTCAGTGTGTAGTGACCCTACTTGCTATGCTAGCGGTTGCAGGTTTGAATCCCGCTGGGGGCATTCATTTGTGTGATGAGCACGAATGTTTGTACTCCAGTGATGGGTGTTTATATTTATAATATGTATGTATTTAAAGTTATATATGTGTAGTGTATCAACTATCTGGTATCAATAACACAAGTCTCGTAGCTTACCATGGAACTAGATGGCGCTGTGTGTTTATGTCCCAACATATTTATTTATTTATTCGTCACATTTTCACGTTAGAAGGAATATATCTAACTTGCACTGTTGGTTAGAGGTCTTTAGGTTCTTGTGGTGACACAGATAGAGACATGCTTTATCCTTCACTCTCCACCTATATTCAGTTAATTCTCAGTAACACTGAGCCTTATTCTTAACCACAGAACTAACAATAATCCACAGGACTATTTAAATGTTTGCTTCGGCAGAGAATAGAACCCAGTATCTCCGATGAATTGCTAGTGATAGCCTAATCTGACTGAATACATACCATATCTCGCCCTGATCTTCCATATACTTGAATGAGTCCAGAAATATCGCAAGGATCTCTATTGATACAACGAATCAGAGAGTAGCGTCGCGGTGTCCCGCGGCGCTGCTCGCTAATGACATGTTTAGACGACAAACTGCAGTGTTGATAGCTGAATGGATATGGGAATTATAATTTGCTTTTCGTTTTTTTAAATTAAATAGTAACCGAACAACTGTCGCATTTAAATTTAAACTGTGACTTTATAGTTAGTTTTAACGTTTTGTATAGATTTCTCAAATATGAAATATTTTCCCGCAGTAAAAAATATCCTATTTGTTGACCCGGATAACCAGCTATCACCATACTAAATTTCATCAAAATCTATAAAGTAGTTTCCTCGTGATGCGGTAACAGACAGACAGACAAAAATTCTAAAAACTATAGATTCGGCCTCTGTATCGATAATAATGACTATTTCAATTAGATTTTCCTAAAAATATTTAATGTACAGAATCGGCTAAGTTAGAATTTTATCATATGTATAAATTTCATAATCTATACTTATTATAAAAATAAGTCCCCCGGCCGCGTCTTTCTGTCCTCCTGTCTGTCCTCCTGTCTGTCCTCCTGTCTGTCTGAACGCGATAAACTCGAAAACTACTGAACGGATTTTTATACGGTTTTCAACAATAGAAAGAGTAATTCTTGAGGAAGGTTTAGGTATATAATTTATTATGCTTTTATGTAAATTAGCTGAAATACGGCGACAAATGTTGAAGAGGTCGCAAAAAATCTCGCCAAATGGGAACTTTCCACGCGAACGCCGCGTAAACTAGCAAAGATACAGTTAAGTAATGTACTAGAGAATTCAAAATCTATAAAAATGCTACAAAAAAGTCCGCGATAGCATATCTCTATCTCTTACGGTTGACTTATAATAACCACTTTTATGTTAACATTTTTAATTAAAAACATTACGTTATTTTCAAAGTTATTTTCTTTAGTTCGGTATTAATCCTTATCCAAATGAATATTTTAGTTAGCTTAGTCATTTAATGCAGATTAAAATTGCTCTTTACACTAAATCAATCAGATGAATAGTTTTTGAGATATCGTTGTTAGAAGTAATTAGTAGCGAAACATTTTTAATGCTTGGCGAGCATTGAGATGCCTACGGCGAGTCCATCCCCTCTGCCCCGCATCGCTCGACCGCCTGCTCAAGCTATATAAACCGGGCGATGTAGCGCGCGATCCTAGGATACTTTTTACCGCGGGAAAATATCTTATTTCTGAGGAAAAATACAAAAACTGCAATGTAAGAGTATACTAATATGTAACACCTAAGAATTTAGTTTTTGGTCATCTGAACGCGGGCGGAGCCGCGGGCAATGCTAGTTTGTAAAATAAAAACTAAAATATTCAAAGGTTTTGAATGTGTTATATTATTATTATAATTCAGATGACCAAAAACCAATTTCTTAGGTTTTACACATTAGTATACTCTTACATTGCAGTTTTTGTACTTTTTCTCAAAAATGAGATATTTTCCCGCGGTAAAAAGTATCCTATACGTTGACCCGGATAACCAGCTATCATCATACCAAATTTCATTAAAATTTCTCCAGCGGTTTTTCTGTGATGCGGTAACAGACAGACAAAAAATCTAAAAACTATAGATTCGGCCTCTGTTAATAATGTTTATGTAGATGATATAGAGATTAGAGTACAGATTCGGCTTAGTTACAATTTTATTATATATACCTATAGATTAGTATAATAATATTGTTTGACTAATAAGTAAAAAAAAATCTAGTCGAATTCAAAATATTTTCAGTTTTGACAGGCACATTTCTTTTGAATAATTAAATAAATAAATTGTTAAAATCTTAAGAATCATAATAATATTTGAATAAATCAATTACTTAATACATCATTATATACCAGTACCGTTTGTAAAACTGTTATTAGTTTTTTAGTCAAGAAATTTCTGAGTATAACTTTTCGATTTTTCATTACATAGAGATAAAACAAGCATAATATAAATAATCAATTTGTATTTTTTGAAGTCGGTTAAAGCAATACGTTATTTCATTACGCGACAAAGAGATGCTATCTAAACAATTACCCTCCGTCGCAATTGATCTCGCCATCGCCTCGATAAGTCGATACATTGTTTGTTGAGTGAACGAATAAAGGGGTGCTTAACTCGATTTTGTGGCGATTTAAATAATGAGATAGATGTTTCATGTGGTTCTAACAAAACTAGATAGTTTTGTGCACATTCATAGAAATACGTTACCAATTATATGATCATGAAGTATGAATCAAATTATGTAGAGTTCCCCAGCATGAGATATATAAAACTAGCAACTCATCCTTGCTTCGCTTGTGTTCTTCCCCAGTGAAAAGCAAAAACAAATATCCCACAAGAACCGTACAATTTTCTAAGATAAAAAGTAACCTATAAGTTATTCTAGATTATAATCTATCTCCGTGCCAAATTTTATCCAGATCCGTTCAGCCGTTCTAGCGTAACTGAGTAACAAACATCCATCCATCCAAAATTTCCTATTTATTATAATATTAATGGGATGGGACGAATTAAATTATATAGAGTTCCCCAAGATGACATATATACAATTATTATTATTATGGTGCTAAATGTAGCTTTACTCTGTACAGTATAGAGTCACAATAAGATTTTATTATATACTTTTTCATCGTTAAGTGATGTAAAATGACAAAAATTGCTTCGTCGAATCACTGGCGTTTTTTAATAATTGTTTTACGCTCTAACAAATGAGTTTGAAATTGGATCGGGCTCCGAGCGCTTACAAAAATGGATGCTTAATGCAATTAGAGAGACGGGGACGGAGATAGAGCGGGAGAGACCCGAGTTTTATTGTGACGTTATTAAGATATTCGCTTTGTTATGTCTGCATCTGGGCCGCAACACGCCAAGTCATACACACTTAATACTTTCTTAGATTTACGCGAATATTTGACATTTTAAATAAAACTATCTTTTCGGATTTTTTCGCGAATTTATTTTGATTTTTGGTTCCCGACGTTTCGAATGTTTTACAGAAATCATGGTCACGGGAGAGACTGATGTGATCTCTCCCGTGACCATGATTGCTGTAAAGCATTCATACACACTTGATTGTTTCTTCTTAGGTTTGCAATACTTATAAAGTAGCAGTGTAACTTACTAGACTAGAAGTACCATTCATTAAAGGATAAAATAAGCTTTGTCACTCTCTGTTCCATAAACTATTGTTATATTGAGAAGAAATATAAGAAAAAGAAGAAATGGGAGAAGGATAAATCAGCTAACATAAATTCCGATGGAAATATCAGTAAAGTGTTATTTTTCCTTTTACCTATTAAATAATTCTAATTTTAACAGCTCGCGTAAGTTATTTGTGAGATTAAATATAAATGAATGTGCAGATTCTTCTTAAAAATAAATTTTAGTAGGTATATTAGTGGACAAGTTAAATCAGCGACATCGTACACGTAAAGCTCAAAATATGATTGTAGTGGACTGCATTATTAGAATTTTGTATATATTGATCTAAACAACACCTGAGCGTAGTCAGGATATGTCACTAGATCATTGTAGTGTTATTTACAAATGAACTTAAATGGCATCTCATTTAAAAATCATTAAGAAGATCTTATATATAATCTTGCGAAGGCTATTAAGACGGCAAGCGGGCGCTCGTCTTTCAATATAAAACAATAAACAAGATTACACAGCGTCCAACGACTATCTCTTTCTAAACTAATATTGCACTTCATTATTTCTAGATAATCACATTATTTTAAACTTTTATGATTTTTTTTTTATTTGCTTTTTTTAATCAGAAAAAATAATACGGAGAGGATATTCTACATGATGTTTTTTTTAAGTACATTTATGTTTGCTCAGTATAATATTGTCACATTTTCTTTATTGGGCAAAATTTCATTTAAGACATGAAATTAATTTAGTTCTAAATAAGTTTAGGCTGATAACTGATATCACCCAGTATTAGATTTTATTGAACTTGTAGCAGTAGCATAGTAGTTTACTTCTCAGAGACTGCGGTTCTGTGCCACTACAACCAATTTTTTTTCACATATCTATACATATAATAAAACTGTAGCGATCGAATAAGCAAAACACGTACGTAATAAAAAAAAATGCTAAAAGTCAGTCAGGCCGAGTTAGGGGGATGTAAGAAGAGAAATAGAACAAATCCAGTTTTTTTTTGAAATTTTTTGTTCTGTCTGTCGGTTTGTTTGTCTGTTTGTACGGGCTAATCTCCGAAACTGTTACACCGATTTAAATGAAATTTTGCATGGTGGTACCTTATATCCCCGGTCAACATTTTAGATACTTTTCATTCCGGAAAATTAAAGAGTGCCCGTGGGATAGTTAAAAAACTTTAGTAACTTATACAGTTTAGTACACAAAAACAGACTGGATTTTAATGAAACCTTACAATAATATAGTTCATATATATGAATAACAAATAGGCTACTTTTTATCCCGGAAAAATGAACGGTTCCCGTGGGATAGATTTGTTTTTGTTCGTCTAGAGGCGAGGGTGAGCCGCCAGTTTTAAATATAAGTACATAAATGGTTCACAGAGTATGCAATAATTGTAAAGTGTAAATCCAATTGTTAGAACACCATAGATTTCATTCACCTATCTCCTAAAAGGTAAGAATAAATACAATTCGAAGTAATGCAGTGTAAAGGGTTCGTTTAGTACAAATGTTTAGTTTGATTTGAAATCAATGGTTTATGTGAAAGCGTAAACTGCATTAGTTTTGTGTTAGTCTTTTACAGCTTAAAGAGTTTGTTATAGTATAAAAGAATATAAGGCATTAACGTTGAAATGAATTTTATTCAAAGGTATTATTATAGAAAATTGTAGTTAGTGGTAGTGTAACAAAGTTTATTTTAATACCTTTTTATATTTACACGAATATTTCATATCAATAAAACTTTTCGGATTTTTTCGTTGATTTATTTAGATTTTTGGTTTCTGACGTTTCGAATGATTTACAGCAATCATGGTTACGTGAGAGACTAAGGTTTTAGAACTAAACTAGAAGTTTATCTTTGTATAAAATAATAAGTAAAAATTAAGTTAATACTACCAGTTTAACTGGTAAATATTACAGGACGTCGTTTGTTTATTCAGAAATCTTTATCACCATTTATTTATCATATATCACCTTTTATTTCTTTTTTCTTCTTTCTCTAGTAAAGTTGTATAAAAGTCTGATGATTGCTCAATTGGTTTCTCATTTCAAGTATCCTATCCCGAGTACTTAATGCTTTAAACAAATATTTGCCACTGAATTAAACTACGAATTTTTCTATTTCCAAAGATAATAGCTCGTAATAACGTTATCAAATATATAAAAACGGTAGTTTATACGTAAATATATCGGTGGCCGTTCTAAAAGCACTCTAAATGCCATTCGATTTTTTTTTACTCCAAATATCTAAAAAATTAACATTACTAATAAGACCATATTACGAACACGCCAGAAGTTAAAGAACTTCTAAAGTAGGAAATCAAATTTTATAGTTCATAGAACTTTGAAGCCTATTACAATTTAGTTGGAGGTATTTTCGGTTGTGAATATGAGGGATCGAGTTATACTGGTAGCGCTTTTTCGAATCTATTTCTGTGCAGGCAGGTATTAATTTGAGTCCGTGTTATTATGATCCCTGTGATGGATTGGATGAGTAAGCGAATATTTGTTCTGTAGTTTTAAATGGAACAAAATATGTTTGATTAAATGTAGTGCGGACAAATTGCTGCGATTAGGGGGTTTTTTTTGGAAATTACAGTGTGTTATACATTTCTGACGTAAAATTATTGTTTATGTACATTGTTGATGCGAAAATAATAGCTAATTTTATAAATTGTAATACTTTCTTAGATTTACGCGAATATTTGACATTTTAAATAAAACTATCTTTTCGGATTATTTCGCGGATTTATTTTGATTTTTGGTTCCCGACGTTTCGAATTCTTTACAGCAATCATGGTCGCGGGAGAGACTAAGGTTATATATTTCTCAAACGGTCTCAAAGGTTTAAATGTTAAGTTACGAAGAACTTTTTTATAAAAAGCCGTCATTATGTTTAATATTTTCTCATAATCATTTTTAGGATACATACTATATTTTAAAACACAGATATTCTAAATCATATCTTTGTATTCTAAGTTTTGTTATAAAGATTTTTAATTTCTAAGAATCAAGTCGACGATGAACACCTACGTCACAGATCATATAATACTATACTAGTACCTAGCAGTGGCGAAGTGTCCAATGTCCATACAAGACGTCTTACCTTAAAATGTATTTTGCATTAATTTTACATAGGTATATTTAATTCTTTAAATGTATAAATGTTCTTTTGGAATATATATATATATATATATATATATATATATATATATATATATATATATATATATATATATATATATATAAAAACCGACTTCAAACAAAAGCACTAAAAAGTGAAAAATAACTGATTGGTAGTTTTCATTTACTATACATACCTAATCAAATATTTTCGAAGTCGGTGTGCTTTGGCTAAGTACTTAATTAAAGCCTACCTATTAAATACATACCTAATCAATTAATAATATTAATAATATATATATATATATATATATATATATATATATATATATATATTATTAATAATAGCTTTATTTCTTTTTGCATTAATACGTATATAAAAATTGTATATCAATGTTTTTTGTGTTTTTTTACCCTTCGCCACTTCTTAGATAGAAGTGTTGTACAATGTCAGTCAGAATCCACTCAGTCACATAAAATATATATTATATAGCCCTTCTAATATATACTTACTTATGCATCTTTAAAAATATATAATTTTACTTTCAATTATGAAAAGTAAAAACTATTCTAGAGATATTTATCATATTGTTAATTTTTTCTAACATCATTTTGTACAGTTGTCAGCAATTTGCGGCTTCCCTAATGACAGGCCCGTGAGCGGCCTCAAGTGTCTGCACGAGCCGATTTTTTCCCTTTGATTGTTATCATCATAATCTTTAACATTTCAATTTTCATCCAGTCATACTTTCGCTATTATTACCTTTTACACAGCGAATATATTGTCTAATTTGTATATCACTAAATTATAATTCTGTGGGTTACAAATTCATATTATTATAAGTTCTGTTTACCATAGAAAATATACTAATATAAGGATTGATATAAAATAAAAACCGACTTCAAACAAAAGCACTAAAAAGTGAAAAATAACTGATTGGTAGTTTTCATTTACTATACATACCTAATCAAATATTTTCGAAGTCGGTGTGCTTTGCTTTGTATGGGCTGGCACCGATTTCGGAAATATTTGATTAGGTATGTATTTAATAGGTAGGCTTTAATTAAGTACTTAGCCAAAGCACACCGACTTCGAAAATATTTGATTAGGTATGTATAGTAAATGAAAACTACCAATCAGTTATTTTTCACTTTTTAGTGCTTTTGTTTGAAGTCGGTTTTTATTTTTTTGTTAAAAAGTTTTTATTTTTCCCTTTTTAGTGTAGACAGTAGCAGCAAAGTAAGGATTCTAACGTGTTAGGCTTGTCAAATCAAACAAAATAAGCCCAAACTCAAAGTATCTACTATTAGCCGTTGAAGAGTTCCACCTATCCACCTTCTGGCCTTACCATCAGATCAGGTCAACAACACCGAACCACTGTACTATCAACGAAAATAGAAATACTTGCAAAGTTTCAAGTCAATATGACAATTAGAAGTAGGTTAAATTCATTATTAGTTGTTTTTCCACCTTTAGGGGTGGTATTTTTTTTTGAAATTTAAATGGGACCAATCTGGAAGTATACCCTTTCAAACAAAACAAAAATTGTCCAAATCGGTTAATAAATGACGGAGTTCTGAGGTAACAAACATAAAAAAAAAAAAAAAAAAAAAAAAACATACAGTCGAATTGAGAACCTCCTCCTTTTTGAAGTCGGTTGAAAATAAATGTATATTAATGAGTTATATTAGTAATTCATGGAGATATTAAAATACAATAAATCGAGTCAGACATTAGTGTATCCTGAGGACTCAAATGGAATTCGTACGAAGCCAAAGGTTAAATTCAAAAGAAAATATTTGGTTGATTAAAACTATACATATCTTTAAATCTTACTTATAGGACAAACGTGCACTACCTACTATTATTAATTATACTACATATTCATTATTGATATTATTTATAACGATTAAGAGTTTCTTACAACTAAAACTACTAAAAAAGTAACTATTATAATATAATCCATATCCATACTAAAATCATAAATGTGAAAGTGTGTTTATTTGTTTGTTTGTCCTTATTTTACGTCGCAATAGAGTGACAAATTGGCGTGATTTTTGTATATAGATAGTGACTGGAGAGTGACATAGGCTATTTTTACCGCGGGAGATTATCTCATACCCACGGGAAAACACGTTATAATACAACCAAAACAATATTTATGATCAGAATTACTTGAAACTTCGATACAATTAAATACGTGTTTTGGCATTTTTCGTAGTTTTAGCGCGAGCGAAGCCTCGGGTTCTGCTAGTAGAGTACTTATACGCTTAATCTACGCTTTTGACAATATTTGACAGTAGAAAGTCATGAGTTGTTAATATAATTAAAAGTTATAAATAATATTATTAATTATTGCTGCATTTTTAACTATATCATAACGTAATTTCATTTATAAAATATGTGGATAGATGTGAAGCATTCATCTTTTTATATAAAATATATTATTTATATACGCTTGTATGTATGTTATTATGTAGCGTAATAACTTAGAAGATTGAATTCGCTCCCTCAGTTTAGTTATGACTATCGAGTGTAGTTGGGAGGCTGGGCGTATCTGCAGCAAGTGTTAGTTTCTCAAGGGAGCACAAAGTGAGTTAGCGCTGAATGGCGCTACGTATTGCCGCGGTCAGCGCTCCGCCACTTGTTCTGTCTTATGATTGCTTGCTGGACGTTGGGTAGTATAGGGAGAAATGTTAGATGAAACTTTGATATTTACTTGAAAATATTATATTTATATTACATTTATATAATAATTTATATTTTGTAGATATTGTGCTTTTATGAATCTTATCAACTTCTTCTTCTTAATTGATCCCATTTTGGCATCCCACAGATGAACGTGCATCACGTCCATTTCTCCTTGGTTCGTTTTTTCTCTCATCTGCAAAGATATCTATGAGAGACGATAGACACCATCAGGTGGATCGTTTGCTCGTTTGACCCTTTTACTATAAAAAACTCGACCTGTGAGAGATCATGCGCAGAACAGCTTCGACTCTAACTGAACCATCAACAGGCTGTTACTGATAATTTCTCGAGAGACAATCCCAATAACTATACTCCGAACGACCCGGACTCAAACTCAGGATCTCTGATTTAGTAGTCGTATAAGTAAGATACTAGACTAAAGAGGTAGTCTAAATATATAATTCATACACAACACTACATATTGTTAACTTCATGTTTCTTCAGAAGTAACCAAAGAGGTTTATTTCATTAGAATAAAACACACTTGAATTATATAGATGTTGTGTATAAGTATTAGTTACATATTAATTTAATGTAAAATAAAAATAATTTGCTAGAATAATTTTAATATTCTTAGGTACTAATATTACGAATTTAAAAGAATGCTTATTGGATTTTCATTATTCCACATTGCAATGGAGTAAAAAACAAAAATATTTTTACATAAATATTATTTTCTCACGTCTACGCTACGTGTTAAATAGTTTTTTAAGTTTGATTTATATATATGTTATGTTTTTAAGGTATATCAGTTATGGGCCTCTGTTTACATATTTAAGATCTTTTTGTAAATATTGCCTGAAATAAATGATTAAAGAAAAAATAAAAAAAAAATAAAAAAATATTTATGCCCTTGAAACTGACATACTTACCTATACTACTGTTTTCAGTTTTTCATTCACTTTGTAACTAGTAACTACTTTGATATAAGAAATATGAATGATGTAAAGTTTTCGCCTGCTCTATGTCGACGTCCACAAGTCCGCTGTGGCCGGCAACTGTGCAGTAACTCGATTGCCCCGCGATGGGTCCGAGCGCTGTTGAGACGAACACCTTGGTAATTGACCTCTTGTTCATGATTTATCACTTACTTTATATGTAATCACGGCTCTCGTTTGCTATTAATAAATAAAATTAGTATTTAGGTAGCGATATTACGGAAAATTTACAAAATTTTGGATTTTCTTTTTCTCTCACATGCTATAGGTACTTGGAAAATCGAAAAATTAAAGTTTTTTGCTAGTTTCTTTAATATTTTTCACAGTAAGTGTAAAATATAAATATAGGTTTACAGTACCTATAAGATTAAATGATATGACTTTTTTTTATTAAAGGGGTTTTATTATTAGAATTTTTTAACGATGATTTTGCCAGTTTTGCTGCCATACTATAATAAAGTTCGTTCGCCCACAAATAGTTACAGAAGCTTAAACAAGAAATGAGAAAAAATGAGCTATATACTGACAGATTTTGATAATAATGAAAAGAACCGAAGTATGTACGTAGTGATGTATGACTTTAAAAAAACATCAAGTAAATTATGTATTATACTCGTATAATTATTACGAGTCATAACTTAATAATATTCTATTGGTAACATCGTAAATATCGATAATGAAAATCATAATTCATTTAATTATGCTATACAAATAATAATTTAAATGGAAGTTTTATATTAATTCAACATTATTTATTATTTTCTCATTACGCCGTCCCTCAGAGACGTCTAGTTTTTCAATTTCCTCTCACATTTAACCCTTATTATAAGGTTCATGATAATATTTTTCCGAGCAATTACTCAAACTCTTTGAGGCGGTAATCATCGTTTAATGGGCCCGCAACAATCACGGCGGGGGGAGGTGCGGGGGGAGGGAGTTAACTGGAGATAGAGGGGTGAGAGGGAGGGGGTGTAGATAAGGGGGTACATTTGAACCTTCACGTGGAAAGGATAATTCTGCGATCAAAGCCTGACAACCACAGGTGGAGTAGAGTGGCCATGATGTCAAGATGGGCTCATTGTGTTTCTTATTAAGAATATTTTGAAATTAAGAATATTTTGAATATTAATTATTTAGAATATTTTGTATGAAAATTAATTTATAATCTGTTTTCATAATATGTGGTTTGTAATTACCTACATATATTTGCACTAATTTGTAGTTACGTATATTATAATTAATTCTGCCATAATATAGTCTATTGGCCTGTCCTGTGACTTCGCCCGCGTAGTTTAATTATGTATTACTATATTAGCCTATATGTTACTTTGATGTCTAAAGTATGTATATTAATGTGAAGTTTCATTAAAATCTGTCTACCTAGTTTTCGCGTGAAACATACCTACATACATCCATACATCCTCAAAAACTTTCAAGTTTATACAATTTTTGTAATATTAGTAGAATTATATTAAACAATTGTCTTATGTGATAAGATAAATATTAATGTATTTATCATGTATGTATATGTTAATTAAAAATTAAAATTATTACTGCAATAAAAAACGGCATTTCACCTTAAGTACCTACAGAAGTTTTCATAAGTGTTTTCATTTAATTTAACTTTCAGTATACCGTAGGGTTAAAAAACCGTAAGATTTTTCCTCTTTCCGTACTAACGTAAGCGACGTGGAGTCAGCAGCCGCCTCCCGCAGAGTGCTATATTAATGGCCGGTCCGCGCTATTAATTAACTTCGGTTTGTCTCTCTGTAAACCGCTTATTTAACCCTTTTATATTCCACCACTGTTCTAACTTCCTACATAAACGGTTACATCTTCTGTTATATATATATATATGTATGTATATATATATATATATATATATATATATTTATATATATATATATATACTTTTTATAATAGAAACTTACCTAATTGAACAGTCACTGATAAAAAATAATATAACTCTTGGTTTCCTTTCTTACGGCAATGATTTGGCCCGATATGTAAAAGCTATTATTTTCACATATCATATTTAAGTACAAGTATATTAAAGTCAATTTTGAAATCTTCAATATATAATATTCTCAGAATAATTTTTCCAAACTGCCTATTAATTATTTTAAATGAAACTATCTTTTTGCATTTTTTGCGGATTTATATAGATTTTTTTATTCCCGACGTTTGAGATGAATCAATCAGCAATCATGGTCACGGGAGAGATTGAGTCGATATAGACAGCTATTACAAACGTCTGATATTCGTAGTCGCAAAAACCTAAAAAAGTATTGGGCCTATTTATTATTTCTTAGAATAAGCAAGTTAATATCATGGAGCAGTATTCCAACACTCAGAAATTTGTAGTGTAAAGTTTTCGGTCTATCCCGGGATTAGCCGACCACACGGGATCGGGAGGGGGCGGAGGGGGATGAAACCAATCAATGTCGGTTAATTGGCGCTTTAATGCTGCCTCATTCAACAATTACAGCGCTGTCAACTGACAGGTAGAAGGGATGGCCACGAGTCGATAGATGTAACCATTTTCTTCTGTATTTTTATTAAAAACCAGCCTCACTCGCAATTTCGCAGACGTGCTTTAAAATAATTATAAGGCTACAAATAAACAGATAGACACATTTTTTTTGTTAAATAGGTGATGTGGCTTTTGTATCATGGAAAATACCCTGGAGTTCACTATAGTGTTGTCATTTTCAAACCACAGACAGGTCGGTACATTTAAATTGTATTGATAAGTTTTATGTAGATAATAATTCATTTCTATACGTTTTTTTAAATTTCTTTAAGCGAAAGCTAAGCTAGAAAAAAGGCAGTGGTAGCCCAGTGGTAACGCTCTCGCTTGGAAAACCGAGTGAAGCGGGTTCAAATCCCGGGTCTCGCACCTCTGATATTTTCATGTGCGAATCATTTCTAACATGATTACCACTTGCCTTACGGTGAAGGAAAACATCGTGAGGAAACCTGCATGTCTGAGAGAACTTAGCAAGTTTTCGAAAGACATGTGAAGTCCGCCAACCCGCACTTGGCCAGCGTGGTGGACTATGGCCTGATCCCCCTCGTATTGAAGGGAGGCCCACCCCCAGCAGTGGGACGTTAAAAAGGGCTGAATACAATACACACATGATAGCAATTACAGAATGTAATGATATGAAACAGTAAATCATTATCAAGAGGTAACATTACATTAATATTAAAAACGCAAACATATGTAGGTACATACATATGTGTGTGTGTGTGTATGTTTGTTATTCCTTCACGTTGAAATGCCTAAACAGATTTGAATGAAACTTAACACGCACATAGACTACTGGAGTAACCAATAGGCTTATGGTAGGCTTAGGGGCAAAGCGAGGGTAAATAGCTAGTTTTTATCGTAAAAATGTTAATTAATCGACAAGTTCCATCACTAAAAGCAAAATGTTATATGGTGGTTGTAGATTAGTCCCCCTCCCCACTTATCCGAATCAATCTGGGACGCAAACTCGTTTAATTTAGCGTTCAATTCTCTATTAGCGACTCATTATTTTAACTTAAAGGGTAATATAGAGCTGAGCGTCGCGCACATCGGCGCTCGAGGAAATGTTGCTGAATTACAGTTTTATTAGTACATTTCGTGGCACTTTTATATGTAAATTTAATCAATTTATAAAATAATTAAAGAAAATTTCTTTATTAGTGTGTCTAAAATACGGTCTGAATCCATATTTATTAATACACAAGTTTAATATTTTTATTAGGTTATCCTTCAATAAAAGTCAAATAAAAATTATCAGTGTTTCATATAAAAACTATCCAATAAACATTACACAGTAATTAATCAATACATGATTAATGAAGCCGATCGACTGTTTCAGGGCAGTGATATAACAATTAACAACATTGTGCGCAGAGCGCTAGCGCAGGATAGTCGATTAGATCTCGTAATGTTTGCGGCGAGGCCGTAATTATATAGTTTAACTCTCAAAGTGAACAGATGAGATGACGTTCAAACACATTTCATTTATAAACATACATATATACATATGTATCATTTATATGTATATTTATTCGTTTATTAGAAAGCTTTGATATTTCTCATTGCCTTATTAGAAATCTAGTGATCTATGGTTTATAATATTACTAGCGGACCCGACAGACGTTGTCCTGTCTACAATGATAACATAACTTTTTTTTAATTTGATCGCAGCGCTAACTGTCGGGACAGACTAAAATTAAAATTCGAATATTATTTAAAATTTGACACTGCGATTGTAGCGCCGTCTGTCGGATCCAATGTAAATCATTCCAAAATCAACAACTACTAATAAATTAAAAATTAATTAAAAAAACATTGTCCAGCGGACAAAATTGTGAATCTAAACCAATCCCAGATCCCCTTGAACACACACAAAAAATTTCATCAAAATCGGTCCAGTCGTTTGAGAGAAGTTCAGTGACATACACACTCACAGAAGAATTATATATATAAAGATATACCAATACCTGTTACATATTTTTAGTTGATATCAAGTTATAATAATTAATTATAATAACAAAAATATGATAATTTCTTAATGCATCATAAAATGTTAAAATATTGCTTCTCTATTTAAAGTTTTTAAATATGGGTAGGTATAAGAAGAAAATACCTAGATAAAGAAAAAATAAAATACTTATTCAAAATATATTAGAAGTTGAATTATTATCTATAGGTACATATAATAAAATTGTAACTAAGCCGTATCTGTACATTAAATATTTTTTGGAGAATCTTTTTGAAATAAACATTATTATCGATACAGAGGCCGAATCTATAGTTTTTAGAATTTTTGTCTCTCTGCCTGTCTGTTACCGCATCACAGAAAAACCACTGGAGGGATTTTGATGAAATTTTGTATGATGATAGCTGGTTATCCGGGTCAACATATAGAATACTTCTTGCCGCGGGAACATATCTTATTTCTGAGAAAAAATACAAAAACTACATTGTAAGAGTATACTAATATGTAAAACCTAAGAATTTGGATTTTGGTCATCTGAACGCGGGCGGAGCCGCAAGCAATGCTAGTCATATACTAAGAACAGTTAGATTGGTATAGATTCCTTACCTACTGACATTTAATCTTTTTAATAATCTAAAAAGCTACGATTCAAAAGTGCTTGTAAAAGTCTATTTGAATAAAGTATATTTTGATTTGATTTGTTTTTAGTTTTTATTTCAAATGGCTAGGTATGCGTATTTACGATTTCAATTTAATGCATGTTACGTGTAAAATTAAATTCATATCGTACCAAAGATCTTTTATACTCTAAAACAATTACTGTAATGAAAAATTATTACCCGTCATTGGAAAATTTAATGGGTTTAAAATGGTGTTTAAGTGAATACCTTCGCGTGGAGGCGAGCGGGACTCTACATAAATATTCAAATTCAATCTGAGTAATGAACCGGAAATATATACTTATGGATATTCAAATTTTAATATTTCGATTGTTTTTTCGAAGTGACCTCTACATTTATTATAAGTTGGTGTAAGTTTTTTTTGTTTTACAGTGATATTTTTTTATACTGTATGTTTCATGAATTTACCGATTTTGATAAAACACGATTTTAAGACACACCACTCTACTTAAATTAGCTTACAATTATAATTTGTTAACCCTAGTGATAGGGTAGGAGAAATGCTCATTTTTTAACGTTTTCTTTCATGACTATTTAGCAATGCTTAAAAACATAAATATATATTAATTTGATAGAGTAGGCCAAGAGTGTATGAATAATGGAAGGACAGGCAGACAGACAGATAGACAGACAGACAGACAGACACACTCTATTTTAGGAAGGGATATAAAAAGATTGAGGTGATCACTTAGCAGTTTAGTATTTTTTTTATAACAAAACAGTTAATACAATTACTAAGTATCGTGAGATTACAATTAAAACTTTATTTTCACCCAGGTATACCTACCTATAGACCGTTGAATTCAGTGGCATCGTAAAGTTGTGTGAAACTTTGGTCGCACCAGCCTATTTACATCCTTAGGCGAGAAATCCTCACTTTTGTCAACAAACAAAATTTTCCAACTTATCCTATCTTTGCTAATTTCAAGACTCATTGAAGCAAAAGATATCCCAGTGGTAGTGTGGGGATCTTGTTCATCGCAGGGATCCAAAGGCTATAGAGACTAAAATAATGATTATTTCCATATTATCTCCAAAACTTTAAAAAGTTAAAACGTAAAATTTACTTTAAATTTTAAAACATTTTGGAAGTATTAATTAAGATCTTAACTTTATAAGTGACATTTATTTGGTCTGATTTTTCAGTCCGCCATTAAGTAATCACGGTGCATCGTTTCATTACGCGATTGCAGTTGAATATTTAACGAGTCGCAGTCGAGTAATTACTTTTAAAATATACTTTATTGAACAGTTTACTTTCCATGATGTTTGCAGACACGATGCGGGAAATGAGCTTAAAATTGTACACGAGCAGTTTATTGAAATATTATATTTATTTTTTATCATTTGTATATTTTTTATTATATGTAATTAAAAAGTCATACTTTAAGCATATTACGTGATTGTTTGTTCATTCAAGACTACATTGTTTTCTGCTTTTTTGAAAATTGTAACTAAGCCAAATTTATACATTAGATTTTTTTTGGAAAATCTTATTGAAATGGACATCATTATCGATACAGAGGTCAAATCTATGGTTTTTAGATTTTTTTCTATCTGTCTGTCTGTCTGTCTGTTAACGCATCACACAAAAACCACTGGAGGGATTTTGATGAAATTTGGTATGGTGATAGCTGGTTATCCGGGTCAACATATAGGATAATTTTTACCGCGGGAAAATATCTCATTTCTAAGAAAAAATACAAAAACTGCCACGTAAGAGTATACTAATATGTAAAACCTAAGAATTTGGCTTTTGGTCATCTGAAAGCGGGCGGAGCCGCGGGTAATGCTAGTCATTTTAATAAAATAGCTTTTTACTGCTTATATCAAAACCTTAATTTCTTAAATTAAATGGTTAAAATAAAAAAAAGTAATATAATTTTCTATTTAAAACTAGAAATGATTACATTTGAACGAATTCAAAAGACGCCGGGAACGTCGGATAACAAGGTGCTAATGGCGCTAACTTTAAAAAAGCCGGTCAAAAGCTAATGTAGTTTTGTCTAAGCTACTCGTTATTCTCTAAGTTAACCCTCTAACGCGACGCCACTGAACAAAAGAACCGTCACAAAAGACCCGCGAAGAAAAAAATACTGCTGTACGATTGGTCGATACGCCGTGACGTCACGCTGGCCACGCCCCCTAGCAACCGTCGCTAAACTGAGATGAGAGGGAGCAAGACAAGCATCTGTAAAAACGGGACGGATGTAATATTGATGGTAGGTTCTCCAACTTTAAAAGAACTCAAGCTTTGAGTTAACATTCTTACAATTTAGACTTTATTATATTCGGTTACAGTTCCTTTTGTGATGTTGATGAGGATTTTAAAAGATGTATTGAAGCGGTCAATCGTGAAAGCTGTTATTGTTGGGTTACCGGTTTACCGATTTGGTTAAATTTGTGTGTTAACAGACAGATGCCCGTCTGTTTGCTCGCTCTGACTCGCTCCATTGTGCTCTATCTACCAATTGAACGAGTAATTGCCTCTCTGATTAATTTGAATTCAATTACATCAATCACCTTTCAAGTTTGCCTTTTCATTTGTCGATTTCAGTTGCGTAATTATTTATCTTCTTTATGAGATAGAGGGGATATACTTATAAAGGATAATCTTTAGTTATCAATAAAAATAGTACTAACTTTAATTTTATATTTTTGAATTATGTATTCAAGAGTTTTGAGACTTCAATCAGATTTTACCCAAAATACAGTTTTATAATACGAACAACAGTTCTTATCAAAACAGTCATCAAAAAATCTTTATTCAATTTAGTGATCACAAACTAAACATTAACAAGTCAGATGCTTCTAAGAATACGATCAGCTAACACTCGACACAATCGGCCCAATCAGAGGTGAAAAACACTATTGAACGCCTCAATAGCGCAAGGAACTCCCGAGGGGAAAATGCTAATAGCGCCTCGCGCCTTGCCAAACAAAATCACTTCGCGACCCGAAAATTCGCACTTTCAATGGGCAATTTCACCCCCACCCCTAGCTCCGCCCCTTTCACAACCCCGACCGAGCTCCGGGCGCCTCGTCAGTCACGCTCGTCCGCCCGAGCAAGATGGACGTTTCAGAGGATCGATTTTACGGCTCCCAGACGCCGGACCGATCCGAGACGAACAGCCCGCGATCGCAAATGAGTAGTCCCAACTCGACCTCGTCGATAAACGTCACGGACCAGTCCATTTCAATGTCACAGCATCAGCAAAATTTGGAAACTCTAAATCGCATGGGGATGTTCTTCCACGCTCAACAGATGCATCTCAATCAGAGTTTTGATGTTGTAAAGTCCAGGTTAGGTTTGACCCAAGTGCCTAATGGAAACCAGGGGCCGCGGCATACGATAGACGCAATATTGGGGTTGAATGGGGGTAGGCAAAGAGTGCAGAGTGATTTCGAGGCGCGAAGAGAAGATCGGGAGCGAGAGTGTGATGCTGTGCCCGTGTCACCTGGAGCCGTGGAAAGTGCGGGTGAGTTTTTGGTTTCTTTAAGCAAAAATCTGTTTTGTTATACATTCAGTTTTACTTCGTGAAATCTATTTACTAATCTGCTGTCTGTTCGTGTTTGCTTTTTGCAACTCTAAAGGATCAATGATATATTGAGGTGTAGTTTTAATAGATAGGTTTTTGGAAATGTAAGGGGATAAAATTTGAAGTATTACTTCTTGTGTACATTCGTTAATTATAACAAACGATATTAAATTTTTAATATCTGTAGATTTCTATTTCAAAATTAGTACCTTAAACGTCAAACTAACACACATACATAATATTTCTGATCTCTATCTAACTTAGTATTTACCAAAGAACACTATTTTGTATTTTTTAAAGGCTAGTTTTATTTCATATGTGTATATTATAGGTACTTTTATATTCAACAGCGTCTAGAACCTATAGCGGTAAAGGGAGTTGCCGGCGAAAGAAACCTAATTGCATTAGATAAATCCTAAAAGATACGTCTATCTATAAAAATATTGTAACGTTGTACCTATGTTGAATATTTGTTGTATTCGTTTTATTTCATTGATATATTTGTTTTTTTTTTATTTCTGTCTGTCTCCGAATAGCGTGCATATATACTTATTATGTATATATGTCCTCTGATGGTATACCTGCATTAGTCAGATTTTTAAATTAAAAATATGCCAATGTACCAATATAAATTTTAGTTAAATCATTTGAATTGCTTCATTGACACATCGCACAGTTAGAGGCAACCAACACTGGGTATTTATTAAAGTAATAACATTCCCAGTTGTTATGAAAGTTACTATCACAGTGGTTGCGGCTACTTTGTATACGAATGCATTATGTAGAACAGTCCCCTGTTATGATTAATTCATACTTATTCTTATCTGTAGTTACTGTAGCGTAAACTCATTGAATATTATTTTGTTAGCCGATTGCAGAATTATGTTTTAGCACTTATAGAATTCTATTGTAAATTACTTTGATAAACTGATTTTAATAACTTTCTATATCAAAATTATATCTTTTTGCCATCGCTTGATTAAATACCTACTTAGAAGCTCTTTGCACTGTTAACAATTAGTTCTATAAACGCTATGGAATCTTTAATATTCACTCAAAACTATTAAAATAGAGAAAAATCCTAGGTATTTTAAGCTATCACGATAAGTACTTACATAATAAATTATAAGTCTTAACTTTAACTTATTAGTCTCGACTCATATATAAATATTAACTATTTGTATAATATTCGATGGATACATTCTACAATATTGGCAGAGATAGAAAGCAGAGTCAACTTAGTCGTTATAAGAATCAGAATCTGTTACTATCACAAATAATATTACAACTGTTCATAAATATTATTTATCTTTCCCTAGATTATGCTCACATTATGTGTGTATGTATATATTGTATGTATCTTATATAACGTATGATTTTATAAAATGCTTAATTTTTCCTTATAATTTTTGTGGTTTCCATTTCGATTGATTATGGTTTATATAACTCGATATCTTTAATTTAGTAGTTTTTATTTCAGTTATTCAATTTAAACTGTGGAATTAGAATTTATTTCTTATATTGGAGTTTAAAGTGAAATAAAAATTATAATTAACCCTTCAAATTAAATATTTATAATATTGTTTATTAGAAAATAATAATAATTTTACTTTATTATCATCGCGGTACTGCAAATTGTTCCTATGTAGGTACTTTCCAGACGGGTAGAGTACCTACAGAGCGCGTAAATTTAATAACATCGGTGGGCGTTCCGCCGCTTCGGACCTTTTAAAATACCTTCATACATAAATACTATCTAGTTGACAAATAAGTGCTTGAGACTGACGCAAAAAACAAACGACCAAGCCTAAAATCTCCTGGTTACTGAGAAGACCGATAAAGGTACGTCCGCTTATATGTCTAGTCCAGTGGTTAATTCGTTCATGTATCTAACATATTATATATGCATGTATATCCTGAATAATATTCAATTTCGCTATCAAAATGTTAGTGTAGGTACTTTGCTTTATTAAGTTAGGTATATATTTCTTAAATAATTATATATATAAATTAATAAAATATTACATATAATACATTTTTCATCCTACTAAATAAATTGCATTATAAATGATTTTTCATGGGTTGTAAAAGTTACTATGTTCATCTTGAGATTTCAACGCTTAGGTACTTTTACCTATAGCTAGCTCTAGCTTATAAGCTAGATTTAGCGCTCTCAGAGATTAGTCCGAACGATAGATATTTTAAATACCTACTATGATCGCGATAACGTTATTTATATTATCTTTTGTTCTCAAAATATACGTGAATAAAATCGCTTCCTTCTTCATTTTCATTTTATCTTTTGTATAATATAGGCTAGTTTTCGCTCAGTCGTTGAAATTTGTCTATTATATTTTTTTATTGATAAAGCTCGTACATACAAACTACTACTAAACAAAAAAATAAGAAATGAGTTAAAAAACAGGGTATAAAAGGTACTGAACTAAAAAATTAAAAAAATATTATCATTTATATGTAGACACTAGGTAACCTATACCTTATAAATATCAGAATTACGGTAAAGTAGCTACGTCGATAAAAACAAACCCACATTCATTCAGGCTCTAAGCTTTTTCTATATTTTATAACTAGTCAAATCTGTTAAATTGTTACAACGTAAGGACGTAACGAACATAAACAATCATATATTGTATACTTATTTACTTGTATATTTTATATATTATAATTATATGTTTAATATTGAATGTTGATCATATATATTTCTTATCGAGTCAAGTAATACATACAAACAGGTAGAGACGGATGTGTCGTTTTATTAATTACCAGATACTCAATTCAAGTGTCGTGACTACTTTTCATTATTATAGCTAATTGGTAGATTAATTTGTTAAGGCATTTACAATATATTAAGGCAACCAAAAGATCTAGATAAAATATTTAGTATAAAATATATACTAACTCTATATATACTGGTTTGCTCTCTTGTTTTTCATGTTTAGGAATATTACCGAATTGAACTAAATAAATAACTGAAACTTACAAATAAAATAATAGATATATTTAGGTATCTAATTATTTAATAAATTGTTTAAAACATTTTTTAAAGAAGTTACTGTGTTTATATTACTTTATAAAAATTAGAATTAGTATGTGAATCCACAAAGATTTTTTAGACGTGACTTATTTTTTTTAAATTACCTGTATATTATTTAATATTATATATTAATATATAATTATAAATTACTTACGTTAATTCAGCTAAATCGTCTACCTACAGCTTTTGCTCTTATGTTGCAGGAGATCCTTATTACTTTGAAATAAATAATAATAATAAATATGTCAGGACATTAACATACAACACCATCTAGTTCCATGGTAAGCTATGAGGCTTGTGTTATGGATACCAGACAGTTGATACATTATAGATATAAATACATACATATTATAAACATAACCACCCATGACTGGAGAACAAATATTCGTGCTCATCACACAAATGAATACCCCCAGCGGGACTCGAACCCGCGACCGCTGGCGCAGCAAGCAGGGTCACTACAAACTGAGCCAAACGTGTCGTCTAATAAAAATATATCTAAAATTGCTAATTTAAGTAAAAACCAGCGTATGACGTCTCACAAGTAGGTAGTATTATTTGTAGTTTTTTTTTCTCTCATAAATATATTTTCTTATCAAGCACACAGTCGACTTTCAGAATATGTAAAGAAATGATCAAATCGAATGATACCTATAATTTTTTTCGTTATTCGGGGGCGGAAATGAGACCTTATCGATACCCTTCCTTTAATCGAAATCCATCCAGCCGTTTCAGGAGTAACAAACAAACAAACAAACAAATACACACATATTATAGTCTATTACATTTTTAATAGGGGTTCGATTAACAAAATCAATCAATATTTAATATTCCAAACTCCGCGTAACGTAGTGGACTCTAGCGAAAAAATAGTTGTTTCTTTATCTATACTGCCATGTCAATCAAAAGTAGTTAACACACTTTGCAATTTTTTTCATTTAATTCTGTTACATAAATATTTATTGGCTTTTTGTATGTTAAATTATGTTAACTTTTTATTCAGCGACTTTCATATCTCGATAGAATAAAGTTATAATTTAACTATATATTTTTTTTGTAATAATTTTTGACCGACATTAAAAAGGAAAAGTAGTTGCCCGATTCGGATGTTTTTTTTTTCTTTTGCTAATAAACTTACATAACTTAAAGGTGTTCTTTTTTTCAAAACTTCTAGAAAATAGCTATTACCTGTAAAAGTAGAACGAAGAATTATTTGTAAATATTTTCAAAGATAATGTAATAATAGTAGATGTAAGTGCTGTAAGAGTCATCGAGTGATTTTAAATTCAACAGTTAATTTACTGAAAAGACATGTACATAAAGTAACAATATGAATAATCATTCTTTTTACTTTTCGATAGACTAAATATCATCCTTAACTAACAAGTCTCATAGAACCAAGGATATCATCTACAATGAAAACGGTGACTCACTTCATACTAAGTTTTTGTTACCCAACTTCAAGCGCTACGTGAAATGAACTCGCTATCAAACTCCAAACAGCTCAATACGTAGATAGTATATACCAGTTAAATTTAATGCAAACCTCATAATATGAAACCTCAGATTTGTATAGACGGAGTCCGCCAAAACAAATGTCAAATTCAAAAATAGTAGCGAGTTTTGCTGTTTATGCTACTATTCCAAATGTTGATATATAAATTATTGCCTATAGATCTAGACTATATATATTAAGAATAAGGGAAATTTTATATATATATATATATATATATATATATATATATATTATTTAAATTAATATTCAATTTTTAAAAATAAACTATGAATAAAAAATACCTTTTGTATATTATTTAAGCATCACTTCTCTGTGTCTTGAAAGAGATATAGCTAATGTTATAGCTTATTTAAGTTATTTATTTTTTATTATACAATAATAAAATTCGTTAGATATTTTTATTAATATTTATTTACTTATCACTCAGTATACAAATTATCATTTGTACCTATATTGTTTTAAAACGTTTGGCTTCATGTTTAGTTCTACGACACTGTGTATATTATTCCTTAGTCTGAGTATTAAACACATATGAGTAATATTATAAATATGTAAGTATGTATGTATGTATATGTATGTTTGTGTATGTATATATGTTTGTTACTCCTTCACGCCGAAACATCTGGACGGATTTGGATTAATTTGTGAATAGCTTATTTTGCGCTTATTGTCAAGAAATATGCTAATAAAGTTTTATTTTATTTTTATTATTATTAATAGATTATTGCCTGCAGTGGCATATAAGGCAGAGTTTAAGCAGTAAATAAGTAAATTATAAGTAGCTTTTGATATTGAATCCATACTTTGTGTCCGTATTTTGCTCGTTTACGCGCATCGACGCCTCCGTCAATCAGTATTAGTATGTAGCAAGTGCATAATCATCTATAACATACGTTTATATGCCGTTTGCTGTTAGCACATTGTATCATTGTACCTTACATCATTTAACAAAAACTTAACTTTTCGTATATAATCTAAGGCATAAATTAAAAAAAAACTGTACTAAGTTACATTGTTGATTGTTGCTCCTTGCATGTGTTAATATTATAATTCATAAATAGCTACATATTATTAGATATTAATAATAGTAGATACTAAAAATGTCCTTATTCTGGTTTCACACACAATAGAATACATAATACGAGTATACCTTGTATGGGTAAAAGTTACTGGTCGCTGTGAGGCAGGCCTCTTGATTACTCTTCGTATACCTGTAACATAATCTTATAAATACAAATTGTGTGTGTGTGTGTGTGTAAATATGTTGCTAAGCACAAAACTCGAGAACGGCTGGTCCAATTCGGCTATTTTTTTTTAAATATTCGTTGAAGTCCAAGAAAGGTTCGTGAAGAGAAAAATTAGAAAAATTTTGCGGAAAAACGTAAAAATCATATTTTTCTTTTTCCTAACTACTGCTTTATAATAATGTATGCAACCTAAAAATTAATATACACTACTTGAATACATTTGTAGATATAACGCTTTCTCTTTCTATGATGTAGTTTGACTTTGAGTTTATTTGTCTGTTTGTTTGTTTGTCTTTATTTCACGTCGAAACAGAGTGATAGATTGGCGTGATTTTTTGTGTGGAGATAGTTGGAGGGCTGGAAAGAATAACTTACCTTTTACCGCGGGATATTATCCCATTCCCACGGGAAAACACGTTATAATACAACGCACAACAACTCATCATACCTATGTATGCATAGGTATATAGTCTATCTATTCCATGCTAACCGTATTTTTGTATCTTTAATTTAAAAGCTTTGCTCGACTGCAATGTATGGGTTTCGTCAAAACTAATAAAACGAGCCAAAAGCCGAAAGTTTTGTTAGTGATATTAAAGAGCTTCACGTTTTTACACACACTCCGGTGTGAGCGATTTTTTTCCCACAACCAATTTTAGTATGGTCATCTAGATACATACATGTTTACAAATTTTCAAGTCGGTATATAAAAAAAAATTGAAATAGGTTGGATTTACTTAGTAATTACAAGTTTCAACTAAAAACTGTTAAAAATAGACACTAATTATTTTTTCCAATGACTTTACTATTAGTACCTAAATTAAAAACTACTAAAAGTAAGAAAAAGGCGTTGAAAAATATGATTTCAAGATATTTTTGGTGCCATTTTCGGGCCGTGTCCTTGTTGCGGGCCCGACGCAACCCAAAACGATATAACCGTTATGAAACATACTATCACAGCTTGATTTAGATAAGTTTATACTAGATTATACTATATTTCGCGCCTTCCCTTTACTTCACTATAACTTATAGGTGTGTCTCTATGTGCTTTCTGTAATTATAATATAACTAGCAGAACCCGCGGCTTCGCTCGCGTTAAAACTACAAAAAAAAACTCTAAAATGGTAGATTTCATAGAAACTTTCATCCGCTATTTTATCCCCTTATGGGATGGATTTCCGAAAATGCTAAAATACGTATTTAATTAATTGTATTGAAGAGCATTGTATATAAAGTTTCAAGTAATTCTGATCTAAAATTTTTTTTGAATTGTATTATAACGTGTTTTCCCGTGGGAAAGAGATAATTTCCTGCGGTAAAAAGTAGCCTATGTAACTCTCCAGCCCTCCAACTATCTCCACACAAAAAATCACACCAATCAGCCGCCAAGCAGTTTCGACGTGAAAGAAAGACAAACAAACAATCACTTTCACATTTATAATATTAGTATGGATACAGGTAGCGCTACCTTTTGACAAACTTTATTTTTATATTAATTTACAATACCCTTGGATAAGATTTAACATAGACATTGTAAGTATAGTAAAAATATTATAATCAGTAATTCCTTGTGCAATTAAAATAGATATACTATGGTGTTATGTTTCAAGACCTTGCTTATTGCCAATTTTAATATATTTATGTCAATAGGTTTTGGTAAGTGAGATCGCGAGTATCTATCTATGATATAAATGACCACTACTCCTCAAACTAAACTAAACTACTACTCAAAGTATCTTGACAATTGAATAAATGCATAAACAATTAAGTAATGAATTCACGTATATTGAATTTAGTAAAGTTATTATACTGTCCACTTTCAATTCTAAAAACGGAACTATAAAAATGTAGAATGTAGGTAATAAAATATAGCACTCGTTACTAGGAGCTTCCACAATCATAGTAATAAAATGATCTATCGATCGATAATCATCGCTAAAACATTATAAATCACTTACCTAACAACACCACCACCTGACAGTGACATCCGTTTTGTACAATCACATACTACATATGTCTATGCTATTAACGTAAGTGTATTTGCTATACTAATTTACCAATAGTTAATAGTCACATAATAAGAAAATGATTAAAAAGAATATATTTTTTTATAGATAATGGCTTCTGACCTAGTAAGGGAATGGCCGTACAAACTAGTATAAGCGCAGATTTATACATATTAAAAACTTAAAAAAAAACAACTTCCAGGCACTAAAATGTAAAAAAATAACTAAACGGGGGGTTTCATTTAGAATAGATACCTAATCAGATATTTTCAAAGTCGGTGCCAGGCGATGCAAAGCAAATCTAATCAATTTCGATACGTAAAATACATATTTAGCTATTAGATATTCATATCTTAAAATATTGTAGACTGGCACCGACTTCGAAAATAGGTATTAAGTATTAGGTATTAGGTAGGTAGGTAGGTAAGTAGGTTAGGTAGGTCAGTTTTTTTCTAAAGTTTTTATTTATCCATTTTTAGTATAGACGTAATAAGCAGGTAATTTGTAAGAAGAAAGTTTTTTAATAACATATTTGATTAACCAATTTATTTAAAAAATATATTTATTGTTGATTTTTTTTAAAACCGCTCGACCGATTTCGATAAAATTTATATGGGACCACCTGGGAAGTACCCTTTGAAAGAAAAAAAATTCCAAATCGGTTCAGGCGTCTTCGAGTAATCGGTGAACATACATAAAAAAAAGATTTCGACGAATTGATAACCTCCTCTTTTTTGGAAGTGGGTTAAAAACTGAGTAAAATATAAATTAAATAAGTACAGTAGCACGTATGTGCACACGCGGACCACACTATAATGTCTTCTATGGTAGATAGCTAGTAGCCTCTTCGCGATTAGAATTATTATAATAAAAAAGTCGGTTTGGTTACAAATATTACGTGCGTATGAAAATCTTGTAATATTAGATGAGCAATTATTGTATAGGTACATATAAAATTATTTCACGTATGTACATCGGAAACGGCTCTGTCGATTTGGTTCAAATTTTGTATTTAGATAAAGTTTTGTTTTTAAAGTTTTTAAGTTACATCTAGTAAGATGTCTTCTGAAAAAACGCTACTTTTATATCTTTTCCGAGAAAACGCCGAACGGAGCTCGGTTGCCCACATACTATAATTTAAGATCAATATAGCCTATATTATATTGTTAATATTATATATATGTAATACTTTTTTAGATTTACGCGAATATTTGATATTTTAAATAAAACTATCTTTTTGGATTATTTCGCGGATTTATTTTGATTTTTCGTTATCGATGTTCCAAATGCTTTGCAGCAGTCATAGTCACGGAAGAGACTAAGGTGTTAGACATCTCAAAGGCGTTATTTACTTGTTACAGATAGTGCCTACCCACTATTTTACAAAAATGATTTCAAAAATTCAAAAATGGCAACAAATCATTTTACAATATTTGTTGATTTTAATCCTAAATATTAAAAAATTATAATAAGTATTTAAATTAAATAAAACAATAGTATTTATTTAATTTTAGCTGTTATTATTATAAATATTACATTTTTTTTAAACTTTATTAATTACTAATATTATTTAGTGTTGCTATTATTATATTATGTATAAACATAAAGAATATTAAAAATATTGATTATTTATTGAAGCAATATTATTGTTTTATAAATTATATGTAATTTAAAAGAAGTTAAAATTTTAAATTAGATTGCTATTATTTTAAGTTAAAATATTAAGCAACACTATGGCTACCTTTATAGACAAAAAAACCGTAACGTAAAAGTATTTAGTTAAGTAGATTGTCATAAATGCTAAACTTGCCATTTTATATTTATATATGTATAATATAGGTGTAGTATTTATATATATATATATATATATATATATATATATATATATATATATATATATATATATATATATATATAGTTATAGTATTTAGGTATTGGTTAATTATATTTTACTTGTATTTATTTTGTATATAATATACATTTGTATGACACGTGTATGTATTATTTCCTACACACCAAAAGGTTGCCTGGAAGAAATCGCTCTTTTAGCGATAAGGCCGCCTCTTGTACCTCCATCTATATTATGTATATTTTCTTTTTCTCTTTTTGGGTGTACAATAAAGAGTAATGCATACATAATGTATTTGACTCTATAGATCATTTGTGAAAAGTAGTTATTGATTGTGTTCTACTCATCGACAGAGTCACGCTAGTTGCTACCCTTTGATCGTCACATTATTTAAATTTGTTATAATTTCATAGAAAAATGAAAAATGTAGAATATGAAAGGGCGCTAATTAATACAAATTCGGCTAAATCGTCGTAATAATTAACAAGTGGAGTTAGCTTTGGACGCACGCAACCCTAAATACTCGGAAAGTCGCCCGAGCTTTGCGCGCCGCTGGAAGAAGTCGATAGTCGAAAGCGACTACGTTAAATTTAAATAGATTTTTTTCTTAACTATCATATTTCTCTACATTTTTATATTTAATATGACTTTTAATTAAAACAACACAATATATCAGAAGAGTGTATTAAAGTTTATTAGTGTTCTTCTAGTAATCTTTATTTGAACTTTAGTGAACATTCAAAAGCTTATAAGCTAATTACGAGTTAAGTGTAATTATTACCAGAATAAAATAATATAATAGATAAATAAATAATTTACAGAATATTTTCAATTCATTGTTTTCATTAAAAAATGCCGCAGATTAGCAACAAAGGGTTTATAAATCACATTATAAGTTCTTATAAAAAATCTAATTTAATAAAGATTAATTTAATTTCATAATAATTAAAAAAAACGTAATAAAACAGATTTATTACCGCGTGTGAACAGTTTTCTCGTAATAACAAGTGAAATGACTTTTAACTAACTCAAAGTTGTAACACTAAATCAACTCACTGACTCACTATATAATACGTAAGTGTGTAATTTTAGTTTTATTTTTGAGTAATTATAAGAATTGCTGTACTTTTAACTGTAGATGTCAGCGGGCGATAAGCGATATAGTTAATTATTAATTTCACAGTACGCGGCCTTCACCCAATGCTTATAATAAAATTTTACTGTGTATTTATTTTTATGTTTATAGCATACCACTTGATTAGTGAGTGCTTTTAACTTAACTTTGTACGTCAATTCGTCATTCATTCGCCCTCAAAGCGCTCAAACCTTAATTTTATTTATTTAAAACTGTTTGAATTTTTATATTGTATATATATTTTAATTACTTAAATACTTCCATACTGATATTATTAAGTGAAAGCATTTTAATAATTAAATATCACATCTATACAGATAAATAAAATTGAAGTGTCTGTGTGTAATGTCAAAATAATAGCTTTTTACTAAATGCATATATACACGGTACATATACCAAAACAACATTTATTCAATTTTTATCTGTCTGTATGTCTGTTTGTTCCGGCTAATCTCCGGCTGGACCGGTTTTGACGGGACTTTCACTAGTAGATAGCTGATGTAATAAGGAGTAACTTAGACTACTTTTATTTTAGAAAAAAAAATAGGGTATCACGAAAAAAAATTAAAACCAATGAAAAATTTAATAGTAAGTCACTAGTACACTATAAAATACAGTGTTTACATGAAATGATGTCAACACAATTTATTTAGACTAAATCATTATTCAGTACTTATTATCTTTAAAGGTGTTAACCGTTTGTTAAAAAATAATAATAATTTAGTTAATAGCCCTCGTGTCGTCAAAGCCCTAAAACTAGATTTTTAAATATATTGTAGATACCTACTTATATGTTACAATATTATATCTATATCAGAATTATATTTTCCAATGTTAATGTCAATTTAACTGCGAACTTTCCCATTAACTTCATCTCGATATAATACAAATATCAGGCATCGAATAAATCACTATTAAGTACTTTATCTTGACGTAATCACTTGTTTATTTAATATCTCAGCAAAATGGTAAAGGTGTTTGTAGTGTTGCTAATGGTTTTATAGATAAGGTCTCCTTACGGAGATCTTTCCTTATCTCGCAAATATAAGTATTGCAGAGTAGGAAGAGGTATAAAAATTTAGAACAGTTTTACCTTTTAGTTACTGTTTTTCATCAAAATAATATTATATCTTCAATTTACAATTTGACACGAATGTTTGATATTAAAATAACGGAGAAACTTTAAAAATCTCTAATATGTACAATGTACTAGTCTTTATATATATAATTTAATATATCTTTATATATATAATTCTTCTGTGAGTGTGTATGTCACTGAACTTCTCTCAAACGACTGGACCGATTTTGATGAAATTTTTTGTGTGTGTTCAAGGGGATCTGGGAATGGTTTAGATTCACAATTTGAATAATAATTTTCATCAAAAAAATTATTAAAAAAAGTTTGAAATTTTCAAATTAAAGACGTGTAGACAGGACAACGTCTGTCGGGTCCGCTAGTTTTATATAAATTGTATAACAAATCAACCAATTAACAAGTTGAGCAATATCACAAGATCAATATGAAAGTAAATGATATCACTTTCATTCCTTCCTTTAATAATTATAGATCAATTTGGAAATATAAAAGCTTCATTTTAAGTTTTTCCTCACATATTGGCATTAAGGTATTGTTAATATATTTCTCAGACTAAGGAATAATACGAGTATAGACGATATGTCATACGAGTAGAACTAAATATGAAAAGAAACAATAATATTTAACAAATGACAATTTGTACACTGAGTCAGTAAAAGTTAATAAATAAAAATAGCTAAAAGCTTTGTTACAATAAAGAAAAAAAAATAAGCTTATGCTATTTCTCTTTCAAGGGGAAGAGAACTAATACTTAAAAATACTAAATGATATAGTATTACTTGTATTACTCATATTTTATTCTGAAAAATTGTATATTCCTTAACTAATCACATATATAATAAAATTTGCCGTATTCTTTGAAGAAAGTAAACGATCTATACAGCTAAATCGAGAATAGTAGCATAAACAGCAAATGGTACTACTACAATATTTATTTTGACATTTATTTTGACCGATCCCGTCTACCTCAGACCACAAAAGGTTTTTTTAAATATTTCATCAAATATTGGTACCAATAACATATATTGTGAATATATTCATATAGAAATCCAAAATATATATGTATCTTCAGTCCACGCAAGCGCCGCCGGAGGGCGAGGTAGTGTGTAGAGCCATTACCAGCGAGATGAGCGGCGGTCGGCCTGATAATCGAATCGCAGTGAAATAGCGCGAGAATCGATTGTGCACCGCAAATCGACTACTAATTAAGCTTTCGGTTGTTCCATCAGACGAGGGCCAAGCGACAATTGTTGTATGTACCTATGTGACTTTACTACAATGGCTTAACAAATAATGGCGTAAGCAAATTTATATTAAAATTTCTTGGTTTTTGATTACAGCTTAAATTCTACGTTCGAATAGTTTTTATAATTATTCATATTATTATTTGTATTAAAATAAAAAAAAATATTATATATGTAGTTTCATACTAGGAAGTGTTTCAGGGGTATGAGATAAGCTTTTTTTATTTTGCTACTTTCCGTATTAACTTATCGTGAAGTTTAGATCACTGGAGGGAGGAAACACAGGAAGCAATATACTTTTTAGACAAATTAACTTTCTACATAATACTTTCTTAGATTTACGCGAATATTTGACATTTTGAATAAAACTATCTTTTCGGATTTTTTCGCGGATTTATTTTGATCTTTGGTTCCCGACGTTTAGAATGCTTTACAGCAATAATGGTCACGGAAGTCTCTCAAAAGATAGTTTTATTTAGCTTTCTACGAGCGACATAGATAATAGAAAGTTAAAAAATATACGGGCTATTTATATTTTGTATGACCATACAACACAACACTTGGTCATTTCATGTTTATATATGTACATATTTGATTCTCTATTAGCGATAGCGATAATAGAATGTAACCTTGTTCAAACCCCTAGTATAGCTATATGCATCAATGAAGGGCGGGACGAGGCACGCTGGTCGCTAATCGAATCCCAGTAATAACGCAAATCGATTGTACACCGCAAATCGACTGCTAATGAAGCTTTAGATTATTCATCTCGCAGATAGAATCGAAATTGACGAGGAAGTTTCATTCGGTTACTCGTTATGATCGATTAATTGTTTCGATTAAAAAACAATGTGCTGCTGAAGTTTAATGTTTCGTTTGAACTATGATTTTAATTTTACTAAACTTATAGTTTAACTAGCGACTCACCTTGCTCCGCTCGGGTTTGTTCCTAATTACGTTTTATGCTTAGTACCTACAGATTTCTCAGAGATAAGATATTTTCCCGCACTAAAAAGTATCCTGTATTTTAACCCGGATATCGAATTATCATCATACGATCAAAATCTCTACAGTGGTTTTTCCGTGATATGGTCACAGACAGACTGACAAAAATTCTAAAAACTATATATTCGGCCTCTGTATCGATAATAATGTCTTTTTAAATAAGATTCTCCAAAAAATATTTAATGTACAGATTCGGCTTAGTCACAATTTTATTATATGTATATATATATTTAACTTATGTACTACATACGAGTGTATATGATACTAACACTATAATATATGAAACTGCCGCAATGGATTAGTGGCTAGCCAGTACGGCTGCACATCCAGAGGTCCTTGGTTCGAGTCTCAGGTCGGGCCAAGTTAACTTACTGAATCTTTCTGTTTAGTAAGCCTCAGTAATAGCACGGAGTTGGGAAGTTGGTGGTGTTTCGGATTGGATCGGAATTTGAAAGTAATGAAAATAGACGGTTTATTTGTGTCTGCGCGTATACATACTGCACTATAATATCTTTTACTCTGCCTACTCTCAGTGAGATTGGCCACCGTGGCCGAAATCGGTCGGAAGGAATATGATCATAATAATTTAAACTTTACATAACAGAATTCTGAGTCGAATCTGTACAGTAAATATTTTTTGCAAAATCTTATTGAAATAGTAATTATTATCGATACAGAGGCCGAATTTATAGTTATTAGAATTTTTGTCTGTTTGGAAATGCATCACGACAAAACCACTGGACAGATTTTGATAAAATTTGGTACGATGATAGCTGGTTATCCGGGTCAACGTTTATGATATTTTTTACTGCGGAAAAATATTTCATCTCTAAGAAATCTATACTAACCGTTAAAATGAACCAAGGGACGAACCAGACCGGAGCGAGGATTAGTCGCTAGTAGTTTATGAAATTGTTGTTTATATATTTATTTCCACAACATAATAAATTAAATATTTATGTTCATAAATGCCTCTTCCTATATCTAACATCTATCTAACTATATTGGCATACATTGTCTAATGTACTACACTTAGTTTTTATCAACGAATCAACATTAATATAATTTACCGGCTTGATCGAATTATCCGAAACAGGATTAAATAAACATTTTAATTCAATAAAAAGAAATTGACATCAACCGTCACTTTTAACATAGATTATAAAAAAGCACAGTGACAAACTTGACAAACGGATTGAGCGATCAAACGTCAAAACAGTTTCTTTCTCCCTCACACACTAGCGAGCTTCTCACGGCAAAGCGAGATGAATTTAGATAACTCGAGATTACGCAGTAGAAAACAAATAAAAACATTATGGGCAACGCATTAAGATGTTTTACACTTATCGTGATACGATCTCTCGTCTCCTTTTTGTAATAATTATCGATAATCTGGCAACACTCGCGGTATCAGAGGCATAATGGGTGCTTTTTTCTCTGGCAACCCTAATCACGTGTCAGATTTGCCGTGTTGCTTATATTAAAGCTCTTCGGCATTAATGATTTTACAAAATGGGTTCGTTATCTAATTTCTTTTTTATTGGCACGACTTAACCGGTCGCGGTACCGACAATTACACATCATAACTTTTGAAATTAAAGTGGCGCCCACGCTGGCACGTATAGCTACTATACTATACGCCGTCTCCGGGCTGCACTCGGCATACACAACATTAAAATATGAGATTCCTCAAGATATGTTTTAGAAATTTATATTCAAAAAATGCTTTACGGGTAGGTTTACATGGATTTGAAATTATAGTCTAGTTTTATAACTATATAGCATTTGTGGTTATTGTATAAAAAATTACGGACAAGTGCGAGTCGGACTCGCCCACTGAGGGTTCCGTACAAATTTGTAGGAAATCTGTTTAACTTTAAATTTCAAATTTTATTATTTTTTGGAATTTTTACTTTATTTGTGCTGTAAGACCTTGCTTTTTGCCAAATTTCGTGATTCCAGGCCTACGGAAATTACCATATAGGTTTTCGCCCCAAAACCTATAGGGTACTTCCGGTTGACCAAGAGTTGTCAATTTTGGTTCAAAGTAAAGGAAGAATACCGAAAAATTAAAAAAGTTAGAAATTAAAATTTTGGTACTTACAAGTTTTTGCGAAAATCTAAATTTGCCTATATCTTTTTATCATGTTGACGTAGGAACTTGATTTTTATACACCTAATAGTTAATATTTTAAGTTTTTATAAAAATCTGTTACTTTACGTAATGTAAATATCTACAACTTAAAAAAACACACTCATTGCAGTAGTCTCTATGTTTATCTCAAATAGCTAATGATAAAAAATGTACTGCTTTGTAATACTACTAACATTTGCTCGCGATTTTGCTTGCGTGAATTGTTATTGTATAATTCTTCAACTTCTAATGTTGGTTATTTTATTGCATTCGACAACAAATAGACAGAAAAAGCAAAAAATTCTAATCCAACTGGTAGATACAGAGATGATCACGTTCATATAAACGAAAGAAAATCAACTTTATAATAATACTCGCGATTTACCCTTTTACCCTTACTTCGCTCGGGTGCCATAATTTCATAGGTTTTAGTTTATTGCATGGAACACTCATTATTTTTTTAAAACAAAAGTAACCTAAATTATCCTTATAACAGCTTTCTATCAATTAAAAAAAAGTTCTGTCAAAGTCGGTTCAGCCAGACTAGTCTCAACAAATAAACGGAGAGACAGACAGACAGATAGACAGACAAAAATATAAAAATTGTCTTATAAGTACCTTATATACTTTCATATGAATTTAATAAAAATATGTTATTTTGACATAAGAAACAGATAATTCTATGTAACTACCTATACGTAATAAACTTCTCAATGTTTTATTTAATATATGTCTCGAAGATCTTCTAAGAACGGTTTCCCAGAGCCGTTCTGTTGTCGGCCGCGGTTAGCTAATAAACGTAATTGATTATAAAAAGTTAAAATATAAACGTTGCTTGATATCATAATTAGACGGAGTCGCTGAGCCGTTGCAAGCCGAATGAATAATACCACGTTACAAAACAGTAATTATACGACAGTGCAAGTAGCGCCCAAAACTGTGACCAATTATGCGCAAATACTGAATGCTAATCGGCTAATCACTAAGTAAGTGGGACACGTAACTCTTACGTGTTTGTTCTGTAATTATACCTGTCAATTAATAATCAATTATACTCATGCATTGCTATTAGCTATCGGTGCACCTTTTTCTCATTACTTACATATTTGCTGACTACTTGCTGTGCCAGCGGTCGCAAGTTCGAGTCCCGCTGGGGGCATTAATTTGTGTGATGAGCACGAATGTTTGTATTCCAGTCATGGGTGTTTATATTTATAATATGTATGTATTTAAAGTTATATATGTATAGTGTATCAAATACCCGGTATCCATAACATAAGCCTCGTAGCTTTTATTTATTTATTTCTCAACATTCATAAGGTTATTTTCACCTGTCAGACCAGATAAAGCATGGTAGTAGAATGTAGAGAAAATTGAGAAAGACAATGCATCTCTTTTCTTCTTTCTTCTTGTTCTTCGTGACACTCTTGACTGAGCGGATGTGGTTATCACAAAGCAATCTCTATCTACATCGTAAGATATTTCCCTAAAACGATAAAGATTTTGAGAAAGTGGGTTCTAATAATTGTGTAAATGTGTATAATAAAATTGTTGATTTTTTTAAAACTTTTGTATAGTATTTTATAACTTTTGTGTAATCGGATTTCCGTAGAACTTTTGTTTTACTGAATATATTCCAAATTAAAACATATCCTAATATTAATCAATCAAGTAAATCCGACGTAAACCGACATAAATGCTTCTTTTATAGATTAAATAATATATAGCGATTATTTAAAAAAAAATATTTAAAAAAACGAAGCTGTATAATAATCTAGTTGGATACACTCCATTAATAATTTAGAAAAAAAATGAAAAAAGTGCGTGTGTGTTCAACTCACACACGGTAGAAAAGTAACCTACGAGAGAATGAGATGAATATAGAGTATCAGGAGTAGAATAATTATTATAAGGTTAGTTTTTTTTATAATAGTTTAAAAGTCATTTTTGATTTTATTTGTGTAATGTATTCTATCTCAATTATTAAATAAGGCATATTACAATTATATATTTACAGAATATCATATACGGAAAGAATATACTGAATATTATATATTTTTCAGTAAATAACAATGGTTACCATGGTAACATGGAACTGTATTCTAACTCATTCTATCCCCGGCTTACGCCTATAAATATTTGTGTTAGTCTCTTTTGAGTATCGCATTTCCGTTTCATCGAGTTTCAAATCACAACGATTCTAAAGAAGTTTCACTTCAAAAAACTAGTATTCTTAGGTCAGTATACTTAACGTCTTCTTCTGTGAATTAAAATCTAACTTGAGGGAGTCATAAGTTAACATAAATAAAACGAATCAAGTGGTGGTGGTGAAGGAAACTGAGCGTATGCCAAAGCAATTATTGCGTCGCGGTGTATCGTGCACGTTAGTTTGATTAATAGCACCTTGTTCCTTCGCTGAAAATACAAACATTTGAATTTTATTGTTTATTCAAATTTGATAATAATTTAGTTAGAACAAAATAACAGTATTATTGTTTTCCGAGTCATTACAGGTTTTATCTATTTCAGAAATCGAACCTACGTTCTATGGCCCAGTGCACTTGCACGCACTGCACTAAAGAGTCAATAGACATATAAAGTTATTATAATTTACTTAATTTCCTTTAAAAAATTAATTATTCTTGATTTAATTTAAAACAGCAATTAACAACAGTGTAACCTATTTACTATAATGACTCCTTTAAAAGTCAAATTAAATACTTTTTTTTTATTAAGCATTAAGTAATTTCCACACTCGTAAACCAACATTTATTCCGTCTGACAAAATTGTAATGAAATGGGAAACCGCTGTTGTACGCTATCATGCAAACAGTACGGGCTGTGCAAATAATTGACGTCCGGAGCGAGAGCGGTGTTTGCGCTGCGAGGAGGATCATTCCGCCGATACATATCATTATAATACATATTACATGTAACACAAGATATGTCATCATCTCATTATATGTATATGTTGTATATATATATATATATATATATATATATATATATATATATATTCGTACCTATGAAAATTACCTAATTTGGTCAACTGGATATCTAAACTACGTCAACTTAGTCACTAGCAAAAATTACTCTATTTCTAATTAACGTGATAAGAGAAAGAAGCTGCGGGTGGAAATCGTTAAGACAAAAATAAATACATTTTTAATATCGAGAACTAAATATATTATAAGTTATTAAATAAAGTTAATAAGCGCACCCAGCTTTTGGAAAGATCAAACTTCCTTAAAGAGAAGAGAAAAGAGAATTTTTATACATACACATAATATATTATGTTACTAATAGTGTAGTTTTGTAAAAGATATTAAATGCGAGGTTAGCGTTATAATATCTGCACACGTATATTGCTTCTTACAATCTCTAAACCTTCTGCAGCGTATACACTTGTGAAAATGTCATCAGGCATTTCCACAAGAGTCTATGCATTCCAATATTTGTCTCTAAAACTTATTTAACATCTTACTTTCTCTTATTTTATGTCAACTTTAATGATATGTATATATATTTAATCATATTCCATCATCTTTATTGCGTGTTAAAATCATCTAAGGACACTTATTATTTTTGAAATTTGGTTAATAAAAAATGACAACTAAAGTTTGATTTCAAATACGTAATTGGACATAACAATAACCAAATAAACATGCAGAAACGCACAAACTATCTCCTTATACGTTGTGTTTGATTAACGATTCTCGTAAGTGAACTAAATGGATGCGTTCACTACGTAATAGGTGAATTCAAATGTTATGAAGTACAAGCAACTGTTTTGAATATAATTGCATTATCTGGAGGAACATTTGCATACATTAGCTCTACAACTGTGCAAATATCACTGAATTTATTGTTACCCTAATTGCGGGCTACTTGCACGCGTAATGCAGGACTGGTCTGCCCCGACGTGTACTTTACAGTGGAAAGTTTTAAATTTATTATGTACAACTTATTAACATATAACAAGTTAGTAGATAATATGCTGAGGGCGACATGCATCAAGTACCGGGATAAAATGTGACAAATGATTTTTATGCAATGTTGCGATGTGATGGAAAAACAACTAAACAAAGACACTTTTGCGTTTTAGGTTTTCCCAATTTTGAAGATAACTTTCAAAAATATTCACCTTATCCAAACTATTATGAATATTTTTAAAAACAATTAGCAATATCACTCCAGCCATTCAAAATGTCCAATCATTCAAATGATGCGCATACCAACGAATAGCATTTTAATTTTATTTACATAAAAGATAAATATACCTACCTAAGCTCATTCATCTATATTAGCATTTATATGCTAATATAGCTTTATAGCTGAAGCGTTTGTTTAAACTTGTTAATCTGTCGATCTACTAGTTTGATTAGAATTTTTTTCTTTCTTCTTTCTTCGTTTTATAACCTATTTTTTGAGGGAGGGAAAATTATAGGACACACTACGATCTACGAGAGCAGGGTAATTCTATAAAAATAAACGAATCGGGCGAATCGGCAAGAATACGCTAGTTAAAAAATTTAATACAATTCTTTAAGTAACAAAACATTCCTCTTCAATACAACCATAACCGGACTAATCTAACACAACCATATTTCTCCAGGGGAGGGTTCGTGTAATAGCAACGACGGCTTCCAAGCGCCGGTAGACGACAAGTCGGCGAGCGACGACGACACCCCCCGGCCCGGCTCGGCCTCCGACAAGAAGAAACATCGCCGAAACAGAACCACCTTCACGACCTACCAACTGCACGAATTGGAACGTGCGTTCGAGAAAAGTCACTACCCTGACGTGTATTCGAGAGAGGAGCTGGCCATGAAAGTCAACTTGCCGGAAGTTAGAGTACAGGTGAGTTTGTATTTGCTTTAGCTTAAACCCTCCACGACCGCGGACACGCCGGCGTGTCAGTTAACAATAGATTTCTTAGGATTTTAATTGATTCCTTAGAAATTTACCTGGAGGTGTTAATATAAGAATTGATGTAATTGATAGTACGACAATATTAAAATTGTGTGATCAGAAATTTATTTTAAGCTATAACGTGAACCTAATCGATAAATATCGCGTATAAAAATTGAAAAAAGTACTAAATTTCAGTGAGAAGAAAGGACGAAAAATGCTATTTTTTTTTAAATAGAATTTAGTGCAGTATTAATTCCATTACCAAGGTATATTCATAAATTGTATATTAAAACCTATAATAATTAGACAGCTTACATGAATCTTATCACAGATTGTTTTATTGCATTACGTTTCAATCTCCAAGCTTTGTTGAAAGTAAACTAATAAAGCCCATCTTATATTAACTCCGACCCATTTAACAAAAAGCGGAACTAAATAATATCGCCCTATATTAAGTGAAATGTGAAGTTCGCAAATAGAATTGGCTAGAAGGGTAAGGCCTATAATGAACCAAGGGGCTTATGTCACTCAATCCCCTATACGCAAGACGAGCATATGTCAAGCCGAGGCCAGCTTCAAAAGAACTCGCCATCCCACCCCTAATAGTGCAGCTCGAAGGGACCAAACGTGATTGAAGAGCTCCTTTCAATCTGGTTGCCTCCTAATTGCTTCCTTGCGACAACGAAAAAAATAAGGAAGTTTAGGGCAATATAGTTTTTATTGCAACGGGTGAAGGGTGAGAGTGGACGCAAGTTTCCGTTCGGTCGTTTGTCAAATGATGCGGTTGTAGCTAATCTGTAGTTAATAAAGGGTTACGAATGTTTTTGATGGGAAAACGTGTCACTTTGTGCAGTCGCGCTGCTTGTTGCTCTTCCACTGGGAACGTCGATGCATTTTAGATTTCATCTTACCATAAATGGGAGAATTTAGTTACAATTTTAAATGTTAACAAAATTTTAGCCTAAATTTATTAAAGTGTATAAAACGTTATTTATGCTGTTACTAGCATTGCCCGCGGCTCCGCCCGCGTTCAGATGACCAAAAATCAAATTCTTAGGTTTTACATATTACGAGTAGTATACTCTTACGTTGCAGTTTTTGTATTTTTTCTCAGAAATGAGATATTTTCCCGCGGTAAAAAGTATCCTATAGGTATGTTGACCCGGATAACCAGCTATCACCATACCAAATTTCATCAAAATCCCTCCAGTGGTTTTTCTGTGATGCGGTAACAGACAGACAGACAGACAGACAGATAAAAATTCTAAAAACTATAGATTCGGCCTCTGTATCGTTAATAATGTTTATTTCAATAAGATTTTCTAAAAAATATTTAATGTACAGATTCGGCTTAGTTAGGTACAATTTTATTATATGTATAGATTAATGAGTTTCCCCATTAATACTTTGTTAGATTTACACGAATATTTGACATTTTAAATAAAACTATTTTTTCGGATTTTTTCGCGCATTTAATTTGATTTTTGGTTCCCGACGTTTCAAATGCTTTACAGCAATCATGGTCACGGGAGAGACTGAGGTGTTAGATGTCTCTAAGGTATAATTGTTACAGACAGCGTACCCACAAATTGACAAAATGATTTCATAAAATTCAATAATGACATCAAAGTACCTTACAATATTTGTAAATTGTAATTTTAAACATTTTTATAATTTTGGTAACTTATATAATTGAATATTAATTATTTCATTTTGCCTGTTATTATTATTTTTTGAAAACTTAATTAATTAGTAATCTTATTTAGTGCTGCCATTTTTATATTTATAAACATAAAGAAAATAAAATATTAATTATTCAAAGCAACATTATTGTGCAATTTAAAAAAAGTTAAAATTGAAATTAATTCTCTACTATTATTATGAACTTGACATGTCTTTTAAGAACTAGTTGGGTTCTCTCAGACATGCTGCAAATTACAATTATTATGTTTTAATTTAATTGAATCGTGTTAAAATTGGCAATGATACACTAATATCACATGTAATAACGCTATGTAAGATACTCGTATCATTTATATATATATATATATATATATATATATATATATATATATATATATATATTTCTATTAACACAAGATGCAAATCTATAATAGCTATCTAACTAAAGTTCTATTTGGTTTTTACAAAAACAAAACACCCTATAATTACATCTCGTTTTTGCAGTTAAACAATTTCTTAGATGTTTTCATTACCAACCCTTGCCTGCGCCACGTCTCCTCCCCCGCGCGCCGCCCGCTGTCTTCACACTGATCACTAATGTCTGCCCAAATTACACTTGTAATGCCTTAATTACCACCAAATTGCCATTTTCTTTGACGTGACCCGATATAAATAAATAAAAGAGACTGGCAAATGTTATTTTATCTACGCCCATTTTATTTACATTAGGAGACTAATATTATAATAGACGACTGAATTTAGTTTTTCTGTCAATTTTAAATTAGATAATGTTCATAAGGCTGAATTTTAATAAAATAGATTTTTAGGCTTTTGGTTAGAACCTAATTTGAGTTATCAATAATATCGCTTTTGTAAAGATTACTTTGAATACAAATATTTTTTTGGCGTAGATGTCTTTAATTTTGATTCTAAAATGATTTGTGTTGTATGTAATGTATCTATTTAGAGTGAAAGATATGATAATATTGAAACGGGTTTATATAAGTTAAAATATTATAAATTAAAAATTTAAGAAACCCTCTACGCAAATTAATTGTCATTTTACGATAACACTGGCACGCGTGAAGCACTTAATCGAGTAGGTAATGATACGCTAAAATGCCTTACATCATTTTGGATAAGCGCTGATACTCTTACACTGCTGGATCGATATTAACCAAACATAGCTAAGAACCACCGCAAGGAAACTGGCTTTCAAATGAAAAAACCGCATCGAAATCGGTCAATCCGTTTGAGAGCTGCGATATCACAGACAGACACACAGAGACATCGACGTCAAACTTATAACACTCCTCTTTTTGCGTCGCGGGTTAAAAAGATACAAAGAACAGGCTATCGTAGTTTTCGATAGATTCGATGGAAACTTGAAAAATACACTGAATTATTGATGTCAATCTTAAACACATCACATCAGCGGAAAAATATTCTATTTCTCTAATAATTCCGACCAGATCAGGTAAAATATCCTAAATTTATCTCGACGGAACAATCAGATCTGCGTCGTGACGAACTAAATGGATGTTTCTATCATATTGACAAAAAACGTCAATCATTCTCTTGTAAGAAAGTATAATATTAAGATATGGCAGTAATAATATAACAAATAAAAATATTTGTAAAGGTGTTACGATGTTGTTAAACAGATTTTGATGAAACTCATACAGACACACTGATAAATCATATTCTACTAAAAAGATGCATAATATCTAGCATCTAGCTAACAATAATTTAGTTTTGAACTTACCAACAGATAACACTATCTAAGTATACTTTTAGAAAAATTCAGAAGCATTTTTCACGCCAAATCTCAGATTACTAGTACCAATACTGAATATATGTGTACATACATAATATGTACTACGGCGTGGGTTTAAACGAATTACCGGTCGCGTCCGACGTCTAACTACTCTATCGTACACATATTAACATCTTCTCCTAGAACCTATAGTAGTATAGTACATGTGACAACGGTGGAGTTTCTTGTTAGACTTTTATTTTTTGAATATTTTATTCAGTAAATGATTTATTCTGGTTTTTGGGTTACTTTTGCTAATTTTATATTGTAAACTTATGGGTGTGTATTTACTTTGAACTTTGTAGTGTGTATAGATTTTAAATATTATTAAAAAACTTAATATAAAAAAGCAAAGTATATTTAAAACAAGCGGCTCACCCTCGCTTCGCTCGGGTTCGTCGCTAGGTACGTTTTAAATAGATATAAATAGTTATTAGCCAGAGGTAGCCATACAAATTTATTTTTTTTCGTAATTTTTTTTGATGTTTTAATATTTATTATCCTATTCCGGACTAACTAAGAAATCCAAAAATTCAAATATCATAAAAATTGGTCTAGCCGTTCTTGAGTTTTATGTGACGTCACACGGGAACGCAATCGAACGGGATAAAAACTACCTCCCCACTAATTTTCAGCCAAATCGGTTCAGCCGTTCTTGAGTTATAAATAGTGTAACTAACACGACTTTCTTTTATATATATAGATTTGATTCTCCACCTTGTGCCAATAATAGCCCCGCATAATACGAACTATTAAGCACTTACGATGTTTATCTTACACAATGTAGAGCTGAATAGAGTCACTGCATTGTTAACCGTCAAATCTGTGACCTCTTGAAATGAACAGGCGGATGGTACGACATTTTGTATAGCTGTTAAATATATTGTTAGCAAGTGACATAATATGTTTATTATTTAATCATTTAACTTAGGTATATAATTTGGTAATAACAAAGATTCTTTAAAAATAATCCAAAAGCATATGAAGTAAATAAATCAATAAAATAAAAATTATTTCTTAAGACTTAGACTAGACTATTTTCTTCGCAAAATAATGAAATCCAATTTAAAAAAAAACAGTTTAAAAAAACTTGTCATACATTTTTAATAATTATATAAAGTAGAAACCAGATAGTACTTAATAATTAAATTGGCACCATAATAAACACATTCTTTACACAAAAAATGTTAGCTAAAAAGTATTAAAGCGTTTATTTTATCAATCGATGTATCGTTTACGAGCCTTTAGCGACAAATAGATTGCATTGTATTTTAAAAGTGCATTAAAGATGAAAGCACAATAGATGAATACGCGATAGCCATCGAATTTGCTTCGATGCACGCACTGTTGGGTTAGGGTAGCCATGGGAATGACATATTAAAGTACTATATAAAACCATTTGCTTTCTTTATTTAGATACATTATAAAGATATTTATTTAATTATTATTTATAACCTTCATCTTAGTCGTTTCAGTCTTGATGGATTGTTTGTTGTTGTAATTTGTGGCGCGCTCGACAATAAACTTCCACTCCTTTTGAAAAGAGGCAACTGCTAGAGAGGAATGGAGGCGTATATTTAAATATTTTGTATTTTACGTATCGAAATATATTATAGATTTGCTTTGCATCGACTTCCAAAATATCTGATTAGGTATCTATTCTAAATGAAAACCCCCGTTTAGTTATATTTGATATTTTAGTGCCAGGAACTCGTTTCTTTTTAAGCTTTTATAATATAAACGTACTACGTATTTAGCTAATCATCATAGTAAAAATAAAGTTAACTGTAAATTATTTACACGTCATATTTACTAATTTTAGTAATGCAGTTGTCGCTAGATTTAAAAAGTTTTACTTTTATCTGTGTCAAAGACTTCAACGATCCACCCTTTTCATGTTAAAAAAATTAAACTATTCTTTTTTGATATATTCCGTTATATTTACATACAATTTATAATCTTTCAAAGTAAAATAATAAAAATTCTGTCTTAAAATCAATCAGAAACATGTCAATACATAAAACATAAAAAATATGAAAAATCAATGAGCACAATTTTTGTATAATTTTTTTGTTTTATTTTTATTTACAAGTATTTTTACAATAAATGTCCCCAGACTGTCAGCCACTTGCTCCCCCTACATCAATTGCTTGTCACTTATCACTCGCACGGTCGACTTGCCACAAAATGCGCTAATAAACGTTTTTGTGCTGAGCAACTCTGAATAAAACTTCAAGCTGTTCAATTCTCAACTCTCTATGTTTGCCCCTTATGGTTTACATTCAATAAATAATTATTAATGTGACTCTATATTCAAACGACAAATGCTCTATAACGTTTCATCATTGTATTTTGAACCTTATAGTTTAAATATAGAGTTCTTACTTTGAAATCTTTACTACCTTTTAAAATATCTTTCATTTATTTAAAATAGGACTCTATTTATTTAAAAATATGTTTTATTTTGCAACGTCAAGAAACATTGATATATAGGGTGGCAATAAAAATACGTTTTGTAATGTTTGTTTGGCGTGAACGTATTGTTTCGGGCTGTTTTGCGCGTTATTTTTTACTTTGGTATGGGTTTCAATAGCGTTTTTACTGTAATTATGGGGTTGATCAGTATCAAATGGCTTGTTATAGTATCACCAGCTGTGATAATGCTATAGGTAAAAGGTAAAAAATAATTAGATGTAGAGAGGATAAAACTTATTTCTTAAACGAATAATTTCTTTCTATGCCATATATAGTTAAAAACATTCATGAAGCTTTTAATATCCTGTAGATAAAAATATTATTAATGATGAAGTAGCGATTCTCTAAAATTAATCCATATTTAAACTAATTGATGCCTAGTTTCTTGTAATTTATAAATAAATCCACATAAAATTGCTATCTTTTATACACACATTTTACACGAGCGACTAAGTCGTCCCTAGGTACGTTTTAACGGTTAGTATGAAGGAGAAAAATTCTTTGAAAAACAAAACCAGATATATCCCACGGGAACCGTACATTTTCATGGAATAAAAAATAACCTATGTGTTATTCCGGACTATAATCTATCTCTGTACCAAATTTCATCTAAATCTGTTTAGCCGTTCTGGCATGATTGAGTAACAAACATCCATCCATCCAAACTTTCGCATTTATAATATTAATGGAATAATTAAATACTATTTACTGTATAATATATACTTACTGTTCATAGGTTACAGCCATTACTGATTATACATATGTATATAAAACTTCCCGCTTCTCAGTCGGTAAAAACAACAAACTTCGCAGTAATAAGTTAACAGAGTGAGGCACTCGATTATCGCGACGTGTTAGCGCGCTATTAATAACTATTATAAGTTAAGCTTCACGCGGCGATAGATTGCGACTAGACTTGCTTCTCTATATAATATTAAATTTTAGCCGTTTAGTTACAAGTACTTAAGTATTAAAATTAAGAAAACTGTAATGAAATAAAACTAATCATTATAAAATTGTTTAAATACTTAAATTATGTAAGGAAACAAATTTGAGATATGCACGAGCTCAAAATAATTTGTTAGAAATTAGTTATTTATTCACTTAATCCTTAACGACACGTTTGGCTCAGTTGGTAGTTACCCTACTAGCTGTTCCAGCGGTCGCGGGTTTGAGTCCCGCTGGGGGCATTCATTTGTGTGATGAGCACGAATGTTTGTACTCCCATCATGTATATGTGTAGTGTATCAACTATCTGGTATCCATAACACAAGCCTCGTAGCTTACCATGGTACTAGATGGCGCTGTGTGTTAATGTCCCAACATTTATTATTAATTTATTTAGTTAGTAAATAATTCTTATTTTCAATATAATTCCATTCTTTAAATTCTAATGTAAAATATCATTTATTAAAGTTTAATTGCATTCAAAGTTAAATGAGACTGCCTTTAATGCTTTAACTGCTTATGTTGATAATTGTCTATTTATTTAGAACTCATTTAGATACACCAAAATCATTGTGATGTAGAGAACTGATATAATTCAGTTAAGCGTCGAGTCTCGCATCCTCGCCGAGTATATGGGCGCTCTATTACATAATACGATAACATTATTATATTATATAGCATATTAAGTATATTTGAAACATATTTGTAGCTGTATATATTAGTTCTTATTGTATATAATATTACATAGTTTATGTATTGTTAACCGTAGGTTAGTAAGCTAAACAATATTTTAAAAATCTAATAGATTTTCTAAAATTAGTGCCTGAATAAATTCAAAATATTTATTGTACATAAATTATTATTTTAATTGTGGATACACGTAGTGTATACGTAAAGTAATATGTACTATATAATTTGGTGATGTCGCATTGTGTGCTGTTTTTAATATTAATAACAGTCCATACCTTGACAGGTCATCAAATAAATTGAACCTAGGACCCTTCTAACGGATTATGGGCTTTATAACCCTCATTACTTCGAAACAGACGAAAAAAGACGTACTCTCCCTAAGAAAGTAAACATGAAATGAATGAATCTACTATTGTTACGAATTTTGACTTTTTCAACTCTACATAAAGATGAAAATGGTGTGCAGCTTTGTATTATAATAAACTGTATAAGTGAATAAACTTCAAAGTTCATCAAACAATTTTCATCGTTATGTCTTGTGCTTAAGGTTCATATTGGCATGCTATAGTTTGCTTTTTGAAGGCTGTAGCGTATCAAATCGGTTCCACGCGGGGAGTCCCACGAGTCTTATTCGCTTATTTCTTGTGATAACCCTTGAATGATAAATAAAATTAGCGAAATAAGTGATTTTTGAGTAATTTATTACACTCAAACTTTATTATAATAGACTTTATAAGCTTTTTCCCAGAGCCAATTCCATAGTTTGTTAGAAAGCCTTTGAGAAGACTAAACTTTATAGAAAATTCTAAGAACATAGGTTTTATATTGAAATGTTTAGCCAAATTAGCTTAAATGATACACAACACTATTACCTTCAATATATTATGCAAATACCCTTAACTAAACCTTTTTATGAGTATGATTAACACATAGTTAATGCTAGAAACTGCTCTACATCCGCATTTATTTGTCATGGTGGTACACCTCTAAAACACATTATATGTTGCTAAATTATTACGTGGCAACAGTTTTTACCTTACCTATGTTATTCAATTCAATTTTCTTGTTAATTACCTACGTTATAAGACATAAGTCTTAACTGAAAAACAAATCAATGTCAGTTATCAATCAACTGGCGATCAGAACAAAATCGATAACAAAAGTTCATAGCGCGCATTACATCGCTAATCAATAGAATCTTACATCAATAGGGCAAATCATAACTCTCATTGTATTCGAATAATTTGATTAAAATTTGACGGCTTCTTCCTGTGTAAAAAATCTTTTAAAAATAAAACAGGAAACTGCCAAATAAGGGTAATTCAATTACTGCATATAAAAGACCTATTTATCTTGACATATAAAAAAGTCCTGGCTTCAATGGAGTCGTTAAACTATAGAGGGTGTATATAATTTGGCCGGATTAACAAAGGGTTCTGTACGGCTAATGGTAGGTTCCGTAGGTATCATGTCGGTATGGATTTCGCCGGCGGAACTCTAAACTTGATATTTCCGCTATTATTTTTTGATCTGTTTGCTTTCGCGATGTTCTCATGATAGCGTCGGAATGTATTGCGTATTTCATTCCATTGCCATTCGAAAGGTACTGTATAATGGAAACCTGAAACGTTTTTGTTAGTAGCTGGCTGTGAGTAGCTTGTTTGATTTCGATCGTTTTTGAAAAACTCACTTATATTAGAACTATAATTGTGTATACGAAATACTAAACATTTTCGATTTCATATGACTTGTCAATGTTCCTATATCCTGATCTATTCATAATTTAACATGTAATCCAACACTCATATTTAAAATCATTCTAGAATCTATATCTAGACAATAACATAGTCTAGGCTAAATTTTTATAGCTCTTTATAGATAAAATGTTCGTATATTTAATAAATAATAAGTGTAAGTGGGTGTATTGTGTCTATTGACAAATAGATACAAACATCGAGTTCCCGAACAGTATCTAATTTAGCGACATTGCCGTTCGCACAATGGCGGCGGCCGACACAAACAGATTATCCGTCTAATTTGACAACTATTCAACAGAATTCAATTCCATTCCATTCAAACTATTCACTTTAGTGCCGAGTGTCGGCGCTACATAAGAATAACGAAACAAAATTCTTGAAAAATAATTTAAATGATTTGATCCCTATTACAAAGGAGTTATGATTGAAAATACACGTTTTAAGTCACAACAACTAAATTTGCCAGGATATAACAAATATGCCTAAAAATTATTACTTCCGTTTAAGTTTAAGCTCTAAACTTTCATCCGTAAGGTTTGAAATCAGTTTCTTTTAACGTACAGAACTGCCAAAATAAAAACCCAACGGCCATTTTATCAAGACACTTTCCTCACTACATTTTAAGCGTAACTTAGTTACAATAAAGTCTGTAGTAAGTGTCGTCATAAGCTGGTTTTCTAGTGTTATCCGACACTGTCAATGAGCCATGGGATTTCTTAACATTGGGTATCGAGTTGCCGCTTTATGGCAAGTCGGATTATATCCTATTCGGGAAGGCCGATACAGCCGGCTCCTTTATTATAACTATCCGTATTTAGATCTATTTGCAGATTTTATTTCACTTTCGTTGAACAAAATATAAAATTTCGAAAAAGTTTTGCATTCAATTTCAAAAATTTTATGAAAAGAAGCTTAAGCTAATAAAGAAATTATTTGGCATGTTTAAAAAAAATGTCATACAAACACATAAAACAAACACTGTAATAAGTATTCGTGTAATACTATTAATCATGCTACCTTAATTTTTACTCATATTGAAATCCATATGAAATATTCTAATATTTTTCAAAAAATAGAATAGATACCAACTTATAATAATACATAATATATAGCTGCATATTCTTAGTTTTACATAAATGTTTAAAAGAGTAAGTGTTGAGTTTCTTGCCGGCTCTTCTCAGCAGAACTGCTTTCCGAGCTGGCGGTAGCTTTCTCACGGACTGACTACCTGACGGTTAAATTAAATTTACGATTCAAAAGTTCTTGTAATAAGTCTAATTGAATAAAGTTTATTAGGCATTAGTATAAATATTGCTATAAGATATTTACGAATAGAGACAAACAGGAAATCGTATAGCAAAAATCTAAGAAAAGCTCGTGAACTCAAACAATGAGCAAGACAAATAAGGAAAGTAATTAAAGGCACAGTGTTTCAGCGGCACGCAGCCGCCGACGCGAGCTGCTAATTACGTAATTAACAATTAAGAGTGCCGCAATTACCTTCGGTTATAAAATATTCTCGAGCTTTCTGTGACGTTTCTTACTCCCTCAGACACAATTTATCAGGCATACTAATCAATACTTAATATTATAAATGTGAAAGTGTGTTTGTTTGTTGGTTTGTTTGTTTGTTTGTTTGTTTGTTTGTCGTTCATTCACGTCGAAACGGAGTGATGGATTGGGGTGATGTTTTTTTTATTATTTCATTCCCATAAGAAAACACGTTGATTACAACTTTTGTATAAACAATCTAAAAAAAATATTCATGATCAGAATTACTTAAAACTTGGTATTAATGCTCTTCAATAAAATTAAATAAATACGTGTTTTAACATTTTTCGAAATTCATCCTACATATAGGTGAAATTGGGGATGAAAGTTTGTATTAAACTACCTTTTTAGAGATTATTTTGTAGTTTTAGCGCAAGCGAAGTCACGGGTTCTGCTAGTATTTAATAAATGACAATAACGGTATTTTTATATTGATTTTTCAATGAAATCGTTTGATATAGCAGAATATTACTGCTAGTGAGATTGAATTCATAGATGATTAACCTTTACCAATTGTAAAATTTAGACATGTAGTTTTTGCACGATTTAAGTGTATGTTCTGTTAGGTACCATAATTAAATAAATAAAAGCTAAACCGTATAAATCTTTTCAATCAAAGCATTTTAAACATATATTAATTTTATATTATGTAAGTACCTACCTTATTATTTATGTAATATTATTTATTATATAATAATACACACATTCATCATATATATATGGTATTTATTACCTAAACTGAAAAATTGATTGAAAACCAGCAATAAATAAAACGTTAAATGAAATAAAATGTAGGAGTCTAATATTGAGTCGATACATATCTGACCCCTGTACATGGGAGTGCAATCAATAATGGCCCGTAATAGAGAGGTGCTAAGATCCTCAGCTCTAATTGAGCGAAAAGCCGGAAGAAAGCGGCGCAGTTGACAAATAATAAATTAACCTCTTAGCTAACTAAGTATGGAATGAATTTCGATGTATAATTTATGAACTATGCACTAAATACTGCTATACATAGAAGAAAGCTTGTTGTGATAACTGTTCTGTGCAATGCTTATTATAATATTAATTTCTTGATTAATGTTTGTATCATAAAATATTTTGGGAGAACCGAGAGAGGTATGCCGTGTCTCTTCCTCTCTCCATTTTTCTCCTTCATCTCATGTGTAAAAGTATGATGGATGTCTCCGATACTTAATTACCCAAAGCTACGGTTACTCTTTACTATCAAATTTGACCACTTTCGTAGTATGTAAATAAAAAAAAACAGTTATCTATCATTAGTCCAGTCTATCGGTAGAAATTACTCAAGTTATTTCCGTTTTCATAAGAACACTGTACCATTGGTATGTTTTTCGAATCGACAAACTGATATTGATTGATATAATAATAACTGGATTAATTATTGATTTATTTTATTCATGAACGAATTAACCACTGGACTAGACATATAAGCGGACGTACCTTTATCGGTCTTCTCAGTAACCAGGAGATTTTAGGCTTGGTCGTTTGTTTTTTGCGTCAGTCTCAAGCACTTATTTGTCAACAAAACATCTCCCAAAAATGACTAAATGTTCTGTTAAATGATGTAAAAACTATAACGGCGGAAGCAGCAGTATTTCTTTTCACTTGTAAATACATTATTTTATTACATTTATTGTTATTTATCACACAATTTAATTAAATGTAAAATAAAATGTCATATTATCCAACTATGTTAAATATAGTCGATATTTATATGTATTGTTGACATCTGACAACCATCATAAAATCCCTGGATTATACCATTCAGAACAAATGACTAAACTGTCGAGTGAGTCCATTTGACATCGACTAGTGCTTGACAATGTCGAAAAATATATCGATATTTGACGAAATTACTAAACGAATTGTGTTATTTGTACAGTACAATAACATAAAATACTTTTACCACAGTATCCTACAATCTGATGACAATAAATTTATAAAAATATTTTCTAAATCAAATAAAAATATAAATGCAAAAATTATAATTAGTATGTGTACTTAATTTTTTATTTTATTCCACATTTATATACTTTGGAATATTATTCCATTGTAATAATAATAAAGATCATTTTTCTTTTTCCTAATTTCACAAATGCTTATTAAGAACTGAGCAATATTAGTACAGTGCCACATTTTTATAACTACCCGAGATAATCAATTGCCAATAAAAATAGTTCAGTAACAGAATCAACCAAATCACTTTATTTAATTAAATTAGCTTAATATTTTTTTAATCTTTACAAAATAATATTCATTATATATTAATGGAATATATACCCGATATTCATTTGTTCATTAACATTATTATAGGCCAACAACATGTTGCCATCAATGCCATCGTTTTTATAAAAATCAAATTAAAAAATAATTATTATTTGACACATTATTATTGCCTCTTTAATTCATTTATTTTAATTTATTAAAATTAAAAGAAGAAGAATAAATTATAAGATGTAAAATATGATGACTATGCTAACCAATGTCTAAAATGTCATTAATTGGTTCATCGATATATGTATTTTATCGATTATGTTCAAGCACTAGAAATATTGTATTGTGTATCAGTGTTTATAATAATGTAATAAAATCTTTGTGTGCGTTATGCGTCACTTGGTTGAACTAGTTTTCATACATTTGTATTTTATGTCAGGTCCAGTCTCTAATTCGTCCATGATTTTATTCTATGGAATTAAAAGCCGTTTCCACAATGAGCAGACTTAAGGGATAAGATAAATCAATTAGCGGCGCGCCGGCGCGGCTTCCACCATGTAGCTATCTACCTGCCTTATATACTCTTACTCTAGCTTGATATGCGCGAGTTCCAACATCATTTGAGTTACCTATTACCAAATCAAATCAAATCAAACACTTTATTGCGAACTTGGGTTAGTACATACATTTAGATTTTGATAATAACATATTTAATGTTCAGCCAAATTCAGCCTTACAGCATGCAATATTTCAATAATTAAAATATACCTAAAATTACGAACGTTAACATACATTACATAATAACATATTATTCAGTATTATGTTTAACTTCCTGTGTAATGTATGTTATATCATTCTTTTTAGCTAGTTAATTACAATACCTATATACCTGTTTAAAATTATACATTACAACTTATCCAACATATAGTCTTTAACTGAATAATACGTCTTTTCTAATAGAAATTTCTTCAATTTATGTTTAAATACATTAATTTTATTAATTTCTAAAATATCTTTAGGCAAATGATTATATAAAAGTGGTCCAGTACAAAACACACTCTTCGAGAAAATATTGGTCTTACAACGCGGGTGGCGAAGCATAGCCCTATGTCTTACACTACTACAAATTTCAAATAAATATAAATTATTCTTAATATAATTAATAGTCTCATAGATGTACATACTTGGGAATGTCATAATATTATAATTTTTAAAATATGGTTTACAACTTTCTATCATTTTTAATTTAAATATTGCTCGGATACATTTTTTTGTGCTTTAAAAGCTACATCACTATCTACCGAATTACCCCGAAAAATAATGCAGTATCTTAACAATGAAGCGGCATAAGCATGATATACAGTTAATAAAGTGGAAACATTTACCGATACCACATCTCTTATTTTAATGTGTATAAGCACAGTTACGATTGTATCGCAATATATTATACATACATATATTGTAATATTATGTTTATTCGATACAACATCCGTTGCTATTTAAGAAACAAGGACATACACGGAGTCAATAATAGAAATGAGGATAAACTGGTAACGGCTTTCGCCTTCAAAGAAGAGTGAACAGATCGTTTAAAGGGCAGTGTGTACGCATGATTATAAAAATAAACACCCACTAATACACTCACTTACACGCACACAAAAATATATAATTTTTAAGTCCAGCACTACAATATTATTACCACTTGTTTTTATTAGGTACCAACGATAAATTCATATTATTTGATCTGAGTATTTCAGTTGAAAAAATGTAATGATTAAGAAATTTTACTATATGTACGGATTGGGCACAAATAAATACAAGTGCCTACCTAGTACGTGGGCGACCGAGCATAACTCGGCGTTTTTTCAGAAAAGGTATAAAAATTACATTTTTCAAGAAAAGACACAGAGATACGAGTATTTAATATATGTATATATATATATATATATATATATACATATATTAAATACTACATATATATATAAAGCAATAACTTATTTAAATATAAAGTTTGATCCAAATCGTCAGCGCCGCTTCCAAGATACATGAAATAAATTTATTGCATATACAAATAACAAGAATTCCTCATTTAATATTATAAGGTATTTGCACATGAAAAACTTAAAAAAAACTAATTAGGATATTAACTGTACTTAACCATACAGGATATTTATACTATATTTTTTATTTTAACTTAAAAATTAAAAAAAATCTCAGAACAAAGTACAACTAAAAGGATATCTATTTAAATACAAAGTTACAGTCCTTACTGAAATAAGTTCGTTGACACGACAAACACAAAACTGGCAATTTCGAAGACGTTTCACGTAGCGCGCCCCAACTTGTCACAGAGTGTATTACGGAGCAGTCAATAATCAAGCTCTCGCAACCAGAAGCTGTCCCTCGGCCGCCCTCAGCCGGCAAGTACTCGTAAGTATTAGTTAAACAGCAAACTCATTATGATGTAACTCGATACATTGCGTGGATTGGCGGTTGCGACGCGGCCAATTAAAGGTCGGCACGTGTCCGACACGGGGGCGACACGAGACCGACACGGGGCTGACACGTGAAATGCGACTTTTGCATTTTTGCATATGTTTACTTAATGTTTGATTAGTTTCGCTTGCAAACTTTGTGTCACTGTTTCATTTTATTGTGACTGTTAAGATAGAGTCTAATAGAATGAATTCTTATTAATTAATATTGTAAATAATTAATTTAGATGTTTACTAGCATTGCCCGCGGCTCCGCCCGCGCTCAGATGAACAAAAACCAAATTCTTAGGTTTTACATATTAGTATACTCTTACATTGCAGTTTTTGCATTTTTTCTCAGAAATGATATATTTTCCCGCGTTAAAAAGTCTCCTATATGTTGACCAGGATAACCAGCTATCACCATACCAAATTTCACCAAAATCCCTCTAGTGGTTTTTCTGTGATGCGGTAACAGACAGACAGACAGACGAAAATTCTAAAACTATAGATTCGACCTCTTTATCGATAGTTAAAAAATGTTTATTTCAATAAAATTTTCTAAAAAATATTTAATGTACAGATTCGGCTTAGTTACAATTTTATTAGGTATATGTGATGATGATGTTCTCCCGACCGATTCCGGCCACGGCGGCCAATCTCATTGAGACTAGCCAACTGCGCAGGAGATATTATAGTGCACAAGTGTACGCGCAGACACAAGTGCACTCTCTATTCCTATCACTCTCATATTCCGGTGGGACGACTGCTCGACACGACCAGTGAGAGTAAAGGCGCAGGACCGACGGCTTTACGTGCTCTCCGAGGCACGGGGGTGAAACACCGCCAACTTCCCAACTCCGGGCTGTTACTGAGGCTTACTTATACAGAAAGACAATAACTAAACTTGGCCCGACCCGGGACTCGAACCCAGGACCTCCGGGTGTGCAGCCGTACATGCTAGCCACTACACCACGGAGGCAGTTGAGGTATATGTATAGATTATTCAATCACATGGTAACTGTTGAGTGGATTTGGGCAACACTTGGTACAGAGATAGACTATGTCCAGAATCCACGTACAGGATATTTCAATTTTTTTTATTTAGACAATATTTTAGTTATGTACATATTAGCAATTCATGATCCTGTCCAAGACATTTGAAAAAAAAAAGCTGAGAATAAAATTTAGTTATTTATAAACTTTACTACATACTAATTTAACGTGACGTGAACGTATAATCGCCGTCAAAAGAAACCTATTTTGTTTTCGTCTTTTCGATACCTAGACAGTCTTCAACTACTTCATTAAAATACCAAACAGCAGCACCAACTATTGTCTGTCACCTGGACCTTATCTACCATGACTCTGAGGACTTCACACAGTATCGAAATCTTTCGTGGTAAAGAGGTTTATTATGTACGTATATTGAAATATTTCTTGAAGCATATTTTGCTCTACAAAAATGCGAGTTTTTTAAAATGTAATATTAATTGTAATGTTCATTTCATACTTGTGTGTTACCCGAATTGTACAAAAATAAAAAGCTCATCTACTTTAAATAACAGCAAAAACAAAGTTTAATCACTCTGTAAAAAGTTTCAATTTGTTGCGAACAAAGCTCAATAAAATGTATCGTTTAGCTTTCGAGGGTCAACATTGTGTTAACGGCGACCTATCGGCTATCTCTTTATCATAGTTACAATTTTCAAAGCAGTAATATTGCAATTTCATCTTAATTTTCATTGGAATTGGATTGAAAATGCCTTATATTTATTACTTACGCCACAACATTTGATTTAACATTATATGTAAAATATATTTACACTAATATAACAACTATATCTATATAAATAGGGATGAGAATACTTTACATATATCAAAAGTTATTTTATTTGTTTAAGGTTGGTTGTAAGGGGTCTGTTGGGCCGAATGCGGTGAACAACAATAGATAATAGAGTGCGTATTAGCCACGGGTAGAGTTGCAATTTAATAGTTTTTTGTGTCGCGGGTAATAGCGCCGTGGTATTTTTGGGGGAGTTCGTCGGCTCATTAGTTCCTATTTATTATTTGTAAAAATTATAGACATTTTATACAGCATTTATTCATATTAATTATCAATCATGGTATAAATATTCCACACAACTTATTGATTTTTGAACGAAAAATATGCAATATCAATACTGTGATTGTAAATTTTTCAAGCATTTTTCTAACAATTTTATTAACCTTTTCAAACAATTAACAATGATACTAAATACTTCCGTTTGGTTTGTTTTAACATATAAGCTTCTAGAGTATATATACCTTTTCAATTTTATTTTCCCATTAATTTTCTACTCTTTTGTAACGACTAGTATAACAAAACATACCTACATAGAAATAAGATGATGATGTTACTTTAAATCATGGTAATGAGTTATATCCGCCATAAATTATTTACCTTTGAGGTGAAAAAATAAAAATTGATGAGAGTATAAAGTAAAATGTAGAATAAAACGAGTGTTGTTTGCGGCGGGCGAGTAATTAATTTGCCTTCGAGTTTATTTGATTGCTTTCGGAGTTCCCTCTGTGGGATGGAGAGTTCGGAATTGTACTGTTATGTATTTATTTATATACGAACGGATTTCGGTTATGATTTTTATTTATCTAGGGATATCATATTATTGCGGCATTTTATTTGACCGAAACTTAAATATTTTGCAATTTAAGTTTTTGTTATGGATCAAAAAAAATATTGTATAAACACTTTCATATAGGCTAAAAATCATATTAAATTCATATTTCAGAACCGAATCGACGATCTAAGAAGAAGCATATACGCTACCACTGTACCTATACACATTAAAAATATTTCATTGTTACTTAGACCATATACTTACATATTTCCATATATTTAAAACATGCGCATGACAATACAAGATTATTAAATATAAATAAATATAAATATGTTGGGACATTAACACACAGCACCATCTAGTTCCATGGTAAGCTACGAGGCCCGTGTTATGGATACCGGATAGTTGATACACTACATATATATATAACTTTAAATACATACATATTATAAATATAAATACCCATGACTAGAGTACAAACATTCGTGCTCGTCATACAAATGAATGCCCCCAGCGGGATTCGAATCCGCGACCACTGGTACAGCAAGTAGGGTCGCTACAAACTGAACCAAACGTGTCGTCTAACTAAAGCTACTTTAAATGTTGATGTAAAGCGTTAGTAAACATAATAATAATACAATTAACATATGTTTTGTGAGTCGTAATTGGTTACGCGGAGAGGTTTAATTAAACCTTTATCCACTACAGAGGTAGGTACTAGCGTAGGTAGGTAGCACTCGTAGTGCACTAATTAATCGCTTTCCATGTTCATTTATCAGTTTTTATTATGACGTTCATAATGTACACTATATTATACACAATATACTATAACCTGTCTGCGGTTCCACACGAATTTTTTTGTCTAGGAATTCTAATAATCATAAGAAAGTGATTTTGCTAGTCTTGATCAACCGGGATAGAAAGTAGCGTATATCACTATCCGTCTCTAATGAATCTTCCTTCAAAGACAAATTAATAATAATATGTAGGTACATCCGATCCTTAGTCAGGGCAACAAAAGTTTAAATAAGTATAGTTTATTCGCCAAACATATTGTAATGGGCAATGAGAATTTATCCACATCATGCAATAATCTTAATATATTTCTTTACTTTTACAAATAAAAAGTTCTGTTGCAATCCATTTATAGTTTCGATCCAGTATAATATTAATAATAATAGTTGATTTAGTTCTATTAGATACGAGTATCTACATATTAAAAGATCCTCAGGCTTCAATTTTCTTTAAACATGTTTAATTACAACTAAACGTTGTTATATTTTTATATTGAAGATAAAATCTTCTTTTTTAACTGTATTTTATAAGCTTTGTTATTAGGATTTACGTATATCTTGTCGAAGGTTTTAAATAAAATTACCTTTTCGGATTTTTTCGCCAATTTATATTGATTTTTGGTTCCCGACGTTTCGAATGCTTTACAGCAATCATGGTCGCGGGAGAGTCTCTCCCGAAAACATCCGAAAAGATAGTTTTATTTAAAATGTCAAGTATTCGCGTAAATCTAAGAAAGTATTAGATAAAAGAGTTATTTAAAACTAAACTATCTTTACTTACATAATACTCGTTCGTGAACATTAACAGCTTAGTGAGTTTTCCTCAGAGGTTAGAATAGATTAAAATATCCAGAACCCTTCAGCGGCTTCCCTCTTGACTTTGAAACAATGTTCGTAACGACTCAATCCAGCGTAATTCGTTTTCAATTTGATCGCATGCAGCTTTGTAAAGCGCCGAGCGATACTTAATAACTTTATTGATTTACTGAATTTACTATTACGGCTAATTGAAAACTTGCTTTGGTATTTTTTTTTAATTTCTTTACCTTTATTTATGAAAGATTAGTTGATTTTGTCAAACCCTTTTAAATAAAACTATCTTTTTGGAATTTCTCGAAGTCACGGGAGGGACCGTGAATGCTGTAAAGCATCCGAAACGTAGGGAACCAAAAATCAAAATATATTTCCACAACCCACGAAAAAATCTGAAAGGATAACCCTCGCTTCACCGAGTACCTACGTCCCTAGTGAAAAACAAAAATAAATCTATCCCACGGGAACCGTAGATTTTTCCAGAATAAAAAGTAACTTATGTGTTATTCCAGACTATAATCTATCTGTTTGCCAAATTTCATCCAGATCCGTTCAGCTGTTCTGGCGTGAAACAGTAATAAACATGCATCCATCCATCCTCACAAACTTTTACATTTAAATATTAATATGGATTATTGGATTAGTACGGATGTCAAAATAATATTCACGTAAATCTAAGAAAGTATTCTGTCAAGCGTAGAACTTCTTTTCAACCGACTTCAAAAAGGAGGAGGTTCTCAACTCGAATGTATTTTTTTTTTATGTTTGTTACCTCAGAACTCCGTCATTTATTGACCGATTTGGACAATCTTTGTGTTGTTTGAAAGTGTATACTTCCAGATTGGTCCCATTTAAATTTAAAAAAAAAAAGGGTGGAAAAATAGCTAATGATGAATTTAACCTACTTCTAATTGTCATATTGACTTGACACTTTGCAAGTGTTTCTATTTCCGTTGATAGTACAGAGGTTCGGTATTATTGACCTGATCTGATGGTAAGGCCAGAAGGTGGATAGGTGGAACTCTTCAACAGCTAATAGTAGATACTTTGAGTTTTTTTGTTTGATTTGACAAGCCTAACACGTTGGAATTCTTACTTTGCTACTACTATCTACACTAAAAAGGGAAAAATAAAAACTTTTTAATAAAAAAATAAAAACCGACTTCAAAGAAAAGCACTAAAAAGTAAAAAATAACTGATTGGTAGTTTTCATTTACCTAATCAAATATTTTCGGAGTCGGTGTGCTTTGGCTAAGTAATTAAGGCCTACCTATTTAATACATACCTAATCAAATATTTTCGAAATCGGTGCCAGCCCATACAAAGCAAAGCACACCGACTTCGAAAATATTTGATTAGGTATGTATAGTAAATGAAAACTACCAATCAGTTATTTTTTACTTTTTAGTGCTTTTGTTTGAAGTCGGTTTTTATTTTTTTATTAAAAAGTTTTTAAATACGAAAAATATAGTTAACTAGCGATTCACCCTCGCTCCGCTCGGGTTCGTCCCTACCTACGTTTTGACGTTTAGTATAGATTTCTCAGAAATGAGGTATTTTCCTGCAGTAAAAAGTGTTCTATATGTTGACCCGCATAACCAGCCATCATCACACCAAATTTCATCAAAAGCCCTCCAGTGGTTTTTCTGTGATGCGGTAACAGACACACAGACAAAAATTCTAAAAACTATAGATTCGGCCTCTGTGACTAATATTACAAAGAGGTAAAGTTTGTGAGATTGTGAGTTTGTGACGTTGTAGGGGGTAATCTCTAGATCTACTAAACTCATTTAGATGAAATTTAGAGAAAAGATAGTTTGAGACCCTGGGAAGGACATAGTGTACTTTTTATTCCGGAAATCCCTTAAGAGAGTAAAAATGGGGATGAAAGTTTGTATGGGGAATCTAGCTAGGGACGACCCTGAGCGAAGCGAGGGTCGAGAGGGAGTCGCTAGTCGATAATAAAGTCTATATCAATAAGATTTTCAAAAAAATATACCATGTACAGATTCGACTTGGTTACGATTTTATTATACGTATAGATAAAACAATGTAATTGACATTCACAGAATATAAACATAAACAATAGATACAATTGTCTAATTTTTAGTGAATAAATAAAGCATGGAGTTTAACGTGGTTTTTTAAAAGTGAGATACTAATAAAGTGTATACGTCGCTCTTAACAGACTTATAATTAACATACAAAGTGAGTCGGCGGCCCGCAAACAGCGCGCGGCCTAATAGCGAGCTAGTACCAAGCGAGGGCCCGCAACAAAAATACTGCTACGGCTATCTACGTTCGTAATATTAGTTTTGCATTTTTTATAGAAAAAAATTGATATAATTCATTTGATAATATTAACTTATATAATTCATGTATACAATCCCTCCACGACCGAGGACACACCGGCGTTACAGTTAACAATAGATTTCTTAGAAATTTTATTAATTTTTTTAGATATTTACCTGGAGGTGTTAATAATTAAATTTATTTAAATAGAGTTGTTAATTTTTAATTGTCACTGCAATGTTTTACGATGTTAAAACAGGCAGATATGTTTTTTACATGTCTGTATATTGTCATAAACGTAAGTTGTGGTATTTTAGGGCTCTTACAGGCGCTGCTGGTACGACTGTAGGTAGGTACTTTATACGCGAAGTATCGGAAACTTCATAATCTTATCTTATTTATCATTTGTCTTTATTTAAATGGTTTAGAAACGATCTACATTTTTTAGGTTATTATTCATGCTTTACATGTTCAACGATTGAAGACATGAAATTTAATAGAAAAAAAAATTTAACACATTCTTAGAGCAGAAAGCTAATTTATATATGTGTAAAATTATTTTATCATCATTTAATAGAAAAATAGTCGCCAACCCTACACTTATAACGAGGGGATGACGCAATGTTTGCGCGCACTCTTATTGAATTTGTACAAAGATATTGCCGTTTAATTGCCGGGGACTTGGCCTCTTATCCCGCACTCCCGCGCCCCGCGCCCCGCTCCCCGCCCCCCGCACCTGCACCCCCGCGCATCCCTCTACCCCCGCTACCCGATACATATAGTATATTTTATGTGGATTTATTGTAATAGATTTTATTACGTTAACTAAGATATACCACATTAAATTATCAGATATCCCTAGATATTAAATTATTTTGTTAACGTTCATACAATAGACAAATGGCTGAGACATTAACATTGGTTTGATAATAAAACAGGATAAATTTTTTGTAGTGCTATAGATTATTACTAGCATTGAGGTTACTATCTTAATAGTATTATAAATGCGAAAGTTTGTGAGGATGTATGGATGTCTGGATGTATACCTAGATATATGGATGTTTGTTACTCTTTCAGGCAAAACTACTGAATGAAACTTTACAATAATATAGAGCTCATATATCAAAATAACAAATATGCTACATTTTATTCCGGAAAAATGTACGGTTCCCGTGGGATAGATTTGTTTTTGTGTTTCTAGAGGCGAAGCGAGGGCGAGCCGCTAGTAGTAGGTAAATATATGTATATATTTACGAATGGATTTGCCCACAAATTGACAACCTCGTCTCCTTTAAATTAAATTGTTCTACTGCTTCTTAAAATATAACTAACGGACCCGACAGACGTTGTCCTGTCTACACGTCTTTAATTTGAAAATTTCAAACATTTTTTAATAAGCTAAAACATTCTGGACCATTTTGATGAAAATTATTATTCAAATTGTGAATCTAAACCATTCTCAGATCCCCTTGAACACACACAAAAAATTTCATCAAAATTGGTCCAGTCGTTTGAGAGAAGTTCAGTGACATACACACTCACAGAAGAATTATATATATAAAGATTGTAAACCAAATATTTTGAGTGTAAACTTTTAAAGACGTACTTATAAGGAGCAAAGCGATAGTAACTCAAAAATTACAAACTTATCAATAAATAAATATTCAATGGATTGGGAACTATGGCGCTTAGACAACAATTATCGAGCTCTACCTATGTATGATATGCTTTGAATGTTTTTTATCCTGCAGAAGGACAGTACAAAATACAGTAGAAATTCTATATATATAATTCGTTTTCATAGTAACCATAATATTTATTATGCTGTAATAGTACTTTTGTTTATATTTGTTTCTTAAAATATCATTTTATAAATAAAACTATCTTTTTGGATTTCTTCGCAGGATTATTTTGATTCTTGGCTCCCGATATTTGCTGCGACAAATGCTTTACAGCTATCAAAAAATCCTGAAAGATAGCTTTATTTAAAACTAAATTTTGAATTTGCTTGCCAATACATACTTTCATCCTCAATTTCGCCTCCTTAAGGGATGACTTCCGGGATAAAAAGTATCTTATGTCCTTTCCAGGGTCTCAAAATATCTTCTTACCAAATTCCATCTAAATCGGTTCAGTAGATCCAGAGATAACCCCCTACAACGTCACAAACTCACAAACTTTACCTCTTTATAATATTTTGTATATATAAATATAACTATCTTACATTATGACAAAACTGTCGATTTGTTTTTTAAATATTGTTGTCATGATGAAGAAACTGAACAACTGAACGTCAATCTGTCAACTCACTGTTTTATTTTTAACCGAAATTTTTCACTTTTCCGTACAATTTTTCAAATATTTCTTTAACCCAAACCTTCTCCCGACAATTACGAACATAACAAAAAAAGAATAGATGCAGCCGTTCTAAAATAGTTCGCTTACATACATTTGGCAATAGATTTTTATTTATATAGATAAATGTCAAATATTTGCTTGAAATTGCGTAATTTTTGTCAGTTATGTTGGTATTTTTATATTATACGATTTATAAAAGCATATAAAAACACGTCTTATTCCTATTTAAAAAAGTTGATTTAATGTAGTGTGATTGTTTGTTAAGGGGAGTTCCCTTGTGGAGTTAATACAGTTTATTATTAGCTCAGATTTTTATTTGATGTATTTGAATGGCTTTTAATTTCATAAAGTAACCATTGGAGGTTAGATACATTTCTGATAGAAATGGGAAATTTTTAAAATATTACAATGGCAAATTTGGAAAACTCATTCTAATAAATTTTTTTGGTATTAGTTCCTTTAATTAATTAAAAGCGGTATATTTTATTTAGTTCCGTTAAAAATATTATGTGAATTTCACCTAACACCGGTTGTTTTAACAGGCTTATAATTAAATTAATGATACATAATATAAACCCTTGATAAAATTTATTACGAAATATAATATATCGACGACATGACAATAAAATAACGATCAAAAAAACGAGCTAACATTAATAGCCCTAAGGAATCAGATGCAGGCTCCGTCAGAGACACGCATCGACCCTCCCCTTAAGACGTAACAAACATTATTAATTTCACACACCTTCGAGCCAATTGTAACTTTACCAAAACACACTAAAGTCTAAAATTCTTCACAAACAAAAGTAGATACGACCTTTTGTTGATATATAAAGGGAGTTATTGGCTAACTTTTGGTCCAGAGGCTGCATCTAAGATGGCGAGGGTGTTCTATCTCCTTTCTTCGTATGTATCAATGTATTTCCATCTCTTTTTGTTTCTTGAAAGAAGTCAGTGTTTGTGTTAGAGGGGGGTTGTAAAGTAAATAAAGAGGTATTGAAGATCGATGGAGGCGAGACTTTGGGAGAAAGGTTTGGGTTTACGTGTTGTTTTCCATTTTAGTTTTTTGAGGTTCAGGATAGGATTTTTTTACTTAGTCATATTTACTAAGTATAATATGTCCAAACTTTGAAATTAATTAATGTAAGATTTCTTTTTTTCCCTTACAAGAAAATTCCTTTCAAGAATAGGTATAACTATTACCTACTCATGTAAGTATTTAGTATACCTACATATTTATATACCTATTGTCTGTATATTTAAGACAATACGATCGATCTTTAAAATAACACAAAAGTAAACAAATAAAATGCTATTAATGAAGGATTTATTTATATTTTTTAAACAAAATTGATTAATATTTAAATAAAACTAAACAACTTATATTTAAATAATTAAAAGTATGTGAAATGGAACCGTTCATTTTTAAAATTGGTTGAAAACGAAACAAGACTAAAGTATACGTAATAAAAATCGAATACATACTCGTATGTTCTTCTTTTTTTAACCCGTAGCGAGTTCTTTTCTTTTTCCGCCGACAAGCGGTTATCGATTGTGACGGCAGTTTCAAATACGAGTTACGTTACTTCAAAAAAATTGACATCGGTTAGAGTTGTGCTCGTTTTGCTGCGAGTGTATATTCTAGACAGCCTATTGGGCTTTTTAAAAAATAGATTTTAAGGGAGACACGCGAGTATATAAAAATGTTTATTTTTTCTATTATTATTACTATGTATAACCACGGTAATGTAATGCATAATATTACCGTGGTATAACTGTTGCCCCTCCCTACAACTATGATATTGTACCTATCTATACGTACATATAATAAAATTGTAACTAAGCCAAATCTGTGCATTTAATATTTTTTGAAAAATCTTATTGAAATAAACATTATTATCGATACAGAGGCCGAATCTATAGTTTTTAGAATTTTTGTCTGTCTGTCTGTTACCGCATTACAGAAAAACCTCTGGAAGAATTTTGATGAAATTTGGTATGGTGAGAGCTGGTCATCTGGGTCAACATACTTTTTACCACGGGAAAATGTCTCATTTCTGAGAAAAAATACAAAAACTGCCATGTAAGAGTATACCTACTGATATGTAAAACCTAAGAATTTACTTTCTCGTCATCTGAACGCGGGCGGAGACGGGGGCAATGCTAGTAGTTGTTATAATATGTGAGATTTATAAAACTCTTAAAAATATTGAACACTAGCGACTAATCCTGGCTTCGCTTGGTACGCTGATTTATTCATGATTTCATGGGTTTTAATTTTTGCATGAAACCCTGATTCTTTTTCTAAAAAGTTATTCCTCATAGTATTTGTTACCTGTCAGTGAAAGTCCTGTCAAAATTAGTCCAGCCGGAAATTAGCCGGAAGAAACAGACAGACAGACATTTTAAAAATTGTTTGTCTTCTTTTAAGTAGGTACCGTAAATACTTTACACATACAGACACTTCAATTTTATTTATCTGTATAGAATACAAATTTTATACATAGAGAAAAAAGTATATTTTTTTTATCAAATATTCATCAATTTAAAAAAAAATATTTTTTTATTATTATAATTTTTATTAAAATATTTAATAACTATTTAATGATAAATAATTGAAATTAAAAGAATTAATTGTAAATTGATAAAATTTAATTTCAATCAAAGAATTGAAAACTCTACTTTCCCGCACTTTGCGTCATCACCAGATTAGCTTCAAGTAACAAAATTGTTATGTAAATTACATAAACCTACTTGCAAAGTTTTAAATTGGTCGCACTAATATTATGTGATAAAAGTCACTTACTTAGAGGCTAAAACCAACTTTCGATGTTTCACTTTGTTGCCTTACCAGTGAAGTTCATAAAACGAATATTAAAATTAATATAATAACTCAACATACGTCCATAATATTTTTATTTAATTAGGCATAAACACGAATAGCATATAGAAGATTTCCTGAGAGCTACAAATCTGTTTCCTGTATGTTTATCTGAAATCTGAAAGCTCACCTTATTAGATCGGAAGCGTCGCAGGGCGTCGCGGGGGCGGGCGCGGGGGCGGGCGCGCCGACACTTCCGTAACGACACGTTCCCGCGAGCTTTCAATACGTCAGATGTCACTAGATACTAATTTGTTTTGAGTGCGACTACTTGTGTATGAAAGGCGAAGCCGATACTGCTTTAATGAAATTACATAAATGCTGTTATTTACAGATAAAAGAAGATACTTAATAGTCGTGATGTCTTCTATTAATAATTATTAATATTTTTGAATATAATTAGAATAGAAAAACACGAAAGGTAGTTGAAATTATACTCTATAACAAGACAATAAAAGAAAAAAAAAGAATTTCGTCGTATGATACTAAGAAGAGGCATAATGCGATTTATTTACAATCCATGGTTACTTACTTAAAATTATTTATAATGAACAATGCGTAGCACTCTGCAACTACATGTTTTATTTTATCAGATTCTGATAAAATCGAACCCGCTACCACAGTATTTTTATTTTCACGCAAAAAATCAATATACCTACATAATTTATAAAAAATTTAAGCGATATTAATAATTGAAGAGTTTATAATGCGATAATCGAGCCTGCTACATCTAATGTAAAGTAGGGCAAGCGTTCGGCGTCGGACACGCACGCGCTCGCCCGCGGGACCAATTAGCCGCACAATTCTTAACACGAACTTTGTAATTTTTAATTTCTCAGTTTGTAACATTAATGCAGTAATAAAAAAGTTGTAAGTAAGGTGATACATAGTAACTATAGTTTATTCATTTTTTTTTCAAATGTGAAATAAAAGTGAAAATTCTTAGAAAAATCCAGTAGGTACTTAGTAAAAAATATATTATATACGTATATATTTTTTAGGAATATTTTGGAATTTTTCATTATAATATAATCTACCTTTATATTCTACTAATTTGACACTGATTAATCATTAAAATTCAGAAAATATAAATAGGTACTCGAAGGTAGATTTTTTATTGGGAATTTTCGTAGGCTAAAAAAGATTTTTGAAAATTCACATTCAAAAGTTATATTGACCAATATTGATAATTATTTTTTTCTCTTTTTTACTTTAAATTCAAAGTTTTACGATGTACATCCTCTGGGGATAAATAATAGTGGATAACGTGAACCTTAGAAGCGGTGAAATTCGGCACAAATAGATTATGCAAGTAGAGTTGCAGAGAAATGCTAGTATAAATAAAAGCACAACTTATATTATGAACAGTAATTTAAAGATGAGACCAACAAATGAAAGATTGATTTAATAAAAATTACAAATGACAAGAGGAAAGCTCAATAATGGCGAAACTTAATCAAGTGACAAAACGAAAAATAATTCCCCCAAAAAACATTAAGCATTAAAAGGCCTCAAACAGGCTTGTTTGCGAAACTCGATTTGCGGATATAATATTATATTACTGCGACGAAACAACACATGTTACTAGCAAAGTCAATTTGTCACTCGATTAAAACTCCTACAAGCGTGGAATAACTCAATTATACCCAATCCAATACAACAAACAGCACTCGAGACTATTCGATATTTAAATGAACCGCGGGCGACCAATCACGGCGCTCGGCAAATCTGACATCTGTCATATATGAGCGTCATTGTTAGTGTTTTGACGTTTCTTTTTCTTTTTTTTTGTGTGACAGTTGGCGCGGGCGTATTCAGTTATTTTGTTTTATTGTGTCGTTTTATTCAATCGGACGTAAGGACGGAGGACCTGCTGCGTGTCTTTGTATGTAGGTTTGTGATTAATGGACGACGCGGGTGTTTAAACTAACACGACCGCGACTATGCTTTCGTTTTAAACTTGCATTTATTTATAATCTGCCTAAAAGTTTTCATTAATTTTAATGTAATTTCAGAAAAATATATCAATATTGATTGACTTTTAATTGATCTTATCAGTTGCTACGAGTATTGCACTTAATATTTCTGAACTTGTTTTGTTTTATGTCAAAACGTGATAAATGAACTTGAAATATCTATTATGAAATCGTTAAATTAAAGTCCGTGTTGTTCGAAACTTACTAACAAGAAGTCATAAAGTTATGAGCGTTTTTATTTGTAGTACATTTTATTTAATGCTATACATAATTCTTCAGAACAAGCGAAGTTCCCGACCATGCCGACCGTAGCCCACCACAATAAGGTCCACCCGACGTCACCCGCCGACGTCGCGTGACGGCGGCACACTCGTTACCCTCTAACAAACGGAGACCAGTCGTTTCATGCTCGCGAGTGTAATTTTACTTTTATTAATTACCAAAACAGGCCTATTTGCCTTCGTTTGTCGAGTTATAATTAGATTTCCGAACTGCCGCCACATCGCTTTCATTTCATCGATGCGGGACTCTGACAGCCCGTAATAACTTTGGTTGTTTGTGATTTTTTATTAGTTTTTTGCGGTAATTGAATTATAATGGCTTAGCAAAACGACTATAACTAAAATTGTTTACCAACTGGATCGTGATTCGTTTACGTCTGAAGAATTTATATAGGTACCTACCTTCACCAAATCATTCAAATTTAGTGCAATTTATATGTATGTAGAATACATCCACTATATCATCCATCTATATGAATATATTGTGAACATATTATATAGGTACGTCGTAAATTTGAATCGTTATCGTCGTAGTGTAGTCAAATAGAACATAATGTCTGCACATCTTCGCTGGGAATGAACCTTCTTTTCTTATTATATGTCCTTTTTGATATAAACTATTCTTAATCTTATGTTTATTTCCTAAATAAAGATATTTTTTCCTACACATAGTTATTAATAAAATAATGGAATTATAATAAAAGTAGGGGCAACGGTGCGGTCCCGCCGCCCGGCACCATCCTTCATGTCACCGCTCATTAAGTCTTTAGCACTTTATTCACAGCTATCAATAACGACACGCGCTGCAATCGTTTGTAGAATCTTACAATTAAGATTTCTAAAATAATTTTCTCTAATGTTCAATTTATTTTTATATACTTTTGTGTAGGTATTCTACAATGCGTTTAAAATGAAACTATCGTGTAAAATTAATGTCATATACATAACCGTTATGTCAGGTAAGTTTTTTCTTCTAGGTATAAATAAAAAAATACGTAGTATTATTTCTTAAATTACTCATAGCTACATTTTTTCTGCTGTTACGTGAAAACGAAAAGTATGTATTCAGCCCTTTTTAACTTCAATGCGAGGGGAATCAGTATAGTCCACCACGCTGGCCAAGTACAGGTTAGCGGACTAAACATGTCTTTCGGAAACTTGCTAGGTTCGCTCAGACATGCAGATTTCCTCACGATGTTTTCCTTCGCCGTAAGGCAAGTGGTAATCATGTTAGAAATGATTCGCACATGAAAATAACAGAGGTACGCAGACCCGGGATTTGAACCCGCTTCACTTGGTTTCCCAAGCGAACGTGTTACCACTGGGCTACCACAGCAAAAAAACATACTAATTTTTAATTAGTAAACAATGCGCATATCACCTTAATAAAACTAATGTTATTATCTAATTTATCCAGCCGTCGTTGAGCTTTACACTCAAATGTCATTTATGGCGTGATCCGCGAAACCCATTTCGGTCGAATGTTTAACGAATTTAATACGTTTGACAGGAAAGCCATCAAGATCGCATGTCGCGACCTGTCTCTGTACTGGAATCGAACCCGTCACGCGACGCTCTACCACCGAACCGTTCACCCCCGAAATATATCATTTCACACTACTACTTGACGCCGTATTTATTATCATATATGCATAAGCGTTGCTTCGAATAAACTTTATTCTAAATACTATAAAGTTAAATTTCTCGCGAACAATAAATATTGAGGTAGAAGACCCTGTGATGGCACATTCATATGATTGAGTTCGCGTTTCATGCTACACTGTATTCAAAGTTTTGTTATGTCTGGCCTCAAATCGTTTACTGACGTGTTTCCTCTCTGATTTATTGTCAAAGTGTTCTGGGGTTTATTGGTGGAAACGCGAACTTTGATACTATAATGGTATTATAGATGGCGCATCAATTACTTTCAACTCGGTGATAACTTGTCTTTCACTTCGTTATAGTCGTCCCTCGAGCGCGTGGTGTCGGTGAACGAAAGTTTCACAGTTTGGAACATTTATAGCGTCATGCAAATGTCGTCCACATTATTATTGTGAGTTTCATTTCCTTTTTATACGTGACATTGGCGAAGTAATCTGTGCTCAACTGGCGCGCTTTGAGGGCATTAACAAGTAATTCATTTCTTTTATATTAGGAATAATAGTGATGATGATGTTCTCCTAGCCGATTCCGGCCACTGCGGCCAATCTCATTGAGACTAGCCAACTGCGCAGGAGATATTATAGTGCAGCGCGTGTACGCGCAGACACAAGTGCACTCTCTATTCCTGTCACTCTCATACTCCGGTGGGACGACTGCTAGACACGACCAGTGAGAGTTAAGGCGCAGGACCGACGGCTTTACGTGCTCTCCGAGACACAGGGGTGAAGCACCGCCAACTTCCCAACTCCGGGCTGTTACTGAGACTTACTATCCAGAAAGACTCAATAGCTAAACTTGGTCTGACCCAGGACTCGAACCCTCCGAGTGTGTAGCCGTACATGCTAGCCACTACACCACCGAGGCAGTTAGGAATAATAGTATCTGAAGCTTATAAAGCAGTAGTATTTACTATGAGGGTATATCAGTTATAATTATTGAGCTGTCATCCTTTAACAAAATGTCTATCAAATAACTTATGAATAAATATTTCACTTTTTCAACCGACTTCAAAAAGGAGGAGGTTCTCAATTCGACTGTATGTTTTTTTTTTTTTTTTATGTTTGTTACCTCAGAACTCCGTCATTTATTAACCGATTTCGACAATTTTTGTGTCGTTTGAAAGGGTATACTTCCAGATTGGTCCCATTTAAATTTCAAAAAAAAATACCACCCCTAAGGGTGGAAAAACAACGAATGATGAATTTAACCTACTTCTGATTGTCATATTGACTTGAAACTTTGCAAGTATTTCTATTTCCGTTGATAGTACAGTAGTTCGGTGTTGTTGACCTGATCTGATGGCAAGGCCAAAAGGTGGATGGTGGAACTCTTCAACGGCTAATAGTAGATACTATGAGTTTGGGCTTATTTTGTTTGATTTGACAAGCCTAACACGTTAGAATCCTTACTTTTCTACTACTGTCTACACTAAAAAGGGAAAAATAAAAACTTTTTAACAAAAAAATAAAAACCGACTTCAAACAAAAGCACTAAAAAGTAATAAATAACTGATTGGTAGTTTTCATTTACTATACATACCTAATCAAATATTTTCGAAGTCGGTGTGCTTTGGCTAAGTAATTAAAGCCTACCTATTAAATACATACCTAATCAAATATTTTCGAAATCGGTGCCAGCCCATACAAAGCAAAGCACACCGACTTCGAAAATATTTGATTAGGTATGTATAGTAAATGAAAACTACCAATCAGTTATTTATTACTTTTTAGTGCTTTTGTTTGAAGTCGGTTTTTATTTGTTTGTTAAAAAGTTTTTATTTTCTTACAAATATTTTTCTTATAAGATTCTAAAAATATTATTGGTTTCTGGTTCCACATTTTTATTACTATAAAATAGTGTATGTACTCGTTTATATTATAATAATTTTATGCTCGTTAGATTTTTTCGGAACAAAAAACTAACGTCCGTATAAAGTTAATATGAAAGTGTATATTTTTTGCTCCTTCACGCTACAACAACTAGACGAATTTGGATGAAATTTAGTACACAGATATTCTTTAACTTGGAATAATACGTAATTATATATTAAGTACCTAGAAACGTACCCAAGCGAAGCGAGCGTAAGTCACTAGTATCCTATATTCTTCACTTATTCAAAACATTCTTGTTCCAGGTTTGGTTTCAAAATCGACGCGCAAAATGGCGCAGGCAAGAGAAGATGGAAGCGGCGAGACTTGGCTTATCAGAGTACGGCGCGCCTGTGCCGCGGCTGACGGGCCTGGGCCTGCCGGTCGACCCCTGGCTGGCCCCGCCACTACTCACTGCTTTACCTGGTAAGAAAGAAAAAAATATTCATTATATTATTTTCCCCTCTTTCAAAACTAAATAAGCTGTAACATACGAACACATAGACACACGATTATTTACGAGTAGATGTAAGGGTTTTGACATCAATTATAATAATGTACGCTAAAAATAAATAAAATCACCGATATTATTAATCTATATAATACATCTAATACTAATCAGTGTTAGGCGTATATTTCCTTTAAACTGTAGATGTCTTAATTCTCACTGAGCTTAAATTGCAAAAAAAAAGTACTTGTATGTTTGTTTGTTTATTGTAACAGTTTAGGGAGAGTCAAAAAGTCTAAATCAAAGCGTTTCTGAATAATAATAGCTATTTTTTTAATTTTACATACACCTTATCATTATTAATTCAATTTTTTTAAATAAAATTTTAAATATATAACGAATAAATCCTATCTCATACTAATTTTTACACCAAACATTTATTAATACATACCTTTGCCTTTCCAGGATTCCTGAGCCACCCGCCCTCGGGCTACCCGAGCTACCTGACGCCGCCCGCCCCCGCCCCGCCCGCCCCGGCGCCGCCCGACCCCCGCTCTTCTTCCATAGCCGCCCTACGCCTAAAAGCCAAGGAACACGTAGAGAGCATCAGCAAAGGCCTCCAAATGGTCTAGTTGACTCTACATCTTTGATCTTCGACTGACATTCCATATTAAACATGCTTGCCTAACTCTTGTGTACGACTTCAATATACAGTATACGAGTTAATAGTGAAATATATTTTTTTTCTATTATTATTTCAGATTGCGGAAGTCATATGCAAGAGGTAGTAGCTTTATAGTCAGAGTCAGATTGACTTATATTTTCTTTTAAAGAGACATTAGAATAGACTAAGTAGAATAAAGCAATAATTGTACATATAAGTGTAAGTAATTTATATTTAAAATAGAGGTAATAACGTATTTATATCTTTGATGAATGCAGAAGTAGATATGTCCTGAGCAAGATGTTTGTGCTAATTAAATAGTTTGAAATAATTTTATTTTCTAATTATAACTAAATTAATGTCACATATTTTGCGTATATATTTTTAATAACTATTAACATACATCTCTATATAAGATAAATATTATTTGAAAGGATATTGTAAATATTGTACTTACTCTAAACTTCACACCAACGTCGCGTCGGTCTGTTCGTTCTCCGATCAACAATAAATACTTACTACTGTTGATCGAAGTGTTCGATTTTAAAATATGAATGCCTAGTTCATTTTTAAAATTGTTCTTGATATATTCTTCGCGGGATATGATCCACGGTACTATCTAGCTCAACCAGAAAAAAAAATGTCGCATGATATTTTCTTCAAGCGAGAATCAAACCTGCGACCTCGAAAGGAGATATATAACGAAAAATAACCACGGTTTAATTGTATCTGACCAAGTGACCTCGTGTAAATGTCGAATGCGACACGATTACCAGTTATCCTTCTACCACTTAAAGAGTTGTAAGAAATGTAAAAGTTAAGAAACATGTACATAAAGTTGTGTAAATATACATTTCGTAATTTATTATAGAAATGCCATATTCTGAAGATTATTATAAGAAAAAATTATTAATTTTATGTATATTTTTGTGATTTTTCTGCTATAAGTATATATAAACATAGATATTTCAGTTTTATGGCTATCCTCGATGTTTTTATGTTTTTTTTTTCATAATACTCATTTTTAGTATTTGAACAAAACTGCCTCTTCTAATGTACTTAAAATCCTAAATGTATTTTTAATATTTAGTAAGTATAATAGAATGAATTCGATGAAAAAGGTTCTAAATTTCATACTTTCAAAAATCTTAACTGGTTAATCAATATCAATATTATCAAAGTGGTTTTACAGCAAGATAGAGGTACGATGTTAAGACTAACGTGCTAGAAGTATGAGAACAGTGTAAATATCTGGATGTGTAGCTTCTCTAGGCTAAGTGTAAGCAACCGTGTACACTACTTACGTAGGTAACGAGAGATTAATAAATGTGTTCTTTCTTAAAAAATCTTTCATTATTAGGGTTCCGTACCCGAGAGGAGCCAACGGAACCCTATAACAGTCCTCCACTATTCGTCCGTTCGTCCGTCCGTCCATCTGTCAGAGGGCTATATCTCTTGAACCGTAATACGTAGAGTTGAAATTTTTACACAGGATGTATTTCTATAGCCGCTATAATAACAAATAATAAAAAAACCAATATGGCAAATTTTAAAAAGGCTGCCATGAAAATAAAATTGAAAGGTAACTTATACAGCAGTGGTCTTTGTTTTGAAAAACAGCAAAATTTGCAATTTACGAGCATAATATTTATTACTTAAAATTAATCTTTTAACCTCAAAATATATTTTTATAAACATAGTAAATATAACTAGCGAGGTTCCTACAGAGTGAAAGTTTCTAATTACATATATTTAAAATCACGAGTATCCGCTTAAAGTAAAAAAAAAAACAATTTTAATTTTTTTCAGTCACAAATTATGAAATAAAACAGTTAATTTCATCATTTAATATATTATAATACCAATAAAACTGAAAGGAATTTTTATGACTCAAGGCGTTCACGCCAGTAGCGTCCCACATCGAAGAGCCTTAAGTTATAAATTCAAAGATATTTTCTTTTATGTCTACCTTGTATATGTTTTATGTATCAAGATTTTTTATGTCATTTAAAGTTGAGTCTCTTTGCTTGTAGTATATAAAAACTTGTAGAAGAAATGTCTTTTTTGCCACTACGTATTTACCCACATTTATCTATCAATATGAATTCATAAAATAAATAGTAATATTACTAACAAGTAACTCAGCTGGTGATTTACCTTGTATTTTAAGCTGCTGAATAGATTTCGATGAAGTTTGTTAAGGACGTAGGTAGAATTATGAGGATGAAAATAGTCTACCTTTTAGAGCCGCAGGCAAGTGTTGAAATAAATTCTCTAAATATCTGTTGTTTTTATTATATATTGTATTATAATGAAAATATAAAATGTTTGCAAACTCACAGACGATTAGCGTCCATTAACATGTAATTGCCAACCCCTCTATCCCTTTTTCGAGGGGCCCTTTCCTCTTGACCCTCTTGTCAGACTCCTTACACAAACAAATATTAATAATAGAATAAAAACATATTTTCAAAGTGATTCGTAGGAATATTTTGTGCGCTTTTCTTGAATTAAATTTATAATGTTTGATTTTATTAGAAATTTTTATATATATTTCATATGTTCTAAAATAAACCGATACAAGTGGTCCATCAGTTAGTCTACATGCTGTATATACAGAATACAGTAATTACTATATACATTGTACAGTAAGTAATACAAAGATTTGGTTTACGCTTCTTTAGTTTTAAAATTACAACACATTCACTTAAAAACTTATCGCGAAGTAAAATACAGCGTCGATCAGGAATTTCGAAATAGCTTTCCATTTAACCTACTATAAAAAAATGCTAGGATTTGTCTTTTTCTGTATATTGTCTTTATTGTCCGGACTGAATGGATAATGAGATTTTACAAATGAAGAAATGATCGAGGAGTGTATTGGGGCTGTTGAGACGAAAAGTTCGCGATAAAAAAATAAGACAAAGTCGTAAACATACCAGAAAATGTATTTTTTTATTGTGCGATAGGCTTGCGCTTGACTACAATCAGCGCTGGGAAACTCTGATGAGGTCTAGGTAGGAGCGCGCTTGCCTAGAAAATGCCTGTTCACTCTTGCCTTGAAGGTACTTAAATTATAGGTGGCAGGAAACACGGATGCTGGAAAGGTTTCATGAGGAAAGGCCTCATGCAGAGCTTTTCGTACAATTGATAAAGCCCTTAGCATTTTTAAGATATTAAATTAAAGAAAATTAGATATTGACTGTTGCATCTCAGTTCTCAATAATCGTATGAAAAAATTACAGTAATCATATGTGTGATCAAAAATTGTTGTATAGTAATTCTTTTTATGAACTAGAAGAGACGTTCAACTGAAATTACAAATAACCATACCAGTAGCTTATTTTGGCAAATATTCATAAATTACTATAGCCTGTATCTTCGTGCCTCTTTCTATTGGTAACATCCACAGGAAAATTCGTTCAGCAATTTCATAATATCATAATTTCTGAGATAAACCCAAAAACACAAACTCGAGACTTCAATTTATAACTAACCGACTTCCAAAAAAGAGGAGGTTCTCAATTCGTCGGTCTTTTATGTATGTTCACCGATTATCCGAAGACGCCTGAACTGATTTGGAATTTTTTTTTTGTTTCAAAGTATATACTTCCCAGGTGGTTCCATATAAATTTTATCGAAATCGGTCGAGCGGTTTTTTGAAAAATCAACAATGAATAATTTTTTTAAAGAAATTGTTTAATCCAATTGTTTATTAGAAAAAACTTTCTTCTTACAAATTACCTGCTTATTACGTCTACACTAAAAATGGAAATATAAAAACTTTATGAATATCTAATAGATAAATGTGTATTTTACGTATCGAAATATATACATATATTAGTTTTTTTTAAGTTTTATTTATACTAACAATTTAGTTTTTTTTTGTTTGAGTAACATGTATGTAGGCTCGGAGAAAAGAAGGAGAATAGCTTAACCAACTTTATCAGGGGACTGTTGTTGCAAAGTTAAAACTAAACTATGGATATTGGATCTTATTTAACGAATCATTCATATAACTTCCGATTAATATGATCATAACAAATCCTTTAAGATAAAATTAATTTGCTATATATCATACATATGTGAACTTTTATTTAAGTTTCAACCCAGTATAGTTTTGTTCCGCACTACGCTACACCACATCAGTCACCGCTATCTCCCATCGTAGTAATTGTAATGCTGGCTTTCTGCATTTATTAATATTTACATGTCAAGCCCGCTGGGGTCGATCGCTGATAAATGTAACTGGTTCGGTATGTTCGTGCTTGTCTATCTACAAATTTATTAATATTTATTACATCTTCTGCTTATAGCCGAGGTAAGGGTAAAAAGTAACTCATAGAAAAGAATCTTTTTTGGTTTTTGGTTTTTAAGTAATAAATAATTATCAGCAGCAGCCCAGAATAAGACAATTGGTGGATGAAGCATTTAAAGTCATCAATTTAACATATTATCTCTTCAGCAGCATAAAGTCATCACAATGTATGAGAGTGAGATAAGAGTACACTAATGCACTATATCACCTCAGATATGAAAAAATTGTAAGTCCTGTAGATTCTTTTATTAAAGTATAATATGAGAACACTATATATTGTAAGGATGTTTTTGTGGAACCCAAAAATATGAATAAATCTAACAAATGAAGGTGATTAGGAGCGAATATTTTAAAAGTGATTTGCATACAGCGCCGCTTAGTTTAACCGAATCAACGAATTAATGCGCGCTCTCGTAGTAATTGTAACTGATGTAGTGCAGGAGCTGGCCGTTTATTGTAGGCTCACTTCTGCTCACAGTATGTCTACCTACGTTATAATAATGTTATTTTAAACAACACGATAAGAACATTTACGAAGTTATCGAAATGTTTCCGTTTTGTAATCTAATATCGTTTTATATTTTAACTCCATAATTATTCAAATAGGATTTTAAAAATGCATTTGGAACGTCAACGTAATAGTTAAAGCATGAATATGTATTACAAAAAAATAGTTTTCTATAAAAGAAAAAAAACAATAATTTTACTATAGGTACCTTCCTAATAATTCTTTTGATAAAAAAAAAATAAAAAATGCAAAATTTAATAATGCTTTGATCTTAACTTAAAAGATTATTAAAAAACATCTTTTTATAAATGTAGAACATATTTTTTCCTAAAATAATAAAAAATATACCTGTCATACAAGTGTTGCACTCGAATGTCATGTATTCAATGCCGGGTATTTTTTACGTTTGATCGATCAATTGTAATACTTAATCAATACCTAAATTGCCCTGGTCAGTTATATAGTATTTTAATAATAAGGCCAAAATATTTTTAGAAAAAAATCTTTAATATCTTAGTAATATATATATCATAAATGGGAAAGTTTATATGTGCATGTGCATATGTGCGCGCGCCTATGTATGTGTGTGTGTGTATGTGTGTGTGTGTGCTGAACTGGCTGTACGGCGGGTTTAAATAAAATTTAGTACACAGGTACACTGAATAACGCTTAGCCTACTGTTAGGTACCAAGGCATGCTTCGAGCGTTTCGAGGGTGAGACCTCCGTTATAAATAGAGTGACATAATAATCCACTAGCTCCTAGAGTACAAAAGTGGGCGTTCAGTAATGGAAGGTAAACATCGTCGCGCACGGCAAGCTCACATTACGCGCGGGCACCCGCCGTCGACAAACGAACTGACGCACGTATTAAATACACTAATACGCTTAATTAATAAAAATACACAGATTTTGTATTATTTAGTTGTAAATAGCAACTAATGTACCTACTTGCTATTTTTAAAAGTTATTTTTTTAACTCTACTTGTTTGGTATCGATTGAAATGGCGAATGTAACATAGGGTCGGGGTATCTTTAAAACTAATTTTGAAAACAATTCAATATTGTTAACAATTAATTCCTACAATCTACTTCACTTATGATAATTAATTATAATCTAACCTAACCAAATAAAAGAATAAGAAAATGATATAAGCCTTTTGTATCCTGGACAATGTTTTACCTACGTCAATCGTATTTTTTTCAAAACTCCCGCGCTTTAAATAATATTGTCTATGGTAGTCGAAGCATCTTTTGCCAACTTCAAAATCAAATTAAATTAAAAAAGGAAAATTTATTATTTCTTGAATCAGTTAACTTAAAAAAGAAAACATATTATTTAATCTAATATATTTAAACGAGCAATTCTTGTATATAATTTGAATCTTGGAAACGGCTCCAACGATTTTCATGTAATTTGCAGGGGGTTTCGGGGGCGATATATCGATCTAGATTAGTCTTATGTTTGAGAAAACGCTTGTTTTCAAATTTTCATGCGGTTTTCTTTTGCATTATTCCACGCAAAATATTATGTTTGATAATTTCGCACACTCGGATATAAGCATTATGGTTCAGCAGCCAAGGCGCGAGGTTGAACAAGTGTCCGGGTTCGATTCCCGGTCGGATACAAAGGTATAATTTTTTTGTTTTTTTTTGTATTTATTCAAGTTTTTTGTTTTTTTTTTTAAAAAAGAAAATTGTATTTTTGACCAAAAACTTCGAGCGAATCTCGGTGGCTCAGGTATTTTTAGAAAATGTCGTTTTATTCGTGTTTTCAATAATCAACGACTTTTTACCGCAGGAGATTATCTGCTTCCCACGGGAATACACGTTATAATACAATCCAAAAAAATATTTATGATCAGAATTACTTGAAACTTTTTATTAATTTTCTTCAATACAATTCATTAAATACGAGTTTTAGCATTTTTCGAAATTATTCCCATAAGGGGGTAAAATAGTGGATGAGAGTTTGTATGAAACCTACCATTTTAGAGCTTTTTATGTAGTTTTAGCGCGAGCGAAGTCGCGGGTTCTGCTAGTAGTATATAAATTTCATATGTGTTATATGATTGAACGATAACAAAATTTTTAAATTCAGGAGATACTGTGTAGCCGTTTGTCAGCACCTAGCATAGCATAGCCATTAGAGGAGGCAACGACGTTAGACCCCAAACTTTTTAGTGGATTCTCTCCAGTCCTCGATCAGCCTCACATCTAACTTCTGATTGAACTAAAATCATACACCAGACTCATAACTTTATATTAAGGAGGCCACGAAAAGAGACTCCAAGACGAAGGGAAGGCTCCTTTGAAGAGGAGTCCTCCAGCCTTTTTAGGCTATCAGTAAAAAATCTGAAAAATAGAAATTCCATCATAGAACCGACGACGTCTAACATTATTTTTGTGTTATATTGCAAAATTTAAAATTTCTATTGTCATTCAGAGCCATCTGTTGTTCAGTAGAAAATACTAACAGATTACCGCTTTCCTTATAAAATATTGGGTGTTATCTCTCTATGAATTACTATTTTTATACAATATGAATTCATTGTATAATTTATAAACATAATAATTAGTATATTTTATAAAAAATATAAAACAATATAAATAATCACACATTCGTAACCCAATTCAGTCACTTGAAAAATAAAATAAAAACAATCAACCAATTAGTCGTTTAAGAAAATATATTCATTCATATGTTATTATATTTTAACTATCAATTTTCTTTTTCATACAGAATAAATTAATATATTGTTTCAACATCATAAATGCGTTAATTTCATTAACTCACATATTACAAAAATAATATACATTATATAGTAATAAAATTCGGCTTTTATATTTTTTTATTTATTAGAATCTACGACATAAGCAAAACATGCACACAAAATTACAGGTTTATACGACATACTTTAAAATTATTTTAGAATATCTTATTATTTAACTTATTAAATTTAACTTTATTTAATATTAAGAAAATAATAATATGTGTATTAACCAACTTAGTTCCGTGTCTCACCACAGCGCTGTTCTCGTACCAATTTTTAATTACACGTCGCGTCGCCGGAGGCCCGAGGGCGGGCGGGTCTGTAGGGCGGGCGGGAGACAATTTGCAATTCAAAGCCGCTGAAAAAACCCTAAAACACCCGACACACAGCCCTTTAGTACTCGCTTCAAAATAAAAATTGCCATAGAGCCGCCAAAATATATAAAATTTATAATTTTAATTCGATTTAATTATTTCATGAGATCATACATATATTATCTATAAAAACATAGCTTGTTTGTAAATATTCCCTCAATATTAAGTCGTGTAGCTAAGTATTAATTGCAAATTGTGAATTAATATAAAAACCTTATGAATTTTGCGTTTGAAAATTATCTGTTTGTTACAAATATATTATAACGAATTGATATTTTTCTTAATCTGCATTATCCTGTCTTTATTTACGATTATTTTACTATACTCTTTACATTGTTGCCAAGAATTATCATATACGAAATGGAGTTTCAAAACTGTAATATGAATAGTAATTCTTACGTAATAAAACACTGCAAAATAAATGTAAACTGTAACACATGTTCTGACAAGCGATTTACCCTCACTTTGCTCGGGCGCATTTCTAGGTCCTTCTAGTTGGTATAAAGACATTTTGTACTAAGTTTCATCTAAATCCGTTCAGCTATTTCAGCGCGGAGAAGTAAGAAACATACATGTCTACACATTCTAACTTTCTCACTCATAATTGTTTGAATAAGAAAATCATTTAAAAAATCGTCTATTTTTAATTGAATACCGACTCCCAGCATCCCGAGTCCCGCGACGCACTCTCTCGGAGGTGAATTTCGTTAGCTTTCATTTGTTTTGTCGTAATTGCAGATATGAGGCCGATCGCCGCCGCGCCTTATTGCTCTTTACCAGCCTTTAACCAGTTTATTAAACCTTTGCTTAACGGTTTATGTATTTATATTACCATATTTACTTTACAAGGTATATACAATATAATGTACATACAGTATACATTTACAAAATGAATGTATGTATTCTAGTGTCTATTGTACGTCCACGAAGTTTTCTGACCGATGACACCGTCAAAACACAACCAAAATCAAAAAATTCAAAAAATAAGTCAATAGATGGTTCCTGAGGTTGATTATAACAAGTATATCCATACTATAATATTATAAAAGTCAAAGTGTGTTTGTTTGTCATGGCGTGATTTTTGGTGTGAAGATAGTTGGAGAGCTGGAGAGTGACATAGGCTACTTTTTAACCCGGGAAATCATCTCATTCCTACGGAAAAAAACGTTATAATACAAACCCAAAAATTATTTCTGATCAGAATTACTTGAAATTTGGTATTAATGCTCTTCAATACAATTAAATAAATACGTGTTGTAGCATTTTTCAAAAGTCATCCTATAAGGGGGTAAAATAGGAGATGAAAATTTGTATGAAACCTAGCTTTTTAGAGATTTTTTGTAGTTTTAGCGCGAGCGAAGCCGCGAGTTCTGATAGCATGTTTATAATAATATATGATTATAAGTACATATGTCATCTTGCACCTGGGAGGCACCAGGGTAGACTGTACATAGGTAATCCGTTTTAAGAGTTTAAAAGTAGCTTAAGAATAATTTGTGTAAGGATAATTCTCCCTGAAATCTCACAATATTTTTATTTTTAATTCATTCATTTTTTCAAATTTAATAGTTAAGAAAATATTATGTATACGTTGCAATCCACACAATACCAAAAAATTTATATTTTAGATTTTCTTGATATTTTGGTATTTTTAGTACCCGTCAAAAGAGGTTTCCTAGTAAATTTTGAGATTTTTTGATGACTGGCTTAAAACAGCTTTTTTTTGTTTTTTTACTCATAACCTTCTTTAATAATGGTCGAAATTCAACTTTTTTTATTCAAAGTTTTTATTTTTGGGTGACTACAAAAAAACATTAAAATGTTTTTAATGGAGATTTTATAATTTTAAGTTTTCAATAGTGTTTTTAAAACTGTGTATTTTTTTTATTTTAAACTTCTATCCATCATGCAACTTTTAAGCTTGGTCCGGTAGTGGGCCTTCCATAATTACTACCTTTTTCGAATTTTAAAACTGAAAAAAAAAATGATTTAGCGCCATCTATGAAGAAAACTTTAAGCACCGTAGGCTATCCCAATCGTATGCTGATAGTACTGCGCCATCTAGGGATGAGTAGCAAAAATTTATTTAGTTACTAAATATTGACATAGATGTCGTACCATTTTCTTTATAATTAACTTTTAAAATAAATTGTTATAAGAATAATAAACAAATAAAAAAGAAAATATATAACTTAAGTATTTGCTTTGCTTTTTAATTAAACTTTATTTAAGTGTGATGATAATAAATAATTATTATATTTCTATATAACCCACGTGTACTTCATTAATGATATAATAAAAATGTTATACTTACGAGTATAAGTAAACATATTATTTTAAGAAACATTTTCCTTATTGTAATTTATTCGAAAAACATAAAAATTCAGTCAAAAATTGTTTGTTTGTTGAAAAGTTTGCAAAATCTGTCCCACAGAGGGCGTCGCAAGGTTTTCAGACAAAATTTATGCAACTAAAAATTCTTACATTTTTTCTTTGTTTCTAAAATCGTTTTAAACGTGTCACGTATAAGACGTTTAGTAATTGAATCATAACCCTTCAAAATGGTCTCATTATAACGTAAAATTATCGGAGCTATAAAATATTCAAGAAAATGAAGTAGTCAAACAAAATTATTAGTGTGTCTAAGCAAAATATAATAATTTAAAATAATATGAGAGTATGTACATGTGCATTGTGCATGTATTTCTCAGAGTCAATCGAATTGAATAACAAATTAGCAATAGCAAGTCTATTGCTAATTAATTAAAATTATAAAGATGGAAGTAGGTATCTTTCTAATAATGAATAAAGAACCTCCTCCTTTTTGAAGTCGGTTAAAAAATGTTTAGTCGCCAAATGTTAGATACTGAATAAGCATATTATAGATTAATAGCGCGTTTCTAGTTTTCACATAAATGAAAAAAATAAAAGAAATACATAGTAATATTATAATAATAGCATTTGATTTGAATTCCCGTTTGATTTTATGCATAATATAATTTATTATTTTTTCCATTTAAATAATTTTCTTTACTTTTATTATTGCTTAAATTATTGAAATAAAACTTCTTTAGAATCATTGTGATTTGAAACTCGATGAAATGAAAATGCGACACCAAAAAGACACAAACACATAAATATTATATAGGATTAAGCCGGCGAGAGAATGAGATAGAATACATTGCCATGTTGCCATGGTAACCGTTGTTATTGTCTGATAAATATACTTTCCGTATATGATATTCTATAAATATATGATTGTAATATGCCTAATATGACTTATTTAATTGTTGGTTTGTTTTAATTTAATTGTGAAATTTGCCAAAGAAATTTTAATGCAACCGCGCGCAAAGATTACACGAGCCCATTTTTTGCCTATAACTGTGTATTGTTTTATAAATTTATAAAGAATTAGTTTTTAATTGCACAACTACGCAAGAGACATACATATACATACAAGTGTAATATTTGTTACAAATAAATAATGTAACAATTAGTTTAAAAATTAAAATAATTCTTTAATTATTCATCTCTCGGTTTTTCCAGAAAGCTTCGATAATATTATAAACAGAGATTCTTAATACTTTAGATACTTTGGTTACTGAGGTACTCAGCAAAGGAGATTATGGTTCTCCTCAATGTGCTTTCACCTTGTAGTAGTGACTCATAAGCGTCCAGCAGTCCAGCCGAACGCGAAGCCAAGAAACGCACTGGGTGGCGGTCCACCTCGGTTGGCGTGGTCTGCTTCGGCAGACCTGCTATCGTGGTTTAGTGCGTAAGTGACCCTGCGGCACTTCATTAAGACCCGCTGTCTTCCACCATAAAAAAATGTAAAAAATGAAGAAAAATATTTTTTTAATAAACTTTACAACGATTTTTTCCTGAGATATTCGACTTTCAATGAAAAACGTATCCTTTTCCTCAATCAATATCTTAGCATTTAATGGATGCACAGTAGATTAAAGGGTAATTTTAAAAATTTAAGTCATATTTCGACGAGAATCTATTTATGTAGTTTTTTTTAAGTTTTTTTTTATTTTTTACATTTTGCTTATGATTTTTTAAAATATGACTAAATTTTGTAAAAATGAACTTAATTTTTTTAAATTATATTTTTAACTAATGAGTAAACAAGATTAGAGTATGAATGAATTTTATTTCTTTCTGTAATTATCCTAACATCAAATTTTTCAAAAAAAAAAACAATAAATTTAACTCAAAAATCGATCAAAAACTAATAAAATATTGATAAATTTGAAAAAATAATAACATAAATAGATTCTACGGCAAAAAAAATACGAGAGCAGTGGTATTTTTTAAAGTCCAACTTTTATAATTTTTTCACGACTCGTGAAATTGCAAAGTTGGAAAGTTTACGGCGACAAAAACTTGAGAATACTATCTTTTTCATTTTTTCCCGAAAATCACATTAGTGTAATCAATTTATAAAAATTTGGTCAACAAAGTAACACTTCTTCAATGATAATTGAAAAACATGTACTTTACAAAGTAAAAATTATCGATTTCTTCAATTTTTAAATTTTAAGGACGTTTTTACAGGACTACTATACAATGTTTTTTTTTTTTTTAAAGTAGAGTTCAAGGCAAAAAGTATGAGCCCTATTTGAATATTGAAAGTTTTTTTTAAATGTAAACGTCCACTTGAAGTTGAGGGTGATTTTCAGCCTCTCGAGACCATAAAACATACTTTTCTCGGAAATGGCTAAACATTTCAATTTCATTTTTTTTATTTATTATATGTATTTCAAAGATTACATTCCCTTAGTTTCATGAAAATCAAAAGATTATTCTAGAAATTAAAAATAAAAAGCAAATAAAAAGTTAAAAATCGAAGAGTTTTCTGCAAATATCTCAAAAACTTTGAGGTTATTGTAAAAAGATTTATTTATAAAAGTTGTAAATTTTCAATAGACCTACAACTTTTGCAGAAAATATTTTTCGATAAAACGTCACAGTAAGCCGGAAATTGAAAAAAACTATTTTTCAACGCCTTGCGTCCCCCCATTTCTCGGGGGTAGCTGGACATGTGGGGCATTTTACGAATTTCTATTCTTTATATATCTGCTAACATTTTAAAATCATAAAACTTCAGGTGTTCAATATTTTCTTCCTAAACCGGATTCCGATTGGACTACTAATGTAACCTTAATTTTAGTTAAAAATACCGTACATCAATTTGTGATGTAAGCTTTGCTTTGATTTGTATCTCGGCTGGCATCGACTTCACTACAAATACATAGCTATAAAAAATAATGAAGATATTAATAAGAATTTAAATATAATATGAAGTTAAATCTTAAAGAATATTCGGGAGATATGTTCATAGGTGGAGTGACAGTTATTAATTATACGTTGCTATCTAATAAGCTTGCTTACATATTTACCTCGCAGTTCGAGTTTGAAGTCTGGTTAATGAAGTCATGGAAGAAAACTAGTGAGTAGTTAATATAAATGCATGTTTGTTGTAAGACATTAATAGCGTAAGTTGTGCCTCGAATTACCGCGTGTAATGAAATCTCCAACAACATGCACTCTGCATACGTACGGGCTACACCGCTGAGTAAGCCAACTACTGCTCTATGTATGTATGTCTGTCTCCACATTGGACGACACGTATCCGATACGACGCTACACGTATGATAAAAATAGTCTTAAATATAGTTTACAAATATTCTACAATCACTCTCATAATAAAAATAATTTTCAAAGATATGTATACTTAAATATTTATTTCTGTTGCTATTTTTATTATAAAAATATTTCGGCAAATAATAATATGTAGGTATATGTTAATTTACATAAATATATCTAGACTAAAAAACATGTTAATAAAAACGCTTAAGAAATATCATTTTAACAAATTCTACTAATGTAAAGTATAAGACGGATCGTTGACATATATCATCGTATGATCGTATCGGATCGTCTCTACATCGTGTGCTGTAAGGTCGTGGCTAGTGCTAACGCGACCCGAAGGACAATTTAATAAAGAAAGCTAAGCTCTACCGCCTCTACGCCTCTACGCCGCTACGCCGCTACGCCGCTACCCGCTACCCTTAACGACGTTTGTAAAAATATCCGCAGATACACTGTTAAGGAGAAGCAAGTAGATAAATTAAACCATAAAGTAATTTATTGCACATTTTAGTCACAGTAAGTGTGAATATATTAAGGCTTAAACTTTTATCAATATTTTGTATAGATTTGATAGAAAATTATACTAAATTTTATAATGATTAAACACTTTTTTAGCTTTTTTAACTAATATTTGAAATTTTTTATGAATCTAATATATTTTTCTGATTACCATTTATTGCTACGGTGATTATGATCTTAACTTTACTGAATGTCTTAAACCTAAAATTCTCGCGTTTATATTTTAATACCTGCATATTCTAATAACTAACAGTTACAGGTTAACTGTAACTGTAACAGTTACAGGTACACATTATACGAGAACTTGACAAAACTGTGTTTAATCATGAGAGAAATATCAAGATCATAATATGATAGCATTCATTAAACATTTTTTTAATAAAATAAAGGCTTTATCTAATACTCTACATTTTAAACGAAATATTTTTATTAATTGCTTTATATCTATACTATAATAAAACAGTAGAGGTCGAATGTCTGTACATATCAAAAAATGCTAAAAACCGAGTCAGGGGGATGTAAGAACACAAATAGAGCAAATCCAGATTTTTTCAAATTTTTTGTTTCTCTGTCTGTTTGTCTATTTGTACGGGCTAATCTCCGAATCTATTGGACCGATTTAAATGAAATTTTTTATGGCGGTACTTTATATCCCCGGGCAACATCTTAGATACTTTTTATCTCGGAAAATTAAATAGTTCCCGTGGGATAGTTCAAAAACTATAATATCTTATACAGCTTAGTACACAACAACTTATGCACCTAATTTAGTAAAAAATATTGACTACATAAGTTTTCAAAATATTGACTACACGAACTTGGCCTTATCACCGGGTGCGGTTTCGTAGAGTTTTATTTGCGCGTCGCCTTAACCCGCGCTTCAATATTAAATTCTGCAAGCCTCCTCCCCCCTCACCTCTTCTCACCCCTTTCCTCTCCCCCGCCCGTGATTGAGCCCCCTCCATCCCCTACAGGCGTACTCGCGCTACACGATTACATTATGTACACTTTATGTTAATTTCAGATCATTTTAGTAGTAACTTAATTAATAACAGTATATCTAACTCCAATTACTATTACTGTTAAACATGCACTGTAATATTATTGACCTCCAATTATGATTAAAGATGGAAGAGGGCGCTGACTCCTGACATACAGGTTTATTCTAGTTTGGGAGTCAGAGGCTTCAACAGGCTTATGTAAAAACTAAGAATTGTGTCAATAAAGATATATATATATATATATATATATATATATACGTTCAGAGTATACTCACTGAACGTGTGTTTCGTCGGCTTATATGGAAGTAATATTATTAATGAGATATTGAGTTTTATTTATCTATATTCTAAACGATATGTAAAGATTAAAAATTGATAAAAGCATTAAAAAATTATAAATCCTAAACAGCCATTAACTTGAAATAGAAATGTAAAAAAAGTTCAATGAAAAATGAAACAATACCAGTAACCGAGAAAACGAAAAAAACTACGGCAAATCAAAAGTTTTCCTAATATGAGACCGAGGACTGTTCTCTGCTCGGAAATGAATTACGTGGGATGCTTTAAAAGATAAACATTGTGTAGACTGCAGACAAGGGACTGTGATCGAAATGAATTCTATAATCGCCAATGGGTAATATACTTACATCTATACTATTAATAGTGGAAATATTAATAGTAAATATGAAAGTTTATGATGATATACGAGCTTTTGGATGTTTATGATTCAATTATACCTATTTATCCTGTCTCAAACAAAAACACATAGGATACTTTTTATCACAATTATACTTTTCCGAAAATTAATAGAACTTTCAGGTTTTGAGCTTATCGAAAGATGGCACTTTCTAAAACGTTAAAGACCTTTTTTCAAGCAGACAAAATCTAGTCTATTATACGTATATACTATGTATATACATACATCATACTAATATTATAAATGTGAAAGTTTAGATGGATGGTTGTTACTCAATCACGCCAGAACGGCTGAACGGATCTGGATGAAATTTAGCACAGAGATAGATTACAGTCTGGAATAGTACATACTTTTTTTGTCCGGGAAAAATTTACGGTTCCCGTAGGATAGATTTGTTCTTGTTTTTCTAGAAGCCAAACCGAGAGTAGCAAAGGTGAGGCTAGTTTAGATAATATTATAAAGATGAAAAAATTATTTGCTTGTATGTAATGGATAAAATCCGAATATTGACTGCACCGATTTTAATAATTTTCGCTTTAGTTTTAGACTTTCACATTTTAACAGGTTACTATAAGCGTGTTTTCTCCAAGCTTACACGGTATTTGCTTAGTTAGTTCCAAAGTGAAAACTTTGTATTAAAAATATGTAGACCTTTAATAATCATATAAAAAGTCCGCAATACCACATACCTAATCTCTAACTCTTACATTTACAAGAAAATTAAACAAGTATACCTACAGATTTTATGATTAAGATATTTTTGTGACTAACTAATGTTTAGCTGATTTTTACTTAAACTACATGCTCAAATAAATATCATATTCTTATAAGAATAAATTATTTCACCATAACAAGGGCATAGTTCCGGAAAGAAAGAAAATTAATGATATAATAAATCACGTTAAGATATCGTTAATATTCTATTAACAACGAACTTCTTACGTTTCGTTTGGATGTGTCGCTGCGTGCATATTAAGCCTAGCCTATTGTTACTGCAGGTTATAGTCTATCTGTAAACAAAATTTTCATCCAAATCCGTCCAGTCGTTTTAGCGTGAAGGAGTAACAAACATACACACATAAACTTTCGCATTTATAATAGTAGTCGGATTCAAAGTGTTGTACAAACTTGGACAATCAAGTTAAGCGTACAGAGTCACAGGACAAAGCTAGTGTTGTTGTCAACACATCGTCTCATTACAGATGGGTTGGCATCGAGCCAGTACGTTTTTATCTTTTACTACGCGCGACTGTTCGCGGTCGACGGTCGAGCTGCAGATTACCTTTCACACTATAATAACTGTACAGAATTAATCTCGTGCAGTTTAAAAGTTATTGATATAATAATAACATGCTTATGATATACTATAATTATAAGAGAAATTATTATTTACCAATTAACGAAATTCGATACCTTGTAGGGACCCACACGAACATACACAAAAAGTGAAGTCTCGATGATATACCTATTTGGAAGAATTTACTATTAAATTACCTGTACATATACATGTTACATACGTCCATTAAATTACTATATAGGTATATTAATATTGTAAAGAAGCAGGGTTTGTTTGTTCCTCTGATTGCGTTAACCTCGGGAACTACTAATCCGGTTTAAAAAATATTGTTGCTTTAGATAGCCCGTTTTTTGAGGATGGCTATAGGCTATATATATTTCATATAATATATAGTCTATCTGTTCTGTACTAACCGTTAAAACATACCTAGGGACGAACCCGAGCGAGAGTGAGTGGCTAGTATTTTACAGACCTGCAGGTGCAGATCGTCTTCACGTATAACAAAATTGTCATGATTTTGTAGTTCGTAAAGTAAGATTATGTTTAAGTTTAGAACGTTGTCTTGTTTGGATATATTGTACACTAATATTGTAAAATTTGTATGTTTGTATGATGCCATTGATCTGATTCAAAAAAAATTTTTCACTAATAGGAAGCTACATTACGGCCCGCGCCCCGCACCGCACCCGAGCGAAGAAAGGGCAAGCCGATGATAGTGTTTCATATTTTTACGATCGGTGTCGATAATTTTTAGTATTTGATAAGAAAGTTCTTTAACCAGTTTAACAATTAGAAATCGTACTACTCAAGTAGTATAAGAAATGTTTGTAGAAAAGTACCTATCACTCGGCATGAACGCAAACTGTTTTTTGAGATTTATTCAAGTAAATTATATTTGACTTTAATTTAAAATTCGTTTCTATAAAACCCACTTAACTACAACCTATTGAGCACGACCAGCGACTGCACTGCACGCTGCACGCTGCACGCTGCACGCTGCACGCTGCACTCCGCACACTCAGTGACGCTCACAAACAAATAAAAGAAACTAAAACGTTTTATAATCCTTTGACAATGAACAGACAAACTGACAACGAGACTTCAATTACACAATGTTATTGTTTTCACATGAACAGATCGCTCTCACATTTTATTATTTCTTTCAAAAAAAGACTTTATTATGAAAGGAATAAGAATGCAATTTTTCTATCATAATAAGCCTACTTAAGAGGGGTAGCGATGTCAAACAAAAAGTATATTATTAGGGTCTTTAAGCTAATGCGCTCTCAACTACTGTATCTAAAGTTTTTTTAGTAACAAGTTCTATAAGCATTGATATATTAGCTTTTAATTTAAAAGAAGGATAATATTATTGTAATCTGCTCATTACAATAAAATGCTACACAATATGCAAAGACATCAAACAGCGTGAGGACTTCAGTTAAACCGTTTAAATATTTGTAAAAAATTTAATTGTATTTTATAAGCAGTTTTTTTATAATTAGTGTAGCATTTATATATTTTTCATACAATAAGCTCCCGTACAATTTTATAATTTTTTAAAAATATTTAAATAGAACCCTTAGATTTCAACGATCGCTCATCCAATTGCATTACCTATATGTAGGTAAAAAAACCCGGTACCTATTTACCAAAGTATGAGTGAAACAGTAATTTAAACAAATATAAGCTGACTTAAAAAACACTAAAAAATGTAAAAAACAAGTGAACGGGGGTTTTCATTTACTACAGATACCTAAGCAGATATTTTCAAAGTCGGTGACAGTGTTTTTTTATTTTGTAATTTTTGATTTAAGTAAAAACTGAAATAGTTTTTGTAATAAATAGTACCTTATTACAAAAAAACTATTTCAGTGTTAGTTAAACGTTTTAGTCCATATGATAAAAACTACTGAACTGATTTTGATAAAATCTTTACTATTCCCTAAGTTGAAATAAATTAAAAAAAGAATGATCAGGATCCGATTACTTGGCGAAATGCGTGGACAAACATACATATACATACATACAACTATAAAATTTTGTATAGTTGTTTGGAAGCCCTAATAGATTGTCATATGTGATATGTATGTGTATTTGCAGTTTCAATAATATTACAGACATACGAAGGTCGAAATTCCTTTTTTTGACGGTTAAAAATGGAGTTTATAAATGCAAATATTTTAATGAAGTTTTTATAACTTGGGAATTTTTAAACCTGCAGATTGTGAGTGCGCATACTTCTTAGAACCATAGCCGTTTAAATTGGGAGTCCAAAGCTTAAACAGCTTACCGTGCGGATGTCCATACACTAGCCCATTACTTAGTAACTACTTAATCTTCCTTTGTGTCTACTGAGTATAAGCGATAGAAATAATTAATTTTTGAAGTAAAGATTCAAGAATCCAGTAGTGCACGGGTGTGTATACTTTAGTGTCATACTTTGAAAACAGTGTAAATTCGTGGATTCAATCCTCGTCGTTGTATATATATATAATAACTACGCTTGCGTAGTTTATTAATGTATAATTGATCAATTTTTTAGGTAAGTACGTAGGTAGTAGAGGGGTATTTTTTTTTAATTTAAATGGGACCAATCTGGAAGTATACACTTTCAAACAAGTCAAAAATTGATTAAATCGGTTAATAAATTACGGAGTTCTGAGGTAACAAACATAAAAAAAACACATACAGCCGAATTGAGAACCTCCACCTTTTTGAGGAAGTCGGTTGAAAATATCATTTCCCTCTGACTCTGTTACATTATTATTAAGAGTAGGTATACGTGAGTTTCTAATGTCATTTATTTATTTCTTTATTTATTAATTTTTGGGAAACAAACAGTGAGATAATAATCACATATAAACATGTCACAGGTAGAATAAACATGATTAGTTTAAACATTAAAACAATATAATAAAATTTTCACAAAAGTTCCTGCAACATAAAAACACTACAAAAGGACAACAAAAAAATGACTAAGTCAAAATTATAAAAAACTAAATAAAAAACAAATTATAAAATAAAAAAAAAACACAAAAAAGCAAAACTTAAATTCTAACAGAACATAATAAAACAATGATAAAAATATATTAATAGGCAATTTTAATTTTAAGTTTATGGTTATGATAAAGATTTTAAAAACACTTTCTTAATAATGTATACATCTGTATAATTAAATAAGTCGATGTTACTAAATTTTTCATTATAATTATTACATGCTCGATTAATGAATGAATTTTGAGTAGATTTAGTACATGTTAATTATGGATTAAAAAACAACTTATTTCGAGAAGATAATCATAGTTATATCACGTACGTACAGACAGTAGTACAACGCATTATTAAGGATTGGCAAGTATTATAATATGTATATAATTTCTCTATATCAAGTGACTTAATTATTTTTGATATACGACAAAATGTGTTTCGATGTTTGCGCGCTAGTGATGTGGAAGGAGAAGACTTGCGCTGCGCTACTGCGATGTAATTAGTGATGTTTAATGAGATACAGTAAAACTGAATATTATAATGAAAGTGATGTTCGAAAATTATATCGATAAGAAATTAACGTCGATGGAAACTGAAAGAAGAATATATAGCAAATATATCGAGTTATTGCTAATTATTCTTAGATTACTAGAAGTATTTATACTAATTTAATTTAATTATCAAGCAGACGCTTGTGAAAATATTCGGAATACAAGCAAAAGTTCAATAACTCGATATACAACGGTTGCGAAAGTTTGTATGTATGTAAGGGTGTGTCATATGTAAGTTTGTTTTCTTTCCAAACTGAAACAGCTGGACGGATTTAGATGATTACACAAAATATAGATAATGACTCAGATTATAGAGTAACACATAGACTACTATTACACAGATAAGGTAAGTCGCTATTGTTAAATAACAATTAGAAAACCTTTATTATCTCTACAATCACACAATATATGTACATACATAATAAGCAAAAAATATTTTAATGATATAAAAAGTTTATAAGATGTCATAATAATTAAAATTATGATTATTTAATATCACAAAAGAGTGAACGACAAAAACGCGGTAACACAAAGCCCCCTCCCCCGCGCCCCGCCCCGCCCCGCCCGCCCCGCGCCTCACCGCCGCGCCGCCGCCTCTCGACCGCGAGTATTTGCGTCGACGTTATTAGACAAGTTGCGCTTTATTTAGACTTAACGACTCTAAACTATATTAATCATCGTTATTAACCTGACGGGGGTCGGGGGTGCGATAGTGGGCTCTACAGGGCGATGCCAAATGAAATACTTTAAATAATAAATTTACTACTTATTGTAATTAGTACAACAGCAACTCAATTAATAAATTTCACCGCTTATTATATCATTTAAAATTAACTCTTATTAGATATATTATTAAATATTTTTGTTGATTTTAAATTGTTACATTATTAAAGTTAATTTTTTTTTGATGTACCACTATACGTGATACAATCAACAAGAAGAGACAAGAGCTATAATTAAAACCACATATAAACAATTAATAATTAATAAACCCTATCAACACATCTGGACATCTGGTGGCGTCAACTCATATGGAAAGTTTTCTTTGTAACTATTATGTTCTGTTATAATGTACGTATAATGAAGTAATAAGTCCGTTTCGCCGAGCGTTCGTCGCACCCTGTATAGCGTCAAAGCATAGATGAATTTAATTGTCGCAGGATCAATAAGAGCTGGAGTCCCGTGGCATGTTAGTCTTTTGAAGGCGCTCAACCGCGTAGAGCTTTGAACTTTTTATTAATTTCGACCTTAACAACCTGATATCCGATTCCAATATTGTCATTTTTTGCACAATAGCGCCGAGCCTGTCGATGATCCCGTACAATGCCACCCGCTACAATGGATATTTCGAATTATACCTTATTCAAATTTCATGAATGTTTCATCATTAATTGCGAATTGGACGAATGTTTGATCGCTTTGTTACGTGTCGCTGTGCGCTGTGGCGCTGCTAATTGTGGCTCCTGCTTCTGATGGCATTACCATTACTAATAACAGATTTATTTGATACTTAAAAATGTAATAAGAAGTTATTTTTTGTGGGGCCGACCTTAACTATAACTATTTTAAAAAATATTCATTTTAATATTATGTTTGTAGCACATTCACAGATGTATGTGTGTTTAACAGAAGTCAATGCATATTTTTGACATTCTTACACCATTTGTGAGCGCGAACGTGATAATTTCTTTTTGTGAAATCGAACGATATCTAGGTATATGTAATTGTCGTTGGTATGTTCCCGGGTTATCTTTATTGAAAAAATCAAAAAATAAATAGAAGCGCACTCCATACGCTGGCAAAAGCTCGTACCTATCGTACAAATCAGGCTTATAACTGGAAATAACATTATTTGAATCAATATAAAATTTATTCTTTATGTTTCCTTTCAAAGATATTTATATATGTTAATATACTTGTACATAGGGCTGTTCGTTCTAAAGAGTCGTCTCAGAAAAAGCTCAGTGTCTCAATTAACAAACGACCGACGCATCATTTCAATCAAATTCACCGACAATTGCTATTGTATACCCATATTTTTCCTTTAATAGTGAGCTTTACTCCCTCGCAATAAGAGCTACCACTTTAATATCCACAAATAACAGATCCAAACATTGTTGAAGGTTTAATTACTTTTCTACTTTTGTTTTGCGAGTCGCGAACCCTCGTCGATTTGAATAGTGCACGCCTTCCGCGCGCGTCTTGCCGCGCCGCGGCGCCGCGCCGGGCCCGCCGTCGTCGCTGTTATTGGATGGAACTATTTTAATACTGGTTCAAGATCTCATTTAAGCTAAAATAAATAAATTACAGTTTAATTTAAACACTCACTTTAAACTTTCCCTATTGATTGATATAGTTTAAAATACATAGTACCTATTTGTATTAGATAAATATAATATGTATCTACCTACATATATCTAATACATAATATATATATATATATATATATATATACGTTTTACAAATTTAAACTACCCACTCACCATTGCTTCGCTCGGGTTCTTCCCTAAGTACGTTTTAATGGTTAGTATGGAATAGATAGATTATATATTATACGATATGTAGCATTCCTCAATAAATAGGTTATTTAACGCAAAAATGTTTTTTCAAATCGGATTAGTAGTTCCTGAGATTAGCCCGTTCAAACAAAGAAATAAAAAAACTCTGCCTTCTTTATAATATTAGTATAGATTACACCTTCTATTACATATAGTATTCGTATACTCCTGCCCGTAAGAATTTACAGAAGTTAAAGCCCTGCGAATTAGTTGACACGTAACAAAACGGCCACAGTGTCCGACAGCCGCCTACAAATAGCGCTCCGCTCATAAATAGGTTTATTATGCTCGTACGAGTGTGTCAGTGACACTGATTCAGTTCGTTTAGGAAAATTAATTACACTAAAATTGTATCCAAGGAATTAATGATGAGAGAAATATTAAATCTTTCGTTTTTCGAAATGGACTGAATCTTTATTTTTCATTGAGCTACTATTGTTTATTGTTAATTAAATTGACATTATAATACTTTCTTAGATTTACGCGAATAGGTATATGATATTTTTGCATAAAACTATCTTTTCGGATTTTTTCGCGGATTTATATATTTTTTTATATTTTTGGTTTCCGACGTTTGAAATGTTTTACAGATATGTGAATTTATTTTTTATTTAAAAATAAATTTACATAGTTTATACTATCATAATATAAAATATGTATACCTATTTGTTTTATTATTTTGAAAGAGACATTGTGCAAGCTGACATCGTTACTTAGCTTAAAAGCTAGACTGGTCTAGAAGAGTCAAGAAAATTTATCTTCTGCAAAACCTAATAAGTTACCAACATTACACTATCATGGCGACGACTTTTACCTTTCCTTAAACAACGTTCTAAATATAAACTTACTTCGTCACATTTAAACAAAAAGCGTTAAAATAAAAAAAATAAATTTAAACGATCTATCGATATAAAAATCGTGTTACAACACTGTTATGAATATTTTTTATAATTCAAGTTAAAATATATTGAAACGACTTCTTTTCCACATTGTATAATAAGAGCAATATCAACTATAAATGCTTTCAAATTGCATCGCAGAGTACAATAACTGCGCATACAAAGGCTACGAACAGTTGTTGCGGACCTCAGGTGTACTTGGCTGGACTTCAAAACAGACAAATTACCCTCTAGTTGCTTTACAAATATGTATACAGAAATCAGTATCCATATTTCTATTTAAAATACATTTAAATAAGATTTAGATTCCATATTTATTGTTAGAATCAAAATACTGTTATTTCATTGAACGTAGAAGTAGGTATACCTAGCGGACTCTATTAACTGTAATTCGTGACTCTATCGTTGTAAATTTTTTTTGCTGCAATCTGATTTCTCTACTTTATTTTTGTTTGTTTATCTTGTAATTTTACGTCCTCTAACAAATATAAGATAGTGGTAACGCGCTAGCTTCGGAAACCAAGTGAAGCGGGTTCACATCCCGGGTCTCACAACTCTGATATTTTCATGTTTTTTTTGTGCGAATCATTTCTTGGCAGCGCTTGGCTAGCATGGTGGACTATGGCCTGATCACCCTCGTGTTGAAGGGAGGTCCTTTCCCAGAAGTGGGACGTTAAAAAAAGGGCTGAATAGATAACAAATATATTATGTATGACATCAATGACATATTAAATATTTTTTAATTGCTTGCTTGATATTTACAGTTCTCGCAAGCTGCTCAAGACACTTGGACGAATATCAATGGGACTTGTTTATTATGTCATATCCAGCGACACGGAATAGAGATAGCTATATCTGTTAGGTAATAGGTATGAACTAATTGGAATAACATAGCGTGTTAGCAAAATACCATGTTTTTTTTCATGAGAATTAAAATGAACGACCTATTTAAAATAAACACGTCTTTATGTTTAGTTTCTTATTTAGTTTTAGTAATTAAAGCGGCCACGTATTATTTCTTACTATTTATAAAATGATAATAATAATGAACACTTTATTGCACACCACACAAGAAATAAATAAATAAGTGAAATACACAACAATAAAAAGACGCACAGCAGGCGGCCTTATCGCTAGAAGCGATCTCTTCCAGGCAACCTTAATATGATAATTATAATGATTAAATGGGATATAAATTCATTTCGTCATTTTTTATTGTACATAAATAAACACGTATTATATAATTATATTCTTTATTGCGCTAAAGAATTTAAAAAAATACATAGAAAATGACGTAGACAAAAGTGGACTTACTTCTATAAGAGATCAAAAAGAGACAGCGCAAAGAAACGATAGGAAAATAAGTATATAAGAATAAGCATAAGTAAAAAAAAAATACCAATTATATGTATTTTAAACACTAGATAAATATTTGAGAGCTAGCTCTCACTCACTCTACATATTTACATAAACATACTTATATTATTACTAAACATAAGTATATGTATATATTTTTCAATTATGAGCTAGAAAATGCTTTTTTAAATTGACTTTCGCAAAACGCATCGCTAGAGGGCTCTCCTGTAGGTCTTTGGGAAGTCTGTTCCATAGCACTGCAACGTGTACCGAGAATGAGTTTTGGAAAAACTTATTGTTGCTTCTCCGTATGTTAAGCTTCGATATGATGCAAGGCCTCAAGAATGCATAATATTAGAGAAATATATAAGAGTTTTATAATAATATATTATTACTAGCGACTCACCCTCGCTCCGCTCGGGTTCGTCCCTGGGGTGGGCTCTGGGTGGACCACCCTTATCTTTATCACTTAGGGGTATAGAAAATAGATAGTAGCCGATTCTCAGACCTACTGAATACGCATATAAAATTTGGTAAAAATCGGTAAAGCCGTTTCAGAGGAGTACGGTAACAAACATTGTGACATGGAAATTTTATATATTAGATTAGATTTAGAATATTGATATGACCGTAGCCAAGTGTCTACAAGAAGTACTTCTAGCTACCTGTTATCGTTCAAATAATGGTTCACGATATATTTTTAACTCGAGTCTTTTATAGTAGCGAGTGCGTCGTGCGCCGCGCCAGCCGCCTCCGCCTCCGCCTCCGCCTCCTCGTCACTCGAAGCTGATCGAATATAGTGCTTTGGATACAATTCAGTTTTACAATACATTGCAGCATGAATCACTTCACTCACAGTCATTTCGCCACGTCAAAGTCATTATTTAGTACTTACTATTTTTATGATATTAAAATATATTATGTCGTTATGTTGCGATATCATGCCGATCTGTTGTTTTATGGAAATGTTAGAAAGACAAATGAGCTTTAGCTGCGATACAAAATCTTAGAGTGTAGTTTATTTATTTTTGGTTTCATTAGTAAAAATGAATAGTGACAGTATCATGTAATTTCTGCATCCCATATTAATGTATGAATTAATTGTAATGAAAATACTTTTTTTTGTAGTTGAAATTATTTCATTGAAAACGTGGTTTGCCAGCGGAAGCTTAGCAAACATTATACATTATATATTTAACTACTTACTTTATAAACCAACACGACATACGCATCTTACCAACTGTAAAACAAAATCTGTAAAAAAAAATTTCTCCGTTATAAAAAAATTGAAAAATTATACATCATATTGCGTTTTCAATAGAATAAAACACGGCAAAATTACGTAGTACTGATTAATTCAAGTACCAATTACACCAACAAGTAAATACGCCAAAATATTTCTGAATGTTGATAGTATTTGGGCATGAATGGCGAAACTTATAGGACTGAGTTTCGTGAAATCTAAGATGTGAACGACGCGAGCGGCGCGGCGCTCAAAATATCTACACTCGGACCGTCGTCACTATTTTAATCCTCTAATTAACCGAAATGTTTACAACATAAGAACCGTATGTATGAAGCATCAGGTGACGCTAAACACAACTAATTATTAACATAACTTAAACAAACGTGTAATAAAAACTTTTTAACAAAAAAATAAAAACCGACTTCAAACAAAAGCACTAAAAAGTAAAAAATAACTGATTGGTAGTTTTCATTTACTATACATACCTAATCAAATATTTTCGAAGTCGGTGTGCTTTGCTTTGTATGGGCTGGCACCAATTTCGAAAATATTTGATTAGGTATGTATTTAATAGGTAGGCTTTAATTACTTAGCCAAAGCACACCGACTTCGAAAATATTTGATTAGGTATGTATAGTAAATGAAAACTACCAATCAGTTATTTTTTACTTTTTAGTGCTTTTGTTTGAAGTCGGTTTTTATTTTTTTGTTAAAAAGTTTTTATTTTTCCCCTTTTTAGTGTAGACAGTAATAGCAAAGTAAGGATTCTAACGTGTTAGGCTTGTCAAATCAAACAAAATAAGCCCAAACTCAAAGTATCTACTATTAGCCGTTGAATAGTTCCACCTATCCACCTTCTGGCCTTGCCATCAGATCAGGTCAACAACACCGAACCACTGTACTATCAACGGAAATAGAAATACTTGCAAAGTTTCAAGTCAATATGACAATTAGAAGTAGGTTAAATTCATCATTAGTTGTTTTTCCACCCTTAGGGGTGGTATTTTTTTTTGAAATTTAAATGGGACCAATCTGGAAGTATACCCTTTCAAACAAAACCAAAATTGTCCAAATCGGTTAATAAATGACGGAGTTCTGAGGTAACAAACATAAAAAAAAAAAAAAAAAAAAAAAAAAAAAAAAAAAAAAAAAAAAAAAAAAAAACATACAGTCGAATTGAGAACCTCCTCCTTTTTGAAGTCGGTTGAAAATATGTGACAATCTGTTACGATATGATGTTTTGACCAAAGTACGAACACTGATGGAAACAAAACAAAGTGAGTCAGGATCTGAAAGTTGGAAGTATTTATTTGATAATATAATGAGCGTTAGAGGCATGGTTCGATGCCGACGTCACGTCGATGTCACAACTCGGCGCTGGTCGGTCCGGGAGTCGTGTATTAATAGCCCGGCGCATGGTGCCTCACCAGGCCATGCGCGATATTTACGGAAACACGTGCTGTGAGCGAATACTTTGCCTATTCCTTTATCGTTAGGCTCAAGTTCCTATGGCAACGGATGACTCCCGATTTCGATAAAATTAGAAAATGGTTTGAACGCGGGAGTTGCGTTGACTATTTATGGTAGTGCGAGCGGCGGGCGCGCGGGCGCGTGGGGCACCCTCGGGGCTAATTTTGGATATCTACTAGTGCTGACTTAAATATCGTGCATTCTAAAGGAATGCTAAAATTTGACGAGCCCGTGTCGAATGGCTGTCGAGCTTTATATTGTGACTGACCTACATTTGAACAGGTGCACTATTTCTTGGCATAATATTATTACATTGTTAGACATGGCATAGTTATATAATGTATATTGTATACTATTTGCAAGCAAGAGAATGTTACTATTTCGGATGACGAAATGTCAATCCTGTTATAATGATGAAGTATTATATTACAAGGGTAGGAATAAGGTGCGAGGAAGTTCAAATTAAAATCCAAAGTCAATGAATGTATAAAAAGAAATAATGTAATTAAAATAAATAAATTAACCGTTTATTTATTAATTACATTTTGGCGTGAGATCCACAACGATCCCAAGTATAATAAAAATAAAAAAGAAAATTAAATTTATATAAATTTTACAATAAATTACATTACGATAGATGGCGTTATATTAGATGTTCAGTTCTGTCAGGTATCACTACGTACAACGTACAAAATGCTTGCGTTCCGAACTCAATACAAGAGCAACACAACACACAGCACTCGCTCACGCAGCGACCGCAGCGGCGGCGCGAGGGTTAACGAGATGCTTAGAAGCACTTGCGGTGGACGATGCCAGGGCCGGACTCGTCGTACTCCTCCTTGGAGATCCACATCTGCTGGAAGGTGGACAGGGAAGCCAGGATGGATCCACCGATCCATACGGAGTACTTCCTTTCGGGGGGAGCGATGATCTTGATCTTGATGGTGGATGGAGCCAAGGCGGTGATTTCCTTCTGCATCCTGTCAGCGATACCGGGGTACATGGTGGTACCACCGGACATGACAGTGTTGGCGTACAAGTCCTTACGGATGTCAACGTCGCACTTCATGATGGAGTTGTACACGGTCTCGTGGATACCGCAGGATTCCATACCCAGGAAGGAAGGCTGGAAGAGGGCTTCAGGGCAACGGAACCTTTCGTTTCCGATGGTGATGACCTGACCGTCGGGAAGTTCATAGGACTTCTCGAGGGAGGTTGAGGCGGCAGCGGTGGCCATTTCCTGCTCGAAGTCGAGAGCGACATAGCAGAGCTTCTCCTTGATGTCACGCACGATTTCCCTCTCAGCGGTGGTGGTGAAAGAATAACCCCTCTCGGTGAGGATCTTCATGAGGTAGTCGGTCAAGTCACGGCCGGCCAAGTCCAGACGGAGGATGGCGTGGGGAAGGGCGTAACCTTCATAGATGGGGACGGTGTGGGAGACACCATCTCCGGAGTCCAGCACGATACCGGTGGTACGACCGGAAGCGTACAGGGAGAGCACGGCCTGGATGGCGACGTACATGGCCGGGGAGTTGAAGGTCTCAAACATGATCTGGGTCATCTTTTCCCTGTTAGCCTTAGGGTTCAGGGGGGCCTCAGTGAGCAGAACGGGGTGCTCTTCAGGGGCGACGCGCAGCTCGTTGTAGAAAGTGTGATGCCAGATCTTCTCCATGTCATCCCAGTTGGTGATGATACCATGCTCGATGGGGTACTTCAGGGTGAGGATACCTCTCTTGCTCTGGGCCTCGTCACCTACGTAGGAGTCTTTCTGGCCCATACCGACCATCACACCCTGGTGACGGGGGCGACCCACGATGGATGGGAAGACGGCACGGGGCGCGTCATCGCCGGCGAAACCGGCCTTGCACATGCCGGAGCCATTGTCCACTACGAGCGCAGCAACATCATCGTCGCACATTTTGAAGTTTGTGTGTGTGTATCGGGACGCGCTGGAAGTTGACTCTACGGCAGCGAGACTGCGAGTGCGGCGGAGAGCGGCTCGCGGAGCTTATATACCGCGCGCTAGTCAACGGTGCGCTCCATACAAGGCGCGGGCGTCTGTATCGCGTCGGCCGCGGCGAATAGCCGCCTCGCCACTGTCATACACTAACTTCCCCCATTTCATCCCTTATACATTATCCCAATATTATGCACTTTAAGGCTTCGAAGGCATAAGACTAAAGAGCTCATTTTCGTTCGTCGGCGCTTGCGCTCGCGCATACATAGTTCCATTTCTGGCGATAGCCGCTTTCGCATCATAGCGCCCTGCTTATGGTTAAGTTTATATAAATGATTTTAACAGGAATTATTAGAATATAACCAAACAACACATTATAGTAAAATAATAATAAATTATTATTACTTGTGTATTTTAAATATATAGTGAAATATAAAATGGAATCGATGCTAATAAATTAATATATAATTGACATTAAAATTTGAATTTGAAAGAAATAGCTCTAGAAATTCTAAATTATGAGTATAACATTAAAAAAGTTAAAAAAATAATTTAATTTTAATAAAATCTAAAGTAGTATATTTGTAAGATTTAACCTGTTTTATTTAAATTTATTTACATATTAAAACAATTAACATTGCGTTATTATTTCCTTCCACATAATATTGTTATTTAAGTTAGTAAAACTTTCATACGACTTTTCGACAAAACTTGAGGTAAATACTGAAAAGATGATGTCGTAAAAATGGATGTATCGTAAGAGATAATTGGTATTCCAGTAATTTATGTATTTAGTACTTTAATTTTAATACTTTATTTTGCTAGACCTAGTCTAGTGCGAGGAAAGTCGCGCGTTCGATCCTATTTCAAGTATGACATAAATGTGTAGTCAAGGTAATAAAAGTAGGAAATATAAAAATCTTATCTATTTATCAACTACATAGTAACTGTTACAACGCTAGGTACTAACTTCTTTACAAACCAACTTTGACAAGGTTCTACTGAATTGTTTGGGAGCTTTTTTTAGCAACACTTGTATGCACTAAGTGTGTATATATATATAATTCTTTATGTTACTCTATAATCTTTTGTACATACTCGTAAGTTATACACCATATTGAGACACATGTCGTGACACTTTATAACTCTGTAGAATAAACACCACATGCAACCGAGTGACTTATCTTTATTTAGCAATTTGCACCTTACGTAGGTCTTAGATAATGTCTACTAATTATCTCATTTAATACTGTTACAGCGGGTGTGTCAAATGGTCTGTAATAAAATTGGAATGAATAAAGCGTTATTCTCAAAAGATATTTTTGAGTTGAGTAATCGTTTATTCATCTTGAAGTTATATTATAACTTAAATTCCAAATTTCGTAAAACTGTTCCCTAACAAAAACACAATATTTTAATATTTTAAATTTACACCCGATATTGTGTAAGAGTGTGTTGATTCAGTCAAGAATCATTCATTGATAAATTCATGACTGAAAGTAATACAACATCGAGTTTCCCGTCTCTCATACATTCTTAGTTGCATTCGTACATTCCATTGCCCAATATGTTATTTAACAATACTGGTAAGGGCAGCTTACAGACATAATGGATAGTAAACGTCATAAAGTCTAAAAGTTTCCGATGCAAGTGCAGTCGAGTGCATTGGCCGAGGCTATTTACGGGGACAGGTGTTTGAGCTTTGTATATATTTGGTAATTTTGGTTTAATTTGGTGATGTGTGCTTCTACACGATTATATTTTGTATTCACCCTTGAATCATTTTAGTAGATTTAATTATGTAATCCCTTGATCAAATCACCTTTGTGTGGAAAACAAAATATTATTTTAAGTTGAAAATGGAATATACGTATAACATATTAAACTTAGTACTTTAATTTAAATTTAAATACTTTATTTTTCGAAATCAATTTTTAGCAAAGCATCGACATTTGGAACCATCGTCCATGATCCAAAAATACAAAGAAAAAGTTCAAATTCTTCTTTTTTTGTATCTCTATATATAGACTAGATTATTTATCAATGTTTATTAAGCTACGACCAAAGTCGCAGGTTTTATTCCCGTACGGTACAAATAGTTTTATTAATCACACATTAGTTGGTCCTAGTTTGGCTTAAACCCAATAGGTGCATTATTGGACACTAGAATAAAATGCCTATAAGGAGAAGACAAGAGCGAAGTGTGAAATTATTATGTTCTTAAAGAAAAGTGTGTAAAAATCCACTCTATGGGCTTTCGTAAGTTATCAGAAACAGCCTAAGTTAGCTTATTCTACTAATGCCTATTTTATTTATCACTAGAATGATAAGCATACATCGTTCTCAACCTCGACGACGCCAGCGTCTGCCAACGCGACAGCTGCGGCAGAAATGTTACATCATACATGAAATTCATAGCATTTTTATGTTAAAACATTAATATTTTTAAATCAACACTCTGTAAGTCACTATACAGAGAGTCGGTGACTTTATTGAAATCAAATACGATTTTGCTTAATTTTCCGGACTTATTCATCTCTTTTTGTAAAATCTATATTCATATTAATAGAGTTCTGACGAGAACCGGATCTTAATAGAGAGAGAGGTAATTATATTTAAGTGTAAAACCAAGAATGTCAACTCATTTATTCAATAGAAGACGAAAATAATTTCTCAACATGTACTTGCAACTATATACATATATGGTGAGAATGCAGCGGCGAGGCACTGCGTATAAATAGACAACAAGTTCACTGCCGACTGCCGACGCGACCCGCCCGCGCGGCCCCTGCACCGGCGGCAGCGGAAAATACGCTCACGCCTTCAATAAAAATATACCTCGCAAGTATTTCACTTACATCGACTATGGTTATTGAAATATGCAGTAGCCTACCCAGTACCACCCACTCCTAGGCGCCTATCAGTGCTCTACAAATATGTAATGCCAATTGCCTAACAATATTCGCACATTAAAATAGAAATAAAGTTATCCCCGTCATCTAATTTAGGTTAACAAAATATGTTATGTCTTCTAAGGTTCGTAACTAATCATACTCGTAACTGATTCAAGTATTAGGAAATAAATATTTACATCAAAGTTTATCAAATTTCCCCATACTATCAGAATTTTCATACAATTTCTTTCTGAAAGAGATTTTCCATTTTATTTATGATCAATAAAAAAGTAGGGTCTGAAGTCAGTTATTAATTATAAACAATCATTTTATACACATAAAATTAATATTTTATGCACATAAGTTCTTACGAAATAGTAGATGCGTAATAATAAAAGTACCAATTTTAAATTTTTAAAGTATTAATTAATAAGTAAATTGAGGCCACAAAAAATAATAAAAATGAACATTTGTAACAAAAACTTCAACCAACAAATCTATACTGAATTTTAGCGAAATGAAACAAAATTTACCTTTATTTAATCAGACTTGAAACAGGCTTTTAAATATTAAGTTACTATATTTCCGCCCGATTGTATGTATAGCGAATTATCCTATATACTAAGATTGCCGACAGTTAGATGTACCTACCAAAGGATTTTCCCCACAAAGACAGGGGTTGATTTCACCCGCTTCCGCCTTTGACTTACTTCTTTTTTTTCTTTATTCTGCAAATTATACGACCGCTTAATGATTTTATAACTATGAATTCTCATATTTCAATACATGATTCCCTAAGAAAGTGCAGATGATACTTTTTATGTTAACTTATTTTCACAATTATTTATTGTTTTAAATTATTAAAATTGTTAATAATTGTATATTAAAAATTCTTTCCAGGCTCTATTTCAATATAATTTCAATCTAAAGTTACCTGTAAATTATATTTATTAAGCCACTTTATACAATATATGTATATATATAATAAGTAATGCCGCAATTTGTAATATGTGGTAGGTATAGAGTTTTTATCTCGTCAAGTACAATACGATGTGAATATATCACATTGAGCGTTGCGATAGCGCATCATTCGCTAATTGGCGCAAATCGACATCAGTAATCCTCCCTCACATCTCATCCTTGCGCGTGTCAGAGCAATGAGTTTGATGGCCGTACAAGGTTAACTCTCTACGGCACCGTGCACTGTATTGCGTTCACCTAAGATTGATTTTCATATGTAGCATGCTTGTGTTTTAGAACGTTTTGTCGCGTGAGCCAAAGTACATTGAGTTAGCAGTTATTGGTTTGATCTGTCTGATATTAACTGGTGGATACAGTTGTATTGTAACGAGATGGGTCTTCATTTTGTTTCCCACAGTTATTTTTGTACGGTTTTATTTCACGTATTCGTAAAATGAAAAGTGAGGTAGGTAATAATTATTATTATAGCTGGAGGTAACAATCGCTCGATTAAAATAAAAGGTCGGCGGTACGGCGATTAATACCAAATTAAAATATATTTTAATAATAAATATCTTTTATATCGACAATTTTCTGATTTAATTAACTGGCCGTATTGTAAGTCTACGAGGAAGCCTCCACCAGCTCGAAAGTAATTCTGCTGAAAAAGGCCAGAAGAAACACAACAAATTCTCAATTAAAAATAATATTTGTTCACAATAACACTGTAGTTCTATTCTAGTATCATATACTAGAAGTAATTTTAACACATATACAAAGTATTCCGTAACATAATACATAATATGCTTTAGTCATCACCACATTTTTTAAAATATTTTAATAGAATGAATAAATGAAATTAATATTTTTTATATTAATTTCATGTTATTTATTTCATATTTACTTCGTATCTGTTATGTTAGTAACAATAAATGATATGTCGTACAGACATAATCCATACTAATATTATAAATGTGAAAGTGTGTTTGTTTGTCCTTCTTTCACGTCGAAACGGAATGACGGTTTAACGTGATTTATTGTGTGGAAGTAGTTGGAGAGCTGGAGAGTGACATGGGCTACTTTTTATCGCAGGAGATTATCTCATTCCCACGGGAAAATACGTTATAATAAAATCCAAAAAAAATAATATTTGTAATCAAAATTACTTGAAACTTGGTACTTGGTATTAATGCTCTTCAATACAATTAAATAAATACGTGTTTTAGTATTTTTCTAAATTCATCCCATAAGGGAATAAATAGTTTATAAAAGTTTGTATGAAACCTACCTTCGAGGTTTTTAGAGCTTTTTTTTTTGTAGTTTTAGCGCGAGCGAAGCCGCGGGTTCTGCTAGTATTATTATAATATACATATGTACATAATACATATGTACATAATACATATGTATTGACATACAATCGTCAGTATATCAAAAAAAGGTAATTTAGGGTATTCCCTAGACTAGAGTCTATCGTCAAATATATAGAAACAACATATAAATTAAGAAATATTTCTATGAATGCAATAACAAGTTCAAACATTTTTACCTTAAAAACTGCCACATTTGACAAATTAAACAATTATTATCAAAATCTTCGATTAAATGTAATAAATTCGACATAATTAGTATCCTGAGCATTGTTACAAAGTAGAGTGTCACTGTGGTTCAATGATTAATCTTATTATTAGACTCTACTAAAACATATATGTGTCTAAATTACTACACTAATACTATATCAGCTTAAACTGTTATATTTTACATGTCATTAGTTTTCCTTTAAAGGTAATTTATTAAATTTAATTTAAATTATTATTTCAAAAAATTGCTTTAAAAGGCAATAAAATTGAGCTTTTTCAAAGACAATTATTGGAATAATAATTAATTAAATAATCTATAATTCATTCGAACCAGTGCCTACGATCTGCTTCTTCCGGGTTATTTTATTGGATAGCTGTTAATGTTCCCAAGCAAATAAGAATATTTATAGGAGATTATAAATCAATTAGCACGCAAATTGTTGCAATAAAAGGCACATCTCCCGGGACCCGGCGCAGGTCGCAGGCGAGCAAATAAGCTGACAAATTAAATCAGTCGAGATTTTGCGGCAAAGAATAAACAATGACACAGATGTTGCAAAAAGGATATTTATTTATTTTTAAAATTTTCTGATTCCACCTTTTTCAGAAATCCTTCATTCTTAATGGATATCCTAGTCTTAGCTAATATTACATAGGGTTTTGTTTGCTTGCAATAAATCTAAATAGTTTGTGGGCTAGAAAGTGAGCTTTTTGAAAGCTTTTTTATTTATAGGACACTAGGTACTAGGTAACTTGTAGACACATTATAGTATTTTGCGAAATGCTAAGATCACGTGGTGCGTAGGACTTGAATAAAACCCATTTAACAATTTTAATATCTATAATAATTTGGACTTATATATTAAATATAAATTAATATATTATTTTACTCTCACAAGCATTCCACATTTTGTCTAGTTAATCTGGCTACTATTATAAATGCTAATAGTCGTATGTATGTTGGTTGCTCCTTCACGTTAAAACACCTGGACTAATTTTGAAAAATTTTACTGCACAAATATACTATGACCTGGAGTAATAAATAAGCTGTTAGGCGCCCAGGGACGCGCTCGAGCGAGGCAACGGTAAGTCTCTAGTTTACAATAAATAACACTTACAAGATATATGATAAGTAAACCTTACGAGTAGGCATGTACGTGATATTATTTTGGCAGTTCTGGTCGATGCCGCGAGCCCCACGCGTGTGCTAAGCAAGGCGGGGCGCGTGCGAGCCGCGTGTGCGAGCAATCATAGCACTAATTGACGGACGCTGCTTTCTGTACACTGCAGACCAGAGGGGATGTATATTTTGTCCAGTACGCTAAATATTTTTAAAATACTAATATCTCGTTGTTATAATCTCTTTTCTAATAGAGATTAAGAAGACATCACCTCTTAATAATATGTCTAAACTTTCATAGGTATTTTATTTTTGAAACCGTATGTTGACTATTCAATAATCAACATAAATATTTTTTGTAGAAATCCTCTGTAACAAATTAATATAATATATTATCAGTTATTTTATATTCATTTTATAATATATTAGTATACAGCGACAGCAATTTGTATTAATTTAATATAAAACTTTTAACACAAAAAAATATTTATTAATAAAGAATATTAATTTCTTTAAAATTCCATTTCTCGAAAACTATTTGAGTCAGTTCATGCACCAATAAATCGAAATTTCCTCACAATTTATTACGAAAGTCAATGTGTACACTTTTTCTGTCCCCAGTTGTACTTAAAGCATATGACGCTAATCTGGTAAAATTATTCGGTGGGCTGTGTACTTAATTTGTCCTTTATTGTATCCGATCGCGATAATATCGCTCGCGGTTCGTTTGCTCCATTAATTAACCATTGTTGGCAATTTCGACCATTATTGGTCGTAGTTGGCCTTTTCTGGTCGCTCGTGAAGTCGTGCCGCCGTCGGCCGGCGCGGCCACGTGGCGCTGACAGATTGATTTTGTTAACTCTACAGATGATGTCGATTTTATCAATTTACTCGTTCTCTCGATGTGCGTCGCGCTGGGAATATATTTATTAGATTATTAGGCGAATTATATATTATATTTTGATTTGGTCTCTGCCGAGTGAACTTTCTGCAATTAATGCCACCAATATATAATTACTTTTCATTATAAAAGGTACACTGACGTCATTATCGCCTAAATTTAATTATTCCCCTCTTCTAGGTGGATTTTATTTTTAAATGTATGTATTTAAATTTATTGCCTATTCATTAATTTTAAAACCAATAAACTTTATATCTTTTAATAAAATAGAGAAGATATCGCAGAGCAAACACAAAAAAATACAGCCAAATTGAGGCTACTCATTAAATATGAAAAATCTATATAAATAAAAATCAATATTTATGTTTGTGCTATGCGTTCTAAACTATTGATCCGATTGGGATGAAACTCTGGTGGGTTATTCTGTATACGCCTACGAAGGTTCGTGGCGTCAAAGAAAATAATATTTCTTTGGGCATTTGTATTATGCGTTCCTAAACCATTCAAGCTTATGAATGAGCATATGTCGCTAGTATTAACACCTCCAAGTAAATTTCTAAGAAATTAATTAAAATTCTAAGAAATCTATTGTTAACTGACACGCCAGCGTGTCCGCGGTCGTGGAGGATTAAAATAATTGTTAATTATGTCTTTCCTATCATTAAATAACTTTAAAAAAGCGACAATGATTGTTGAGTATTAGCTGAGTAATAAAGCTCCTTCAATCTCGTTTTATACAAATTAAGAAGAGCGCCTGAGAAAAATATTGATCACTGTAAAAAAACTGGTAAAATTAATGAAAAATGTATCTATGTGAAAAAAATCATCAAAACAAATTGACATATATAATACTACACATATATAATACTAGCGACTGACCCTCGGTCCGCTCGATTAGTCTCTACTTATGTTTTAACCTTTAGTACAGATTTTTCAGAGATGAGATATTTTCCCGCAGTCAAAAGTATCCTATATGTTGACACGAGTAACCAGCTATTATACCAAATTTCATCAAAATCCGTCTAGTGGTTTTTCCGTGATATGGTCACAGACAGACAAAAATTGTAAAAACTATAGATTCGGCCTCTGTATCGATAATAATGACTATATCAATAAGATTTCCCAAAAAATATTTAATGTACAGATTCGACTCAGTTAGAATTTTATTATATGTATAGACGAGTACATAATAATCATAATAAAATAATATACTGTACTACCCTAAAATGTAATGCACAATGCAGTTCCCACGCGCACTATATAATGTCACCCGGCGTTGTTTACTGTAATAATTCAAAGCGGCGTCCACGTCGCCGGGACAGTGGGACTGTAGATTGGGTAAACAACACCGATACAAAGGGTAAATGTGACATTTCATTTATTAGCAAATAGGTCACGTGGCTTACATTGGTTTTGAAGACGTATTTTCATTCATTATCTTATCATATAATATAAAGAAAAATAATATCAATTGTATTTAAACATCATATTTCTTAAGAACCTACCTACTACAGGTACAATAATAAAATAATTTAAAAAGATTTATTAGAATCATTGATGTCATCGCGATAAGAAAAAGTTTTATCTTTTCAACCGACTTCAAAAAGGAGGAAGTTCTCAATTCGACTGTATGTTTTTTTTTTTTTTTTTTTTTTTTAATGTTTGTTACCTCAGAACTCCGTCATTTATTAACCGATTTGGACAATTTTTGTTTTGTTTGAAAGGGTATACTTCCAGATTGGTCCCATTTAAATTTCAAAAAAAAATACCACCCCTAAGGGTGGAAAAACAACGAATGATGAATTTAACCTACTTCTAATTGTCATATTGACTTGAAACTTTGCAAGTATTTCTATTTCCGTTGATAGTACAGTGGTTCAGTGTTGTTAACCTGATCTGATGGCAAGGCCAGAAGGTGGTTAGGTGGAACTCTTCAACGGCTAATAGTAGATACTTTGAGTTTGGGCTTATTTTGTTTGATTTGACAAGCCTAACACGTTAGAATCCTTACTTTGCTACTACTGTCTACACTAAAAAGGGAAAAATAAAAACTTTTTAACAAAAAAATAAAAACCGACTTCAAACAAAAGCACTAAAAAGTAAAAAATAACTGATTGGTAGTTTTCATTTACTATACATACCTAATCAAATATTTTCGAAGTCGGTGTGCTTTGGCTAAGTAATTAAAGCCTACCTATTAAATACATACCTAATCAAATATTTTCGAAATCGGTGCCAGCCCATACAAAGCAAAGTACACCGACTTCGAAAATATTTGATTAGGTATGTATAGTAAATGAAAACTACCAATCAGTTATTTTTTACTTTTTAGTGCTTTTGTTTGAAGTCGGTTTTTATTTTTTTGTTAAAAAGTTTTTATTATCGATAATTTTCTCTGTTTTATTATATTAGCCAGTCAGCGACCGGCAACACATCTCGCTTGAAGATGAACCCTTTGCTTCCGTTAAAAATGATACAAAAATGAAATCTAAACGAAGCCACTCATAACCAACGCTGGAAATATGGACAATAAGTATTGAAATTATTTCTTTTATTACGATTTTTTAGTACTATTATAAATATACTTAAATACATATACCAAATGTACACTTAATAATTACTATACAAGTCATGTCCGGCAGAATTGTGGCAAGGTGCTAGCCGTATTCCCCCGCTGAGTGGCAATGCCGATTCTTTGGGCGGAAAACGAACCAGCTGTCCTGTCACCAGTAGAGGCAGTAAGACGAGGTGTTACATCTTTTAAGAAGTGATTAGCACTTTGAGTCCATGGACTAAGAATATTTTACAGCGATAAAGAATAAACAGTTATATTCAATATTATCATTTCAGATCTCCAAATTTAATTTTAACAATAGCCCAGTTATGAGAATAATTCTTGAAATTCAGAGAAATTACAGATTTTATTATTTAACTTTCGCAAGGTGTTATCTTCTAGAAACTATTAATGTATAATATCTATAGGAGCTAGGTTATATAATCCTCTAATAGGTTTTTTCTATAGGTCAAAATTCATATTAAAAGCGGCAGCATTCCTTCGTAATGTACTCGAACCTCTGTAGAGATGTCTAGAAAAAGGAACAAGGATAGAAGGATATTTTACGACGTATTATAATAAAATAAAAAATGGTTAAAATTTTCTTCAACATTAAGTTATTTTCATGAGAGAAACAATACTCATAGTTACGTACACCTAAACAAAATATTATATTAATAAATTAATTAACATTAATATAAAACCCTAATGAAGTATATATTGGTGATACGCGGTCTACGCGAAAAAGGTTGCGGGTACAGCTCTCTGTATTATTAATATTGTGTACATATTTTAATTTTAAATATTTTTTAACTGCTTTCGGAACATATTGGCTAGCACGTACGGCTACAGATCCATATGTTCTGGGTTCGAGCCCCGTGTTGGTTTTTTTTGGCAAGAAACCCTGCGTTGCAGATATTTCTCTCGCTTAAAACCTCTAAGTCACTATCTTACAATAATGATGCACGTTTCTGTTTTTACAGAGCCGACTATGATAATATAGTTTCTGAGCTTAACAAATTTCCATGGAATGAGCTCCTACGGGATAGTAGTCACGTAAATGAAATGATTACCGTTTTTTATAACATACTTCATTCTATAATTGAGAAATTTGTCCCAAAATACAAACCCAAAAAGCAGTCATATCCGATATGGTTCTCATTTAAACTAAAGAAGGTGCTGAAAGAGAAATACAAGCTTCGAATGAAATTGCGTAAAAATCACTATAACCCACTAGACCAAATATCATTTAGTTTAATAAAAAAACGTTGTCTTGAACTGCAGTCATCTTGCTATGTCGATTATAAAGTGCGAATAGAGAAACTTTTGAAATCTAACCCTAAACTATTCTGGTCTTTTTATAAAAGTAAGCGAAATAATCGAAGCAATTACCCAGAAAAAATGACCCTAAATGAACTCAATTCTTCAAATGGTCCTGATATCTGCGACCTTTACGTAAAGCAATTTTCTTCTGTTTATAATACGGAGTCGTTTAAGGATAATGGTATAAATTCTAGTATGGAAGGGGATTCTCTTATCACAACTAGCAACATTACGGTAACAAAAGATGACGTCTTCAGAGTTTTAAAAAGAATGGACCCATATAAGGGTGCAGGTGCAGATAAAATACCTTCGGTATTTGCAGTTAGGTGTGCAACTGCCTTGGCATATCTTCTATCTATTATTTTTAATAAATCACTTAGCAGCGGTGTTTTTCCTTCTACGTGGAAAAAATCCCTAATTGTTCCTATCTTTAAATCGGGGAACCATGAGAATGTTTGCAGTTACCGACCTATCTCAATTCTTGTCACATTTGCTAAAGTTTTCGAAAAGGTAGTTTATCCGATTATAAATTGGCACTTTAAACAAATAATATCCCAACACCAACATGGATTTTTCAAAGGCAGGTCCACTTTGACAAATTTAGTATGTTTTATTGATAAAATATCCTCAGCAGTCGACTCACATAAGCACGTCGATGTGATTTATACAGACTCTAGCAAGGCTTTCGACAAAGTTCCCCACAGAATTTTAACAAAAAAATTGTCTCAGTATGGAATCATAGGACCCCTTTTAGAGTGGTTGTCGTCATATTTGAAAGACAGGAATTCGGTAGTAGTCGTAAATGGTTACCAATCTCAACCATTCAAAGTCTTGTCAGGAGTTCCACAAGGTTCTCATTTAGGACCTATCCTCTTCAACATTTTTATTAATGACATAAAAAACTGTTTCACTAACTCCAACTTCTACTTATTTGCAGACGACCTAAAATTCTTTCGCTGTATTGACACAAATAATGACGTTGCTCTGCTTCAAAACGATTTAGATCGACTTGTCTCTTGGTGCGATACAAACGGTATGAATCTCAATGTTGACAAATGTTATTCTGTAGGATTCACTAGGAAAAAACAACTCACACCGAGCACCTATAAAGTAAAGGATAGCTATCTTAAACGAACATCTGAAATTAGGGACTTAGGCGTTTATCTTGATAATAAATTACGTTTTCATTGTCATATCGATAAAATCTGTAAAACTGCATTTAAAAACTTAGGTTTTATTCTACGTAACTCTAGGGACTTTAACAACCCTTCGACGGTCATAATGTTATACAATACTTTCGTTCGTAGTGGTTTGGAAAATTGCAGCGTAGTATGGAATCCATTCTATAAAATGTACATTAAAAGATTAGAAAGCGTCCAGAAACGTTTCATGTGGCACCTTACGTATAAGTACGGCTTAGCGAAAAAAATCACCAAATACAATGACAGACTAACGCACTTCAATATGAAATCACTCTCCGAGCGAAGATGCATACTGGATAACGTGTTTTTTTATAAGTTGATTAATTGTATGGTTGATTGTCCTGAACTCTTATCACGTATTATTTTTTGTGTTCCATGCAGTTCAAAAAGACTAAAAACTAGAAAGATCTTTATAAGTTACCCGTCAAAAACTAATTTGGGTATTAACTCCTCAGTCAATCGGCTTATAAATTCTTATAACAGTATACTCAGCCAGAACAGCGAAATTGATATATTTAACAACAGTCTTAACAAATTTAAAAAGAACCTATCAACTATTAACTTCATATCTAATTAAATACTTAACAGATATGTATATAATATATTTTTGGTTTTGTTCCTATCTTAGTTAGCAGTAGATGCATATAACTTTGTTTATTATTATTTCTTTTAGTTTATAATAGCTTGTTTTTTTATCTAATATCATTGTTGTCTAAATTTTTGCATGCCGTTTTCACCTGTAATTGAAATACCATTTAGTTCACCTAGTCTAAGCTTATCTATGTATGTAAAAGAATGTGATATTGAGTATTTTGTTGGTGTTAATAATAAATAAATAAAATATATAAGAAATTAAGAGCTCCCGGAATTGGGGAGTTGGCGGTTTTGCTCTCGTTCCTCGGAGAATATGTAAAGCAGTCGGTTCTACGGTTCTGGTCTTTGACCGGCATGAGAGTGACAGAAATTATTAATATTTTCTTCTACGGCTAGCCTCAAAGAGATTACGTGCCGTGGTTAACATCGGCCAGGCGGACATTGTTTATATTTTATAAGAATATTATATTATAGACTTGAGATTGACAGATTTCTGACATACACATACTCGTATATGTAATTCCCGTATATGAGGACGCCGTCGGTCGCACGCCGCGCGTCACGTGGGCGTCGCGCGGCGGCTCACTGACACACTGAGCGCGTAATATTAGCCTCACCAGATATACTTCTGTAACCAACCGACCTCCGTGTTACAGTACTGTTTATAATCTTATCGTAAATATTTTATTTTTATCTCTCAATCACGCTACCTGTATGTATTAGATAAGCGAATTCTAGTTATTTAGTTACGTGAATAAATTATTTGAAAATTCTTCGAAGTCTACTATTTTTGCTCCGTTTTCTCCACCCCGCCCTCCTTTTAGGGACATAGCTATCATAATAATTAGTAAAGGAATTTAATGATTTCGAAGGAAAGTAATTTGTCAGAAATTAAGTACTATTTTTAGCAGTGCGTGGACGCATCTTGTTTCGGCTGACGAAAACGTAATGGGGTTTGAGACTATTAAATGTTTTAGCCTCAATAACATGTAAACATATGTTCATCAAACGTTTTTTATGTTATTTTAAATAGATAACATTCAAATTAACTTTAGATTAATCGCATTTACAAGTTTCAACAGTTTGTAATTGTTAGCGCCTACTGTGTAATAATGATTTAAATAATTGAATATACATACAAAGTTCCAAAAGAGAGTGCGTCCTTTTTTCTATTTCTGCGCTAATCTCGAAAACTGCAAGGTGAATTCGAAAATGGCTTTAAAGGTTATGATCTGCATTTTTATAGAAAGAAAGTTGTATACCTACTTATTTAAAATTATCCTAGCCTTTACACCAGCTGAGCATTTAGTGAATCGAATTGGCCCAAAAAATAGCTTAATGGCTTTATCGATATGCACTGCTATTAAGGGATTATATAATAAGTACAAATAATGTATCGCAAACATGTCTATCTTAAAAAGTTTTTCAAAGAAGTTCGCGAGACAACAAACCTAATTTAAAAATTTTAACCATACTATTGCTGCTATGTTTACATGAAGTTCATATTTTAATATTTAGATACCTATTTAAAATACTAAATACTTATTTTTATAAAATAAATCATTTTTTCGTCAGTTATGATTATTACTAGCAGTTGGTTCCCCATTCAAACTTTCATCTCGTTAAGGGATGATTTCTGGGATAAAAAGTATCCTATGTCCTTCCCAGGGTCTCAAACTATCTTCTTATCAAATTTAATCTAAATCGGTTCAGTAGATTCAGAGATGACCCCCTACAACCTCACAAACTCACAAACTTTACCTTTTTATAATATTAGTATAGATTATGATATTTGGTTATATAGTACAGTCACATAGTAATAAAAAAAGTTTGTACATCTCTTGCTCTCTACTCTAGATTGCCTTGTTATTCTTATGCCTAGCATATAGGGCTATAGATCAAGAGGTTCAAGGTTCGAGTCCCAGATTGGCCCTAAATAGCTACTGGGCTTACATGACATACTCATTAACAGCCTGAAGTTGGGAACGTGAAGGAAAATAAACACAAATCATGCAAGAGCTACGAGAGAGCTACACTATATAATACGTGTAAATAGTACTTATAATTACATATTGCAATTTTTGTTGACGCAAGTTCAAGCTTTGTTCCCAACGGAACAGAACTCGATGCCATAAATAGATTGCATCGCGACAACCGAATATATTGCATAATGAGCGTCTTGCTGCTGACTCACTGCCACTGTCTTCATCAGGAATGACCACACAGCAACAATTGTGCATGCTTTCTAGTACCGTGATAACCCTTACATACCTATTTGCTTAAATTGAAGAGCATAGATGTATCTAACTTGCCGCGGTCCCTATCACTTGTAAATTATCAAAAAACTTACAAGGTGTCATACATCATCAAGTCAAACATAATGCCGGATTTAACCTTAGCGCCGCTCTTGGGCAAAGTAAAACTAAAAATCTACTTTCGAGGTACACTTTGGCATCTCATTTACTAATTATAGCCGAACAAATATTATTATCTATTTACTTAATTAATTCGTTGTATGGAAATGCTAAGTAAATTTTCCCTTTAAAAAAACTTCATAATCTGATATACTTAGAGAGATTTAGTTTTATATAAATTTATGAATAAAAACAACAATTTTACATAACAGCAGTTTTGATTAATTAATTGCATTCTTATATCTGGGGAGCTCCAAGCCAAATCGGACGTTATCATTTTTTTTTATTTTTGAATTTCTTAATATTAATTGGCCATTTAGTACCTCTCAAAAAAGACTTCCTGGTAAATTTTGAGATTTTTTTGATCACTGGTTCAAAAATATCGAATTTTCAAAAAAACCGCTCTTTTTTTGATTTTTTGCTCATAACTTCCTTAATAATTAATGGTCGAAATTCAACTTATTTTTTCATTTTTTTTTTATTGGATGATTTTAAAACATTTAAATATAATTTTATATTCTTTACAAAAAAGAATATAAAATTATATTTAAAATGTTTTAATCGAGATTTTTGAATTTTCAATTTTCAATCGTATTTTTAAAACTGTGTGTATGTACTTATCCTTCGATTTTTATGAAAATTTTCTGTTTTAAACTTTTATCCATCATGCAACTTTTAAGCTCAGTCCGGTAGTGGGCCTTCCATAATTACTAATTTTTTTTTAGAATTTTAAAAATGATTTTTTTAATGCAGTTATAATAAACCAGAGATAAAAAAAAACCCAAAATTTACCAAGAAGCTTCTTTTGAGGGGCACTAAAAACTACCAAAATATTAAGAAAATCAAAAATATTTTTTTGAAACCGTCCGATTTGGCGTGGAATGCCCCATTTACAAAGAAAATAAGATAAGATGCTCATGTGGATATTCATATTATTAAAATTGTGTTGTTGTAGGATTATGAAGCCAAGAAAAAAGTACACGGAAGAGGATTTCCAAAATGCTATTACTGCGATCAATAATGGCAAAAGCGCTCAGAAAGTTCCTCGATATTATATAGACCATATTCCAGAAACAACATTGCAAAACAAACGTGACAAAAAATATTGTGTGTATCAACAACCCGACAAAAAAACGGTGCTCCCAAAATTAGAAAAACACAAACGTTAATAGTTGCCAAATTGTCTAACAGCAACTTTGTGTCATTCAAATTAAATATATCTATTTATTATAATATTATGAAGAAATAAAAAAAATGTCCCATAGAGAGATTAATTATGTTTTATTTTCCATCTATAATTAACATAATGTTATTTACAACCTAAGTAAATTACAAAATATTATGGTGCCATTTTATTAATCATACAAGATATATACTAAGACTGATTACAAATATGAAAACCAAACTTTGACGTTACGTTTGGCTCAGTGTGTAGTAACCCTACTTGCTATGCCAGCGGTTGTGGGTTCGAACCCGCTGGGGGCATTCATTTGTGGAATGAGCACGAATGTTTGTACTCCAGTCATGGGTGCTTATAATTATAATATAAGTCAATAAATTGTCTTCATTTTTGAACATTATGTACCATTCTTCTCACCTCCTTTCCATTGCCTTTAGTAAAGGCAGCAGGCAAAGTAAAGCTTCCCTTACTATGTTATTTTTATGCACTTTCATGGTATCGATATCATATTTCATATGAAAGAGTTTACTGAGAAGAATACAAAAAAAAACATAAAAAAGTAAAAGAAAAAACCAAAGAAACAAGCTTTTATTTAAATGCTCTCAAAAAACCAAGAAAAATAACTTCATACGTGCATACACTTTTTTATGTAAGAAAAAGTAGCTAAACACTATGCACAATTACAAACTCTTACGGACATTAAGTGCTACATAAGTAGATACTAAATCAATATTGTAGTATATGTATAGTATTTATTAGGTACATACATACATATATATTATATACAAATGTGCTGTATGGAAAATTGAGGGTTTTTTAGCTATTAAAATATCAATGTAAAATTTAGAGGTCCCTTATCAATAGTAACCGACCAATCATCGTTTATTTGCGAAAGTCTGAAACCAGTTTAAAAAATGTGTTATTTATACATGCAATTTTGTTTGTTTCAATATTTGAAAATCGTAATTCGCCTGTAAATCGAAGTTCTAGTCGTTTGAATTTCCAAATTGACGAATTCCATACGTGACAAATTAAAATACCTGTACGAAGGTTTAAAAATTAACCATTATGATAGGTTTACGAAGGCACCTTCTTCCTGAACAATAATCTTATCGTTTAACAAATATCTTACATTGTGTATCCTGAGCATTTATAGTTTTAGTGAAACTGATGAAGAAGCATCTCTATCACTTCATAATTAACTTAAAATATGTCGATCAATTGAATATACAGATTATGAATATTTAAATATTAGGTATTGCTGATAATAAAACAATGTAATTTTTGTTTATTAATATACGTGTTTTTGTTATAAAGTTTTTATAAATATAAACTAACTCTCATTTTAATGCTCATAGCGAAGCTAATAAAAAAATATGTTTACTTTCTATTAAAGTGTTTTTTTTTTCTATTTTAAAACCTAGAGCCGAGCATTGCCCCTTTTAAGGGAACGTCGTATTACGCATACCTCCGTAGCGCGTAGGCGAGCGAAGCTAAGTGTAAACACACGGGCACGCTCTCGCTACGCGCGGTTAGCACGTGCTGTTCAGTTCAAAAGAGACGGAAATACTATTTGATTGAGTATTACGCATGTGCGAGAGGAACAGAAATATTGCATCGCGACACCATTTCAGGCGAAACTCAATGCAACGTAACCTTTCAACAGTCTTATATCTATTGGCGCGTATAAACGAAAGTAAATCGTAAAACAATGACATAGAGTTAAATTTTCATCAGAAAGAGTATGTTTAGTTATTTCTGGATTTACAAAGCGCGGAACAAATTTCATTTTAACCGCTAAAAGTTTAAAGTGCAATTTAAATATTGTGGGCGGGTTGACTGCGGGCTCGCTGTACTCACAGCTTCACGCACCCAACTTTAGGCAGAGTGCGAGACTCCTTCTCAGACAGGGAGAGGACACGCAAATAAACTCTTGCACAAAATGAAACGAAACGCTGACACTGTGCCGCATTCTGCCCTCTGTTGGAAAACGCCCAAATACCATACATACAGTGAGATACAATTTATAATAACAGGGCAGGTAGAGTATAGGAATCGATGAGTTATGTCAATTAAATTGGATCCCTATGACGAGGAGATAAGATAGATAGTCCCGTGGCGATTTGTATTTTCAATTTATTAATAGATTGTTGCAGAATGCGCGGGACTGACTTATTTGGTGAGAGCGCCGCGGCCGGCGGTGCAGTCGGAGACCAAAAGCAGAAAACTTATGCGCCAAAACACTTATGCGCCGAAGTATATTTTCTTATATATTAAAACGTGTGCAGTTCACACGCAGTAGAAGTGAAACTGTTAAACAACGGTTACCATGGCAACAATTAGTCATAATAGCTTTTATTTAATTTATGCACATTCATCCCACAGTAATGAAAATTCATTTTTATAAGTAATAAGTTTAGTTTCTTTTTTTATCAAATTTAAAATTATCATTTTCATATCATAACATATTATTCAGTATTATTTTTCACTTCCTGTGTAATGTATTCTATCGTGTTCTCTCGCCTGCTTAATCCTATATATTTATGCGTTTGTCTCTTTCTAATGTCGCATTTCGGTTTCATCGAGTTTCAAATCACAACGATTCTAAAGAAGTTGATGTTTCGATGTTTTTTTTAATTTTCGTTTAGTACATTCAGTATTGCCACTATACGAATATTGTAAGTTATCTATTGCATAACATATTGTGAAGGTATTCCCTTCTGCTCACTACTGCACATTTACACAGATACCTATACATTTTGTATAAATGCGTGATCCACAATCCTTATTATATATTTCTTGAAATATGTGTATGTATGTATGTAAGTATCTATGTAAACATGTATGTATGTATCTATGTACGTATGTATGTATGTTTGTATATATGTATATTTATATTATAATTGATGTTTGTAGTTTGTACCTACACCGCACCGCATTATTATTTTTATATTTTCTCACACTTGAGGGTTTCTGGTAGAAATCTCTTAAAGAGATAAGTCATCCTTTGTACACATGGCATCTGTTTTAACTTGTATGTTTTTTTTTCTGGTACATAAATAAATAAATAAAAATAAATAAACATGATATAAAAATCAATTGCTGTTCGTTAGTCTCGCTAAGACTCAAAAACGGCTGGACCGATTTGAATATTTTTGATTTGTTAGGGGTGTGTCCAGAGTATAGATAAGCAAAAGAGAGATTTAAGTAAGCCTCGTTAGAAAAGCTGAAAAATACTTTGGAATATTTTCAATAAATGGCTTTGGTGGTGGTCCTACAACAAAGCGTCAAACACTTATGGTCTATCTATTCCATACTAATCTTTAAAACATGCCTAGGGACGAACCCGAGCGAAATGAGGGAGAGTCACTAGTACAATATATATTATCTCCAACTTAACTGCCTCGGTGGTGTAGTGGCTAGCATGTACGGCTGCACACCCGGAGGTCCTGGGTTCGACTCCCGGGTCGGGCCAAGTTTAGTTATTGAGTCTTTCTGTATATTAAGCCTCAGTAACAGCCCGGAGTTGGGAAGTTGGCGGTGTTTCACCCCCGTGCCTCGGAAAGCACGTAAAGCCGTCGGTCGTGCGCCTTAACTCTTACTGGTCGTGTCGAGTGGTCGTCCCACCAGAATATGAGAGTGACAGGAATAAAGAGTGCACTTGTGTCTGCGCGTACACTTATGCACTATAATATCTCCTGCGCAGTTGGTTAGTCTCAATGAGATTGGCCGCCGTGGCCGGAATCGGTCAGGGGAACATCATCTCCTTATTTTATGATAATTAAATATTTATTCTGCTATATATTATGATTTGTTTCATTTTCTACACAAATGAAATTATACATACAAAGTATTAAACTTCCTTAAGTATTATTGATATTTTTTAAACATTCCGCCGAAATCCTCTTCGGGAACTACGAACTATAAATTTCCGGAATTCGAACTACAAAGTCCCGGGAATTTCGTGGTTATAACAACTCTATGTCATGTATAAGTTAACAAGTAACTCTATGTCATTGTAGCAAAGTTGAGGTAAATACATATAGTATTCTTAAGCATACTTTATAATTTTATTTTATTTATTTAAGGAAATATTTCTTTCATACAACAGGTAACAATATAAGTGAATACAAGAAACTTTACAAATTGTTATGAGCAGGTGACGCGCTGTTGATGCGGGAAAGAGTTCGGTAGCACCAACCACATTTAACGTTAACTGGCGGCTTGGTAAAACTAGGTTTTATATTTCAATTGCAATAAAAACTTGTTTTTTATTCAAATTGATTTCAAATTGAAAAATATGTGTGTTTGTTATTTTTAATAGAAGAATTAAATTACAAAACAAAAATCAGACTGCGTCAAATACTACTATTGCTACGAGTGTTGCTACATTTATCACTTCCGATTGCATAATACTGTGTCTACGTCTTCTTGTTTCTATTTGTTTAGTTCGTATTTAAGGCAGTTGGATTATTTGTTTTTCCTATTATTAATTTTATTTACAGCTTAGTTAATTTGTATATTTTTAACTAGTTAGATAATTTAAGTTTCTAGTTGCTCTCCCAAATTATAATATATACATTTAATAAAATTCTAACAGATTGTGAGTCGAATCTGCACATTAAATATTTTTTTGAAAAATCTTATTGAAATAGTCATTATTATTGATACAGAGGTCAAATCTATATTTTTTAGGATTGTATCTGTCTGTCTGTCTATCTGGGAAGGCATCACGAAAAAACACCTGGAAAGATTTTGATGAAATTTGGTATGGTGATAGCTGGTTACCCGGGTCAACATATAGTATACTTTTCACTGCGGGAAAATATCTCTTCTCTGAGAAATCTATATTAACCATTAAAACGTGCCTACTATCGGAGGGAGAGTAAGTTGCTACTTTTTGAATTATAATATACTAGCAGAACCCGTGGTTTCGCTTGCGCTAAAGCTATAAAAAATCATTTCATCCCCTTTTAGCATGAATTATATATTGAAGAGCATTAATACCAAGTTTCAAGTGATTCTGATCATAAATATTTTTTGAATTGTATTATAACGTATTCTCCCGTGGGAAATAGATAACCTCCCGCGGTAAAAAGTAGCCTACGTCACTCTTCAGCATTCCAACTATCTCCACACAAAAAATCACGCCAATCCGTCACTCCGTTTCGACGTGAAAGAAGGACAAACAAACAAACAAACAAACAAACAAACAAACAAACAAACAAACAAACAAACAAACAAACAAACAAACAAAAAAACAAACACACTTTCACATTTATAATATTAGTATGGAAGTATGGATTGTTGTATATATTTTGAAACCACCTCCTAAAATTCTTTATTCTAACAGACTACAGATTTAAAGGAAAAGAAATATTATTTTTATTTGTAATACTAATAATGTTTTTATGTATGTACTTGATTTATCAAGATATGTCTAACGACGTATAATTCATCATCGATTCAGCCGTTTAGAGGTAGAACATAGAGTCGAATATACAGGTTAAGTACATATTCCTTCTGGCTTTGCTGAAAAATAAACGTTAAAATATAATAAAATGAGACTGATGATGATTTAATAGAAAATGACACGAATCAAATAGAAATATAATTTTATCGAAAATGTATTTTTATTGAACTAATTGTAAGTAATAATTAGTTCAATGAGAAGTTAATTATAAGTTACAAATATATAAATCATAACTGTCGAGTTTCGTGAATAGAATCTGTGTTTATCTAACGTTTACATTTAGCAGTGGAACCGGACCTCTGACGTCACACGTTGTCTCCCGCGCAGCTTTCAGCGTCACATGTTTCAGTTACATTCCTTCATTCGAATTATTCAGACGTTCGTTCCAACTCATGCTTCACGTACGAGTACTCAATGTATCGTGCGGAGACCGCGGCCGCCTCACTTTAAATAGTTTTGTTTATTTAAATTACTACCTCGCGCTATTTACTGACTGTGGGAACAGAAATAAGACAGTATTTATAACAATTAAGTGTATTCTTCGCAGTGGAACTTATTTTGTTATCATTTTTCCGGTTTTTGTATATTATATTTTCGAATATTTTATTTTAATATTCACACTATACATTTTTCATATGAAAGGCTCGATAGTTCTTTTGGTACATTATTTACGTAAGAGCAACTCTGTTTAAATTCTGTCAATTTTTATTTCTGTAACAGGCGATACTCGTACGTTGCCAACAATGTGCTCTACATGTTGTTTTTATGAAAAATAAGCATATTAAAATTAATTCTGTGCTTTTTTACAACAATATTTTACTTTTAAGTTTATATTTGTTTACAAAATGAAAATAAATTAAAACCGTAGCTACGTTATAATTAAAGATATATAGAATATAATAAAAGATATAAGGATAAAACAAAAATTTAAGGATAAGATATTCATATCCTAATTTTTTTGTAACTTAATATAACATAACAATTTTATGTACATTAAAATTGATAATAAAGTGAAGACTTGTAAAATATATTGATGATACGATTCGTTGGCTTCAAGACAGTTAGAGATATATATGATACAGGTATAATATGACGTTACGTATAAAAAGTAAGTCGAGTACAGAACGCACCATAGATGTGATGTCCTGAAAGTAAAAAAAAATGTGAATTGGAATATCAAAAACTCCAGAACGAAAGAATTCGTAGTTTTTTATATCTCTACTCGCTAGCGGACGAGGATTGAGCTGTGTTATTAATATTAAATAAATTTATACAGATATTACCGTTTGCTAATATCATATTTGAACCTTTTTTCAACACAGTTTTAAACCAATATAAATCACCTTTGTGCGTACCCACTCGTGACTCTGGCTTCATATAGGGCTAAGCAGTGCGTACAGATAAAACTTATCTTTAGATTTACTCAACCAATCGAAATAAAACATAGCCGTAACTGACAATAACTTCTACTTCAGCTATTATTAAACTTCAAAAGATTTTAAAGTACCTAACGTTTAGATATTTCTTTCAAAATAATTATTAATAACTAGTTGATTAATAGATAACACCGTAACAACGATATTTTAGTTTAAATTATATGCTGATCTACTTATCTATCTACTGTATGTAGGTACTTGGAAGCGCATTATACACTATTAACTATGTCAATAATGCTCAGCCTGCACCAAAAAATATTTTATATTAGTTTTAGGCAGTTTTGAGTAGGATATTAAATGAGATCTCTAAACTAATATAAGAAATACTTTTTAGATTTCCGCGAATATTTGACATTTTTAATAAAACTATCTTTTCGGATTATTTCGCGGATTTATTTTGATTTTTGGTTCCCAACGTTTCGAATGCTTTACAGCAATCATGGTCACGGGAGAGACTGAGGTGTTAGATGTCTCGCAGGTATATTTGTTACAGACAGCCTACCCACAATTAACAAAATGAAGTATAGTTTTTATAACTATTATACATTACTTACTATTTTTGTTTGTTCTAATAGTGATGTGAACACCTGAATTTGGTATGGATGTGAAGACCGATACTTTATAATAATATTTATATATATTTTGCATATGTATACTGTTGGTATTCCATCATAAACATTGTGATTGTCGGCGTGCGTGGCCGCGGAGAAGAGGTAGCAATATACCGAAGTAAATCTTTCAGGTATTTCGCACGGTCTCCGACATCTAAAGTCCCTTCCCTCGAAGGCGGGCGCGTCTCAGCGGGTGTCACTGATTTGTCCCACTTTTGTATTTTTTGCGAAATCCGTGCGAATGCGGTTTTTGGGTCAGTTTTTTTTTTAATTTCATGATGTCAATAAAGCATCTTTATCAAAATGCGTCCGGGCGTGAAGTGATAAGTGCCATGCGATATATTGTTGTGAAATGGAAAAAATGTTATTTGTCGAGTCTATAATAGAGTTTCGGGATGCTCTTTTGAGATCATTTGTCATTTTATAGGTATATTACTTTACACATTTTTTATATATAACGATATTTTATGCTATTCATAAAGTATTTGAGATATAATTAAGAATAGTTGAAAAAATAAACTTATACAGACCTTACTTTGTAAGAACTCTTACAATCGCTTCATTAGCTATTCAATATTCATACTATTGTTTAGTATTTACATTTCAAAAATAAATTTAATAAATAACGTAACAAGAACTAATAAATACCTATCTATACAATTGAATAAACGGATGGTTTATTTTCATATATTGTACGTTTTAGTTTTCCGCATTACAGGCCTCGTTTGTTGTAAGTCAAGGCAAGGCAACTGGCAAGTTTTAAAATCACTTTTATTCAGTAGAATGAGGCCTTGAGGTTTGCATATAATTCAACATTGATCATTGCTTTTAAAAATTCTTTATTCACAAATAACAAAATTTGTATAATGTTTACAAAAATAAACTATATTAACCATTAATTATTAGTAAAGTTTAAAAAACTTATAATATTCAAATATTTACTTACGTAACTTTCCTTATACGTTATAATTTGCCTACTTAAAAATAACCAATTGGTGAATAACCGTTTATCCGAATAGAAACCTTTTTAAATGTTCGAATGAATTGCTCTTTGGTTTCCTGTACTTTTAAAAAATAAATTGTAAAGAACATTTCTACCAAAACATGGGGTCACCCATTACATGAAATAATGACATGTCATACAACTAGTTTGTATGTAACTCTTTATTGTTACATAAACTATGAAACTAGAGAACCCCAGTAAGTGCTTAGAACGCAAAAAATGGAACAAAAGTAATCCTTCGCTGTGAATTGTTACTTGTTGATATTTATGTAGTAATATTTACGATTATTATGTTAAACCGACTGCGGCTGCGCGGGAGCAGTGAGCGCGAGGGCGCGCCGCGCCGGGCGGTCTCCTCTGCGCTGGAGGCAAAGCTCTATTGTATTTATTTACCGAGCGATATTTTGTGCGCTACATTGCATTATAATTGAACTTGTAATAAATATGATTAATAAAATAATTATCATTTGTTTTGTATGTTTTTATTTATTCCCCTTATAAATAAAAAGTATCATAAGAAATAAAAATATACAATTAATAAAATAAAAGTTAAAGTTTTGAGTTAGAGAGAAAAAAATATTTCATACATATACAAGTAATATCACAAATGGACATACTATTTTAAATGATTTACATTACTTATTTTTTATATTTTATTTTTATTTATACTCAAGAAAAGTAATATTATGAGATGTTTACTGAACGATCCCAGCAACACAATGCGCCTGCGCATGGGTAGGTTACACACCACGCGTTTCCGGCCGCAATTATCGCCTCGCCTTCACACAAACTGTCGCACAATGGAACCGCATTTAGTACATATGTTTCACTCCATTATGTCGCAAACAAATATATTGCCTTTGTGTAATTGATACGTCGCCATTTCACAAATGTGCTATTTAAGTCTCAATTACAAGTATTCTTGGAGATCCGGATCGGAAATCTTTTTGTATCTTTTTTTATTATTTTGAAATAGTTTAATTTCGGCAATAAGCTTATTTTTAACATTTATTTTACTATTTAGTTTCATACTTCAAGTGAATATATGTAGTTCATGCACAATCTTCAGTTGGCATCGCCGCCAGTCGCGGCACGGTACGTGTCGCATTTTATTTAAATTAACTTACAAAAAAAAATTCGTGGTCATTCCTACATATTTGCCTTACAACATTTGCAAACTCATCGACTGGGTGACCGAAATAAAGAAAAGAAGGGAGTGCTGAATAAATCTGATCTTTAAATTTATTTTACCTTGAATTAAAAAGATTCTAAGACATAAAATGATTTAAATTGTTAAGTCTTTTTGGTTGACACTTACTTTAATTCTTCATCATCCCCTTGCAAAATTTTTAAATCGCAATAACTATTTTCACCTTTTGTTATAAAAATTAAGAAAGATATACTTCATTCTTTAAAATAACTAACTGTGGCTCTAACAATTTGGTCAGATAATCCCACGGCCACCCACCGCTCGGCCCGGACCTTGTATACACTACACAGCGTATAGCAGTGAAGGTGTCACAATGAGGACACACGCCTGAACGCACGGTTAACTCACATTAGGTAAATATTTGTATCAATTAGTTAAATGCGGTAGCATTGTCGTGTACAACATTCAAATATACTTTGTATCCCTTGCGATATTAGCCCTTATGACACTTTGTATTAAATTTCATTATTGGATTATATCAATCTGCCATATAAGTCATGTTTGTACACTGTAAATAGCATTTAAATTTCACTTCCACTTCGGCAGTGTCCTGCCTGCATCCCGACAAAGTTATTATGATAAAGGATTGTTGATAACGAGGGTGGGTTCATAAAAATTGAAGATGATTGTATTATAGTAAAGAAATCTTAATACAAGGCCTTTTCAAAGATGTTATTACTTTTATTCGTGTTGAAATCTTTTCAAACACGAGTTGTCAGAGTTCATCAAAAAGACTCAGTAATGTAATAAATAGCTCATTGAATGTTTTGTAATGAAAAGATAAGAGTTTAAAAGCTTGTTTATAGAATAGTATTATTAAATCCTATCAAGCAAAAAATCTCGGTACGCGTATAAATATTATTTTCAATTAAATTCTCAAAAGACACATTCATACATATATTGATAGATATTGCATGTGGTGTCTTTGCTATTCTAAATTCATAATATGTACAAACAAAATGATTCTACTGATTATGTACTGCGCTTTCGTATTCCGTGTATTACTTTAGGCTAACCGGAAGCTGATTTTATTTTGTAAATAATATATTTTCTTCCTTTAAAAATGAAATAAACAAGAAAGTATAGTAAAAAAAAGCTTTTATATAAGAATTAAAACGTTTAATAAAATTCTCCATCGGATAACTTGAGCGCGTAGAGATGCAGGGACCGGAACTCGCAGAACTGGTTGGTGCACCAGCCGCCGTGGCCGTCCGTGCAGCGGCAGGAGTCGCACTCATCCATATATTTCTCTCCCGGAACACATTTGAAGAAAGGATTTTTTATCACTGAAATGATGACCAAATATTATACTCTATATCACAACTTATACTAATTATTCAGTTACTGTTTCAGTCTAAGCCGCTGCGACTAAAAGCATGTTAATTTATATAAGGTGTACACAAAGAGACCATTTTTGAAAACGGATCCTGTAAATATGTTAAATAGGACTAAAGATGTTCATTTAGCCGACATGTCGGTAGGTGTACCGGGTTCACGGCTTGTGGATAGTAAATATATTTAAAAATAAGTTCTAACTTAAAATATCTAAATTAATACATTACTTTTTATATATTTTAATAAAATAAAGAATAATAGGAAAACCAAGTTTGTTAAAATTTTTGCAAATAGCCAAAGACACTGTACAAAAATCTATTTTTTTGCCTCCAAGAACAGGAACAAGTTTTCTAAGATTAAAATATTTTAATAAAACCTGCATGAAAACTTTTTTTTTAATACTCGATCACTTTTTTTTAAAATTATAGTCAAGTTAACACTTAGCATATTTCATTGAATAGTTTATTCCGCCGCAACATAGTATTACATATTTTGGAATATGAGATAAAGATTTACATTAACATTTTATTATCAGATAGGTACCTACATGGAAACTACTGTATGGAATTTAATAATAGTCATAAATAAGAAAGAATATAAATGAATAGATTTTGTGTTGAATATTTATTTTATTTCTATTAAAGAAAACCTTAGTTAAGTTAACCACCTACATCTATCATGTTTGTTACCCATAGCTACTAGTAACATGTAATGACCCAGTCTGTTTGTACACTATACATTTTGTGTATATATATACCAATTAGGTACATGTTACCTGTACACCGCAAACACGGCGTGCTTCTCTCACACAGCGCCGTGACTGTGGGCTCGCAGTAAACACAAGAGGGCATCGCGCGACACGCGCCCGAGTCCTGCGTCTCGCAAAGAAGACAGTTCCGGTTCTCCGGGACCAGCGACTGAGACGTTTCCTCCTCCCAGTATTGGTGCGGCGGCTTCGGCTTCACGAACTGCGACACTACGTATCTGGACGAATATGTACATATATATAAGACATTTAGTACACGTTTCAGATAAGTACACATGACGTAGGAAAGGGATATGGTACGATAAATGTATTTTATTTATGCTGCTACGGTTGTCTGTGTCCAAATGTATACTAATGGTTCTAGCATGCATATTATATTACTACTAGATTTAGGCAGGTATGTAAAAAAGGTTAATAGATTATTTAGTTTATTAATATTTAGCTTATCTACTGGACAGTTAGGTAAAATTGCAGATGTTTTTGATAATATATGTATATAACATGTATGTAAATATTATAATAATATTTTTAAAAAGCGGCTCCAATCATGTAATAGGTACCTATTTGAGATTACATACACAGAAAAAGCACAAAAATGTACAATATAGAATTTCTTCATTTTAAAGTCTCTTCGAAATTACTAAATCATTACTAAACTAATAATAATTTGACTTAAATAAATAATAACCTACGCAAGTAAGCTTATTATACCACGACGCCTCGATGGCTGCCTGCCGAAGCAGACCACAACAAAGTGATCGCGCCTACGGTCCACTCGCAACCATTACCAGTCGCAACCCACATGCTACACCACCTACCGCGGAGGGCCAACTGGTCACCGGTCACTCGGTCCAAAATTAAGCCACCCCACCACACTTAAATCCCCCTTGGATTGGACTAAAGCCTGAGGTAGCTGCAAAGTATATATATAACAGTAGGTGCGGTATACTCACGCCTGCGAGCCGGGCCGGTATACGGGCGGCGCGTGCTCCCCGCCGCCGCCCACCGAGCTCAGCGTGCCGGCCAGCGGAGCACCGCGGCGGAGCTCGCCTGCGGATCAAACATTACACATATACTAGCGGCTTGTCCCCGCATCGAAAAATATAATATGTGATATAATAAATATTATAAAAAACTATCGATTTATCCTTGCTTCTTAGGTCCCTAACGGCAGCCTATAGGTACTAAATATTATCCAAATTGGTCAAGCCGTTTCAGCGTGGAAAAGCAATAAACATACACACACATACAAACTTCAACTATAATAGTAGTCTGATTAATGTACAAAGCTCATTATTTGTCACGTATTGTATTGCAACTAATAATAAACAAGTTATTATTTTCGAAACTGCAATTGTTGATTTTCTCTTGGGCTATCCTCAGCAGAACTGCCTTCCGAGCCGGTGGTAGTCTCCTCGCAGACTTACGTACAAACTGACATTTTATTCAATAATCAATTTATATTTAAAATATCCTCAATTAAGAGTTAATAGTATCAGACAGCCACACACTTAACTTCCTTAGTAATTTGTAATTACAAATCCTTCTTTCAGGCAACAAGGGAGCAAGGTTTTAACGTTTTGTCATTTTTCTATTACATTGGTTATGGGTAGAGAAACATGGGCTTGTTATCGAGAAATCAAAGGTTCCTGTAAGATTTGAGCCGAGTAAAAATTTTAAATAAAACTATCTTTACGGATTATTTCGCGGATTTTGTTTTTGATTTTTGGTTCAAGACGTTTCGAATGCTTTACAGCATCCATGGTCACGGGAGAGACTGAGGTGTTACATGTCTTGAAGGTATAGTCGTTACAGGCAGCCTACGCACAAATAACAGAATGAAAATTGCACCAATTACCTTACAATATTTTTTAACTTTAAACATGTTTAACTTCAAACAAAAAAAAATATTGTTCGCTGTTATATATAATACTACGGAATATCTCAGATGTAAAGATTATTCCGACTTATTCACAAAATACATCATCATTAATTATATAACTCTTGTGTTAAACCGTGAATTTTGTTATACCTACATGATGTATGTAGGTACTCATTTGTAATTTGGTTTGTGGTGAGAAATAAATAATTTTATTTATTATTATTATTAATAATAATTATTGCTTATAAGTAATAACGTTTCTAGATAATCCTCCTATCTATTGTTGAAAATTATTATATTTATATGTACCTACCTTCACCGTAGGCCGCGACAGACGCAACCCAGCTCAGCAGCACGCTAAGCGGGGTCATGGCGGGCGCTCTCGATGCAAACTCACTCAGCGATAATCTTCTGTCGGCCAGCGACCGCCGAGTGCAGCACTAATTGATCAGACGCGCCAATTACACGGGGATTGGCTTAACCGAGCTCCCTTATACAGGCGGGGTGTGTTAACTATTATTATCTAATACGAATATATCTAAATAGAATGAAATTAATTACTTACTTATAAATGTGAAACTGTGTATGAGTGTGTGTATGTTCATTTTTCAATTCAGTCAGCCAAGCCAAAGCCAAGTCAGCCAAACGGTTGAACCAATTTGATTGTATATTACACAGATACATAGAATATGATCTGAGTAACACACGGGCCAGTGCCAACCAGGGACGCGCTCCAGCGTCTGTATCGCGTATTATAATATTATTTTGGTTTGGTGATGAAATGAAACACCCTACGCCTAAGGATTTAATAAATTATTCACAAAATATCTTGAAGATTAATCTTTAATAGATAGGTGTTATATATTTTATTAAAACAATAAAATATAAAAACTCTCAAGTAACAACAACCTGTGAATGGCATCGATACCTTCAATTAGCGCACGGTATCGCTCACTAACGATCGGATCTGCAATAAACCAAGGGTATAAAAAATTTGCTGTTTACATAAGTATCAAAAATCCTCATAAGTAAATACTTGAAAACAAAATAGACGAATAAACTATTTTTTTTTATTTTACAACATAACTCTTCTCATATACATAAATCTTTCTACCATATTCTAATAAAACAATATTATTTTTATCTACCTTATAAAATAAATGTTAAATAAAGCCTTTTGAAAGAGGAAGAGTTTGTTTGTTTGCACGCGCTAATCTCGGGAATTACTAATCCGATTTGAAAAAATATTTTTATTAGATAGCCCGTTTATTGAGGAAGACTATAGGCTATATACCCAATATATAATTTATCTATTCCATACTAACCGTTAAAACGTACCTAGTAATACCTTAAATGCTAAAGTTTGTATGTATGTTAGTTACGCCTTCACCCCGAACGGCTGGACGGATTTGAATGAAATTTAGTACAACAGAATAGACGTTGACCTTTTTTTAAATGATGAATTTATGGTTACCACCTGAATTGATGCAGATAACCATATGGGACTCGCCAGCCAGAACAACCAGTACTACCTGCTAAAAGGCAACGGAACCTCCCCAGGCTTAATGAGGCGTCGCAACTCACAGGTTCTTGGTGTCTCTAGAATCTCGGACACCTCAACGGCTGATCTGACGAGGCAGACCGCAACAACCTTAGAGTTGCTTCCAAAGTCTATTCTACTATCAGAAAAGTACCAGAAACTACCCGCATGTTATTATTAAATTAATGAAAAATATATTGTTAATTTTTAAACAATTAACAGTACAGCCCAAGTGTGCGCACATCGCGCGCCAAAAGTAACCACAGACTTAATTTATATGATAAGAGTATATCACCCGAGTGCTTGACACTGTACATGAATGAGCAGAATATATAATCGATAGATCAACTAACGAGGTACACACAGGTGTCTGCTGATAAGCTGATAACGCCACATCTGTCTCTTCCCTCGCTAAGCTTTTTAATATTGTTTTATTATGAACTAAGCGTCACAGCCGGTGTTGCTTTAAGTGAATTTCTGAAAAAAATAAAATAGTGGATCAAGAATATTATATATTGATATAACTTTTGCATGCCATTATCATTTTAATAAGAGTAATGTACTTGACCACAACAATAGTTTATTTTATAAATCTAAACATCAAAATTACCATTATCTAGAAATTATAGATATTTTATAGGTACACTTACTAGCGACTTACCCTCGCTTCCCTCGGGTGCATCTGCATATACTCGTAGGTACCAAAAAGTACCATTAAAAGTAAAGTAAAAGTATGTGTATACTGTGACATGGAATAACCATGTCACAGTCTGTCTAGTGTCTATGTAGTGTGTACATTTACCTATAATGGCTGTCTGATGAACAACAAACAAACACCTGCGCCCACCACAACCACATGAGTTGTCGCAGTTTATTGAATTACAATTAGCTGGTATATTATAATCAGAGCACGGCTCGCTGGCATCGGAGCGCTTATTGGTTTTTGATTGCGATAACGAAATAATTAGTGTTCGCCAACAAATCCTTCAGACTATCCATCATTACAGGGATAATATTGAAATTGATCAATTTTATGAATTAAAAATGTATTTTCTCTCATTCACAAGTTATACCCGCAGCTTTAGCCGCGTGAAGTATTTTCTTTCTTCCTTCTCAACTTGAACTACTACTGGAACGAGCAGCGCCTATTAGTATGATTTTGAAAAGTGTTGTCAAAATATTAAGGTTGGACTAATTTCTCAATTTCATCAGGATAAAAAATATCCTTTCTAACTTCTTACAACATGGTCTATCAGTGTGCTAAGTTTTACCAAATTCTTTCAACAGATCAATCGTGACTGTATTGTAAATATTTATTTTAATCTTCTTCCCAACATCAGTAAAAAAGTTAGAGTATTAACTTTAGTTTTCTATTTTCTACAAAAAGTTCACACGATATACGTATATATCGCAGAGTTTATATTGAAAATGAATGAATAAAATATATGAATTTACTTTATACTAGAGTTCCTACTGATATATTAACAAGCCCTAAAATATCCTGAGTAAATATATGGACATTGAACAAAACTATTTAATTATCAATTTTGTGTCAAGTGATATGAAGGATGACTTAATTTTCAACAGAGAATCAAATAAATGATATCACAAAGAGTTTGTATATAACCCGCGCAGGTGCGGGCGGCGGCAGATAGCGCACAGACCTGTAATTGAACACTGGCCAGTGACCATGTGCTTTTTCGCACAGTTAATAAGCTTTTTTATACATTCTTTACAAATAATAGGTTATGTAATTGGTATTATTATTACAACATGGAAACTAATTAAATAAAAAAAGCATAGAGAATATGTAGCGTAATTTTATTAATCTAATAAATAAAAAATAATCACCAAAATGTATGTACGCGCGCAACTTCCGATAGACTGCACCAAATTGGATTAGTCTATTTTGTGTTTGTTATTGTCAGGACAAGTTTTGTATAGAAGAAAATTAAAAGAACAATTTTTTTTAATAAAATAAGATTTTTTTAAATTCTCATGATATGGAAAGCGAGTGAGTGAAATAGTGTTTATCCCGGAAATCCTCCCTTAAGGGGGTGAGAATGGGGATAAAAATTTGTATGGGGAAGCAAGCTAGGTACGAACCCGAGCGAAGCAAGGGTGAGTCGCTAGTTACTGATAAAACAAGACAAGATATTCTCAAATGACAATTGAAAATGGGTATTTAACGTATCCATTTTGAATTTTAATACTAAATTTAGAAAATTTAGACACTAAAGTGCGGGTGATCATCGCCTACTACCACTAACTATGCTCCTACGACTAAAAATAATTGGACAGGATGGCGGGCAAATCATACATTTCGACTATAAGAGCGTTGGTATATTATTGTCATTAAATACTTTTCTTAATTATGTATAGAATTTGTTGACAAATATTTCTAAAGAATTATTCATTGTAAACAGGTAATATTTTTATTTGTCGACGAACGTAATAAACACCTGAGAAATAAAACTCTACCTAAATTATGTGAACTATTAATTATATTATTCCCACCGGACCCTTTAATAGATATTTTGAATACAAAAATTCATAAATTCATATTGAAAGTTAATTAAATTAGTTAATTCGCGCGCAGTCACAGTCTGTGGGAGCGCGGTGTTTGCGTACATTAGTGCGAAGTCAGTGAGCTTCGCGAGAAAACTTCGATACGTGACTCGAGGGGATGCAGGACCTTATTGTTTGGTTTGTCCGATTTTACGCGTCCGTGAGTCGCGCTAAGTGCTTGTCCTTATGCATACTATTATATATATAGGTATTTATTGTTGTTTAGTTTAATCTTTATAAAACAACGAAATCAGTTCAAGCTTAATACATTTATGAAATGTACATATATAGTGATGATGGTACCATGTGTTTATCATAAAATAGACATTGACTGCATGCGTTCTACACAATGTACAATTACGTACATATTGTATGATAATAAAATGAAATCTCATATTAAATAACCAACCGACTCATGCTTGACCACTTTTTATTATTTATTATTTTATTTTAAGGTCTGCTATAATCACAGCAAAATTTTCATTACGTAAATACCATTTTTATGACAATCTTGAGAACATATTTCATGTATTCTCCGGAAAGCTACGAATAAATAATATTTATTCGTAGCAATAATATTTATTCGTAGCCGGAAAGCCGGACCTTTTGAGTAGGTAAGTCTAAATAAGTCATGACGTACATATGTATGATTTTACTTCACATTGACTTGACGATACCAATTTAAGTATTGTATAAAACGTTAAGAAATTAAAAAAGTTTTTCAAAATTTAAATATTTCCATTTATTATCTAGTTATAGCATTTACTCTTAATATATTGATAATAAAACAAAACTAATTAATAGTTTTTCACAAGTTCACTTTTATAGTAAAATATACCTAAGTGCGAACAAAACGAAATGACAGGGTGTAGAGACGTTAAACTCCGCAAGCAGGCTTAATCATCGGTGTCTATCGGTTCTGACCGACTGTGTGTGGCGGCGACGCACACTGCACTAGCACCGGTTTATTTTTATTTAATTTGCTTCGTTCGCATTTTCGTCTGTCTGTCTGTCTTTCCGATTTTTTATAATACATTTTAAAAGCACACTTGCTATCCAACTGTCATTATATGTGGCATACCTTTACAAATTCGCTGACAATACATTATGTTTTATTACACACTTTTTACGTTAATTTTAAAGTGACCTTTTAATTAATCCAATCAAAACATGAGATTGAGTATTTAATAATCTTAGATTTTGTATTTTATAATGTTACTAGCGACTCACCCTCGTTTCCCTCGGGTTCGTCCCTAGGTACGGTTTCACGGTTAGTATGGAATAGATAGACTGTATCTATACTAATATTATAAATGTGAAAGTGTGTTTGTTTGTATGTCTTAGCTTTATCTTAGACTAAGTCTAGCAATATGAATTAATTAATATTGTTTGGTCACCAAGCTTTCATATAGCATGGTAGAGTGGTTGTGGAGAACAGATTTAATGATATTTGAATATTTATAATATTTCACATACTACTCAAGAGATGAGGTTTAAATAAAAGAAAAGTTTTAATAATATTATGAATACTAGCGACTTACTCTCGCTCTGCTCGGGTTGGTTTCTATTTATGATTTAACGTTTAGTGTAATTTTTTCAGAGATGAAATATTTTCTCTTAGTAAAAAGTATCCAATATGATCTCTCTATCACTCTATCACTATCATCATACTAAATTTCATCAAAATCCCTGCTGTGGTTTTTCTGTGATGCGGTCACAGAGAGACAAAAATTCTAAAAACTATAGATTCGGCCTCTGTATCGATATGATGTCTGTTTCAATTATATTTCCCATTAAATATTTAATGTACAGATTCGGCTTAGTTACAATTTTATTATACGTATAGATAAAATATGGAAAAAATAATTTACTAGAAAACACAACAAACAAACACATACACAATAAATTAATTTTAACAAAAAATTATATCCTTTAGATACTAGTTATATCTACATATATAAAAATAGGTGGAGACAAAACAGTACAGTACCTTTTTCCCTTCTATTCGTTAAACGATTAATAAGTAAGTTTAAGTAGTTTAAGCTTGAATTTTAATTGAAGTTTAAATGTTGTTTTACATCAACAATTTAGAATTATCAACTTATAGTTCGACTTCTAATATAAAACAACAAAATTTCATTCATTCAAAAATATAATTGAAGCATTGCATTTATTTATTCGTTACCATACTCAAGAGCGAGTCTCTCCCAGTGCACGTCGCGCCCGGCCGGTGTAAAGAAGGGTACAAATCGCTGTATAAACTTAATATCGGGCAAATTGCCGGCGCCGGGTAGAGGGAGGGCGCGGGGGAGACGAGGGCGGGAGGGGAGGGAAGCGGGGGGAGAGGGGTCTCGGCAAACATCTGGAGCTTTTATTGCGATGATCGTGTATTGATTCCACTCATAAGCGGCTGTCGCAAGATAATTTCATCTGGCGACCGGTCGGGTTTGACATTTATTAGTTTATTCAGAGCGATTTGTGAGCTTATTGTACGTCGCCCGCGCGTGTGGGCGCCCTGTGTCCTCCGCTGTAGGGGCATATTCCACTGGCTGCGGACTGCGACTGTGTGACTCCGGAGATAGCACACCGAGATGAGGTTTATTAAAAGGGTAGAAAAACTCTCCTTGTTTGCTGACGGGCTCCGAAAACAAATTAGTTTTACGAGGGCGTGATTATTCGTATTAGAGGTCTATTTAAAATATTTTTATGAGTTTCGTGAATGGAACTGTAAGTTTAATTTGGAGTTTAAGTTATATCGGGCATAGACTTGAGTTAATCTTTTTTTAGTGGGAATTTTATTTGTACTCGATGGTATATTTGAGTGTCTTTCTATTTTAAGGGGGATATATTAAAATGCAGCAAAATCTTATACTATAAAAAAGCTATGAAAGCTATATATATATGAAGTTAATTTCATTGAATATATTATCACATGAAGGCCTGTCGTCGTGTAATTGTAAATCACACAATAATAATTTCCGTCGCATCAGCAAACGAAACAAATAAACTCTGCGGCCAAAAGGTAAATAAAAACGGAAGCCGCGCTTAATATTAATATTAATACAGCGACGCAGCGGCGCGAGCAAACAGACAAATAAACCAGATTAAGTGTATTCGGCGCGGGGCTTCAAATATTTAAGAGAGGTATCTGTCAAGATGATAATAATTTTGTTTCATGTTATGATTTTTATTCGATTTAAAATCACCTGCGATTTGATATTTACTTTAACCGACTGACGTGACATAATTTAAAATTTAAAATAATTTAATCTCTATTTTAGACTTTACTGACCTTTTAATGAATATATGTATTAGAAAATTTTGCATCATATGTTTGCAGGATAACAAAACTTCATACCATAACTGAACAATAGGAGATAACTGCTTATCAAACCTTAGACATCAGACTCGCAAAGTAATTCACAAGTACATTGAAAGTGGTAATGAAACGATACGATATTAGTCAGCGGGTCGCGATGCGGCGGTAATTAAGCGACGCAACAATGGCCGTGTCAGCGCCAGCCCTCCTGGAGACGAGCTGCCTCTATGTATCCGCATTGGAAAAGGTTCTCGTCAAACGTGCGTACCTTGCGGGACTCTACGTTGTTATATAAAGTTATTTATTCCAAATAAATCTTTATGAAAAATATCTAAATATGATGAGTTGATTGTAAAGGCAGGATTTTTTTTAAACTTCGTATTTTCTTAAAAATAAACTGAATACAGAGTTGTGCCCTGTGATTAGTTAACGGATGTCCTTTAAAAAATATTATTTTTAGTAATATGTTAATGTAAATATATATATATATATATATATTAATTTTATGCTTAATAAACATGGCCAACAGGTATTTTACTGTTGTGATATAATAGGACGTAATAAAATTGCTGAAGGCTTTATATATATCCTATTACTTCGCTCTATACCCTGTATACCCTCGCTTAGCTCGCGTGCGTTCCAAGATGCTTATGGATGGACAATGTAGGAGCCTATGTTATCTGTGTTTCAGCGTAAAGGAGTAACAAACATACAACCTTTCACAATTATAAAAGTAATCCAATTATAAAAATTCTAGAATCAGATCTGATAAAAATAGTCACTTCATTTAAGTTATAGAACTTCGCTATGTCCTACGTTGGTTTGTGGCGGGCCTTATCTAGATCTACTTAGCACCGTAATTACATTTTTCTGGTAGACGGCGTGCGTTTGACGCGGACCGCCAACAATGTCTCTCACTCGCACTGACTCCTCCCGTCCCTGGCCTCTGTCTCAACAAACAGATCATTGTTCTCGTCAAATTTTCATTTAAGGTTGATATTTTTTTATCTAAATCCAATAACAATATTCAATTTATACAATACACATTTTTTAGGTTGATGGATTTAATTATTTACTTAAAGACTAAAGTTGAAAAGAATGAATTGAAAAGAAAGAAAAGAATGAAGTTGTTTGAGACATTTTCTTAGAGTGATCCTGGAGGTTAGAGTTATATCTAACAATAAGTAAATGCGATTTAAAAATTATGATTTCAATTACTAAATATCACTTTCATTTTTAACTCAGATTCAGTTATCACAATTATTATGAGCAATCTGGGAGCGTTATATTTATTCGATACTAATCCAAAAAAATACAATTATATATATCATAATAATACAATAATTATTTTTTTCATATCAGTTACATACAGGTACCTAGATATATGAAATATATACGTATGATTGGAATAAAAAAATAACTTCGTATTCGCTTTACCTATATACATAGGTATATAAAGTACCCATTGTTTCAATTTATATTTAAAGTGCTATTAACATTTGCTAATAAATTCATGCCATATCGGATTATGTATAAGCTATGAATGTAATTTAATATCTGCAACCGCAATAGCTCCAGTTAGTTAAATTAACTCCCTTGTTTACCAAACTACGGTTCGTAATGCGGCGACTGCCCGCCAATTACACTACAACTCACCCCCACTGGTCCATCAACCCCCCTCCCTCCCTCCCTCGCACCCTTCCTCGTCCCAACCACTAACACCCACTAAGAGTTTAAGAAGATTAGGTAAAGTGAATTGAGATTATGTGGCGCGGTAGAGCTAAAGTTTTTAAACGTTCTCGAGGCGAGGTGAAATATACCCAGTTAAGATAGCTTTAATACGTCCATTTTGAATAAATATAAGTATTTCATTTATATATATTTTGTTCTCTCCTTTAGTAATAACAAAGTAGCGTTCAAAAAACTAATTTCTTTTAAAAACATACACAGATGACTACAACGAATGCTATGCATTTATTCTGAAACACATTGCAAAATAATACTGACACTGAGCCTTACTAAAATACGTATGAGCAATTAGTTAAAATACAAATAAATTAAAAAGCACTAAAACAACTTATTTTGAATAATTAAAGGTATAAAACATAAAATACTATAATTATTACTAAAGTCATTGCTTCACAATGAATGCGACTAACATAGATTTTATATAGTTCGTGAAATTAGAAACGTTTTTCATTCCCGCCCCCGCGCGGCCGCGAGCCAGCACACACACGCACACGTAAACTTCAAAACTGAACAACTTCCGTACAAACTTTCATCTATTCATCTACTAAATGTTAACCATTTGAAATTGGCAAAAATGTTTTCTTTGTGCCTACTTTGATTCTGTCTCTTGCAAGTCTTGTGTTGTGTTTTTATGCGCGCTTTCAGCCCCAGCGGTTATTTGTTACGGAGTGAGTGTATTAATAAATTAATGTTGTTGTTGGTTGTTGTTGGGACATTAACACACAACACCGTCTAGTTCCATGGTAAGCTATGAGGCTTGTGTTATGGATACCAGATAGTTGATACACTACACATATATAAATTTTAAATACATATTATAAATATAAACACCCATGACTGGAGTACAAACATTCGTGCTCATCACACAATGAATGGCCCCAGCGGGACTCGAACCCGCGACCGCTGACACAGCAAGTAGGGTAACTACACACTGAGCCAAACTTGTCGTCAAATTTTATTTAATAATTTTTATTTAAGAACTTACTACAGAAATAATGCTCTGTAGTAATAACTAGCGACTCACCCTCGCTTCGCTCGGGTTCGTCCCTAGCTTGATTCCCCATACAAACTTTCATCCCTATTTTCAACCTCTTAATATGATAAAAAGTATCCTAAATCCTTCCCCGAGTCTCAAACTATCTTCTTACTAAATTTCATTTAAATCGGTTCAGTAAATGCAGAGATTACCCCTACCGAGTTCACAAACTCACAAAGTCACAATTTCACAAACTTTACCTCTTTATAATATTAAGTATAGATACCATGCCTGTTTTTTTTAAATCAAACTATCTTTTAGGATTTTGATTCCCAACGTTTCGAATGAGAAACGACGAACTTTACAGCAGTCATGGTCACGGAAGAGACTAAGGTTTTAGACATCTCAAAAGTCATTATATAGTTGTTACAAACAGCACCTATCCACAAAATAATACAATTTGATTTTTTAAGATACAAAATGTCACCAAAGTACCTTAGAATATCTGTAATTTTAATTTATGCAAGATTGATAAAATCATTGTCGAAATTGTGGAAAAATTCGACAAAAAATGGCGTATGTCCCAGCAATGCCGAGGCTATTTGCTGGATAAGTTGTTCCAGGCATAACCCTATTTTTATATTGAGATTATATATTTACATTGCTATATTACATAATTACATTGCTGTATAATTATATAATTACATTACTGTAGTATTGATTACCACTGCAGAATTGCTTACGCACTCAACCACGACGTCCCGACGGCAGGTCTCCCGAAGCAGACTACAACAACCATGGGACTGTTCCAACTCTGCCGTCAGAGAAGTACCAGGAGCAACCCGCATTGTACACCGCTTACCGAAGTGGGCCACCTCCTAATGTGTTTCTTGGCTTCGCGCCCGGCTGGCTGCCGGACGCTAATGAGAATTCGGCTGCATAATACAATATTCCTTCACCAACTTGTTCTCTTTTTTTTTTAGTTCGCTTTTTACGCAGTCGGATTTTTATTTTTGTAAATATATTTTTTCCCAGCTTTTTCCAGCTTTTTAGTTTTGGTCTGTTACAAATTTTTATATTTATATTTTTAGTTTTATTTAACAATATCTTATCCTAAATTACTTTAAAACTTTGGGTTTCACCGGAGTTAGGTAAAAAAGAGCAATAAAACTTAAATTACGAAAAATATTGTTCCATAAATTTTGCACAAAATCTACGAATATTCTACAAAGGCGTAGACTGCGTACGAGATATAATGATACTTCTGTGTTTCAATTAATATTATGCAATACTTCACAAATATACTTTGAATTCCGACCACAGACACTATTAACCACAGACGTGTTTCCGATAGAATTATATAAAGATGTATGTAGGTACAAATAAAACAAAGACAAAGAAGGGTTATGTGTTTTTAAGTAACTGAAAGTGTGCAAGTAAAACGAAAAAGCTACTTATTAATTAATAGATTTAATTTTATGAGTATATCTATAGGTCATTTTTAATTTACTGAAAACCTTTTGGGAATATACTATTTACATCATAACAACAACATCTGTAACAAGAAAAAATTATATTTCTTAAATTTTTATTTTCATACAAAAATTAAAAGTATTTTTCTTGCACCTTCTAAACTTTAAAGTTCTAGCATCTGGCCAAGTTTTAATCAGTAAGCGCGGCTTCCTACACCCCTCCACCCCTCCCCCTCCACCGGACACGCACTTTCTTTTGCTAATGCTGGACTACTACCGTTGAGAAGGTGCAATAAATATATTTTTATTTATGTTAAATTTAAAATTTTTTTTTTCTTACAGATGTTGTTGTTATGTTGTAAATAGTAAATTCCCAAAAGGTTTTCAGTAAATTAAAAATGACCCTGTACCTATATAAAACATAGATCTGTACCTTTGAGAAATAATTTTCTTTTTATTAATAGCTATTAAATAACTTAGTGTCATTACATTCAAAAAAATGGAAACAGATTTTTATATACAATACATAAGTAAGACAATACAGTTCAGTGCCTGTTTCTTCTTAGTTTCTAAACAGATATTCTTTTTTTTTTCTCTAATTTTCAATAATGATCATGTGGGGCCAATATTACATTCTGAGTTTATTTTACTACTTCTTTTTATAAATAAGGCTTTTCATAAAAAAAAACTTAACATTAACACCGATTGCGGGCTATGGAATACAAATAAATATAGCTTATCACGTATGACTTCCCGCCACAAAGTTACCCTTCCGCTGTGAGCAACACAAAGACTACTTGGCAAGAACAAACATTCGTATCGAGGTGGACTGAAGCCTGCAACGTATTTCTTAGAGCTACAGGTATCTAGCACATTACACAATATTCTAGAATAGTAGGTATATGTCTTCAGTCTAGCCATCCTACGTGTTTTCCTTTAATAATAATATTATATACTTGGTAAATTAGAAGTTTTAGAAGTGATTTTAATACGCATTATGTTATTATGAGCCTGACATTTTAGAATAAAACATAAATTACATTGATATGAAAATAGTTTCATAAATTCTAAAACTGTGCTCAAATCAATTCAGACGTGAGGAAATTAGAATAAAAGAAATCGAATATTGAACAGCCCCAGAGTCAGTAACCATAGCCGGGACTATAGATTTCTATTCTTTGTACAGTCCATATCGAGTACTTTCAAAACACGCGCGTGTATAGAAAACGTCACGGTGAATTTTTCGTCTACATTCTCATCCAATATTCCCTATTTTTAATAGAATAAGGGTCATTTTGCTGCCTGTAATCCCCGCGGCTTCACCGGGTGGTAAGTGGGCTTAGCCCTACGCCCAATTTTTACCAAATTAATCTTTCTTCAAACACTCAGCTTCTTTGTTACGAGACGCAAATTTAATCTTGATGATCGCGAACATGTTCGTGGGGGGTGAGTGATGGTGTCGGGAGTGAGGGTGGACGTGGGGTGCGGGGGTGGTTCTTTAACAATGCTCGAGATTATAATGGACAGTGGCGATATGATAAAGGAATCGATAGGGTTTCATACGATCCGCGTGTGAGCAAATAAAGAACTACATACGTAAGTGGCTATGTTAAAATACTAGTAGTAAGTAGGTTTAGATTACTTCGTTTGTTCAAGCATCATGTTCTTTTTCATCTTTTGTCTACCACTAAATTTCATTTTATTTTTAGAAATTATTGTGTCAATGCAAACAAAACCAACATATTTCAGAAGTTATGTCTGTCTACAAGCAAGTAAGTATTTCATTTAAACTGAAGTCAGAACATAGTGTCCATATTACGTTGTAAGGAGGTAAATAAAAGTAGTGCATGTATTTCTCATCTAGTTTATTGCGTTACTACGGCGACAATATTGCGAACTCGCTACACTACACCTCAATAAATAACGTCTACGTGTTACGTGTTATGCACTAATGGATATTACTTATACTCGCTACTTACTCGATGAACTTTGACTGCGATGCGAACATGTCACTAGAAACATTACAGTGTCCACGTCCAGCGGCACGCTTCTGTTGGTTTTATTGTTTTAAATTACTTTGTGAACTCAAAGTACCATCGCGTCGTCATACATCGGGCGTCACCGAGCCGATAGAGTTTTCTATACAATATTTACAACACAACTTACAATATACATATTTTTACATTAAGACTTTTACACTCGGTGGTTTTACAATATATACTCAATAAATTCTTAACTACTATATACAATGTTTACTTCAAATAAACGTTTTGAGATCAGCGAAGACACGACCGCGGGAGACTGAAACACTTTCAGCTTCTACGTCGAAGGGTAAGGCACACGAATAGCTATGTCGAATCCCACAAATTATTACGTTTTACACATTTTTTAGATTATTACAATTTAATATTAACATTATATTTTATTAGAAAATTACATGTCCATGACGGAATTAAAAGTAAATAAGGTTTGTAAATGAGGAAATCACCTCAGAATATTTAAGAAACATTGGACATTCCAGATATGATCTTTTTTAAAATACTATGTCGTTTTTTATCTACCTATGTTGTTTATACGCAATTTACATTTTGAAAATAGAGCATATTTTTTGAATTTAATAAATTAAAGGAGATAGAACTTTTATGATATTATCAAAATTCTGCCATTTTAATTTTTTTCTAAGCTTGTGGCGCACTATAAAACGATATGGTACTATGTATTTCTCAGACTACGGAATAATATAGAGTCATAGAAGTAAACGTGAAGCCAAACAATATTGTCTTAAAATAATATATAATAATTAAAACAATATACAAATACGTATTACTGTGATAAGTAAATACATAAATGTTAATAAATAAAAATACCTAACGAATTTTATTAAAATAAAGAAAAAAATATAAGCAAATATAATTTGCTCTCTCTTTCAAGGGGAAGAGAAGTAATGCTTAAAAAACACAAAAAAAATATAATATTAGATAGATAAACACTAATAGAGATCTATTAGTTCCCACGGGAACCGTTCATTTTTCCGGGATGAAAAGTAACCTGTTGTTTGACCGGCAATATATGGTATGGTCCACTATGGTATCAGCATGCCAAATTTTACTAAATTAGGTGCATAATTATTGTGTACTAAGCTGTATAAGTTACTATAGTTTTTTAACTATCCTACGGGAACTCTTTAATTTTCAGAAATGAAAAGTACCTAAGATGTTTTCCGGGGATATAAGGTACCACCATGCAAAATTTCATTTAAATCGGTCGAATAGATTCAGAGATTAGCCCGTACAAACAGACAAATAGACATACAGACAGAGAAACGAAAAAAATGAAATTTGTTCTATTTGTCTTCTTACATCCCCCTGACTCGGTTTTTAGCATTTTTTTCTATGTAAAGACATTCGACCTTTACTGTTTTATTATAGTATAGATAAATTTTTACTCTTTAAAGCTATACATATATGTATTTATAGCTATTTTATTGTCTTCTAAAAAATAGTAAATTAATAACTATTACTTATACCTATTAAATTCCCTTGTTCTTACAAAAACAATTTGTATGTAAAAATTGAAAAAAGTAGAAGAACAGCAAAATCGCGCTACCTATTTTTAATGTTGACATTTTTTGGTGGACTCTATTTATATATTTCTTTAGTCTGAGGCTCTACTCACAATGTATGCAAAAGTATTGAATATTTGAAGGTAAAAATCGTTATAAAAAATTTCAGTAATACAAAATGACCTAGTTGGGTGTTAAATGTGTCAGCTTTACCTCAAAATAACCTCGGAAACACCATATAGCACTGTTTTGATATTATTTGTTTGCTTAAATATTTTCCATACGTTCATATCAGTCTGATCGTGCGCCGCTACTTTGAAACATAATTAAAATGGCAAGTACCTAATGCCAGCTTTCATAGAAAAATGTTCGAACTTAATCAATAAGCTATCGAACTATTGTGTGACAACCTGAGATATTCAATGTTCGATGTCGAATAATATAACTGTGTATAGCTTAAAATTAGTGTACATATGTATATTATATATAGAAATTATAGCATTGGTGGTTACGTGTGTACGCGACTGTAGCGGTCGTGCAGCAGCCGCAGCTCGGCGGGCAGCGCGGGCGCGGGCGGCGCGGGCGGCGCGCGCGGCGAGCGCGGCGGCGAGGGCGAGCGCGCGGCCGGCGACGGCGGCGCGGGCGGCGGCAGCGCCAGCACGTACCTGCCGGGCGGGGGAGCGAGAGAGCATGAACATACTGCGGAGATCGAACATCGCCAACTTCCCATTCCTGGGCTGTCACTGAGAATTTCTTTACAAAAGAACTCCATTGGCCCAACCCGGGAATCGAACCCGAATATTTTTTTCGGGTAACTTGTTCATTTTTTTAAATCTCGAGGAACATTGCATTCTTGGTATATAAATTGTTATTAATAGTATGTAGTAAAAGGTCTCACCTATGCAGCAATGCTCTGAAGGCCGCGGCAGGCGGAGCGTCGTGCCACAACGGCGCGCCGAGCCCGAGCCACCACTCGCCCGCACCCACACCCACTCCCACGCCTCCCATGCCCACTCCCACACCCATGCCTGCGCTCCACTCACCTACACCTAATCAAAATAGGTAAACGCTAAAATTTATATTTCGATATTATGGCACTGTTACAAGCCCCATGGTCACAGGTATAATATCTAGATAATATTATCAAGTATTCATAAAAGTAAGTGAAATATTATATGTTCAATATACTTTTTAATATCATATAAAAAATTTCAGTAACCTCGAAACATTAAAAGTTATAAAATAGTAAAAGTCGAATTTAGACTTATCGCTTTTTTTTTAAATTGTGTTGGGGTATCTGATATTGTAGTAGAAGCAACATCGCCAACTTCCTAGGTCTGGGCCGTTACTAAGAGGTTAATGAGTCCTGACGGAAAGACTCAATACAAAACTTGGCCCGATCCTGGACTCGAACCTAGGACCTCCGGAGTTACAGCCGTACATGCTATCCACTAGACCACCGAGACAGAGAAATAGTAATATTTAATTGATAAGCGCGAAGACAAGGCGGCGGCGGCAGGTGGCGCGGCCGAGGGCAGTCCCGACTACTGGCAAATGGTGATAATAGCTTATTTGTTATCTAATGATGTCACAGGGGCTGCGTTGTTCCTCACGCACCTGGACTTCATATACTTTCATATTATACATTTACTTTAATGTTGACCACACGATTTTATTATTTATTATATTTTATTTATTATTAATTATATATAGTCTATCAATTCTATATACATATATACTAAGCATCGAAACATACAGAGGGATGAACCCGAGCGAAGCGAAGGTGAGTCGCTAGTACATATACGCTGTAAGATGGCTCTACTATCTTGTCTTGTAATTCCTTCATTGAGCTATACGAGTCCATATGTATCCAAATAATAGTTAGGTATATAATAATTAATCTCTATTTAAATTATTGCAAGGATAATGTACTTTCTATAATGAACTATCTATGTACATAAATACGCCCATTACCGCCATATTTTCATGGTGTTTGTGACAGGCATGTAATTATCACACATTAGAGTTCGGCCGTCATTACGGCGTATGTCGAACTGTTACACGCTAGATGTGAATTGTGGACGACGCGCGGCATCGCCTCGACTCTTACGTTACTATTCTTTGCTCTACCAGTTCACTCTATGAGTAGTTTACAAGACATTATTTAGGTTGAAATTGTTTTATTGAAATATATATCTATAGGTATGTTAGAAAGAGATAAGCAAATATATTAATCAAATCGAAGAAACCAAATAAAGAAACTATTAAAATATATTAAAATCATCATTCGCATCGCTCGTAAAGAACTTTTAAAAGGAACTAAGTGGAATACATCGCAGAAAAGATCAGTCATCCGGATTAATTCTATTAGCCAAATTTCTCAGGACTGAAAGACCGGTAGGCTTTTGAAAACTAAAGCTAGTTTTATAATTCTGTCAAAATAAATCTATACTTATTTATTCCTGGATACAAATCGATGTTTTGTGTTTTATATTTACTATAATTAAGTAGGTGGGCACGTATATGTATATTGTTATCATGAAAAAGTATTAATATCGTATAAATTACAAAGGTGTTAGCGTCACTGCTTTACTTTTTATTGTCAAATGATAGTTACAAGATATCCATCAGCAAATGGTCGTAATGACCGGCTGTTGTGAATAGAAACAAGGTAATCGATTTCATTCCTTCCAAATTATAGGTAAATTACATAATAATGCATATTACAGTAGATACGAGTAGGTATATCTACACTGTCATACTGTCACTAATAACGAGTCTCAATTGTGTACAAATTCTATGAACAGTGTACATTACATTTTATTTACATCAAGGAGGAACGATAGTAAAAAGTTCTTATTCAATAGTTATCTACATAATATTACGGTTTGTCCTCCTCGCTACTTTATTCCGGAACATGAACATGTCCGTGACCGGGGTTGTTTGGTTGGATACCTACTACATAATATTGCAGCTTTAAATTAAATAATCTATTTATATAGTCATTAATGATAAATGAGAATCATTTTATTTGATGTCAATTTCTTCACGAAAACTGTTTCGCATAGATTTATATGACAGTAGCGACTTATCGTCACTTCGCTCGAATGCATCCCTGGGTGCCTTACATTAACCTATCTATTACTCCAATAGTAATAATCTATCTGTATACTAAATTTCATCCAAATCCGTCCAGTCACTAGCATGAAGGGGTAACAAACATACAGAATTACACCCAGTTACAAACTTTCGCAATTAGAAAAATAGTCCGATTAAAGTACCCACTGACAATGTTGCCCCGACTCATTTATCCAGAGTCTAGTATTAATGAAGGGTGTCAACCCAGCTCGCACAGGCCGGTGGCCAGTCGGCCGCGGACACACACACATCACATCGACTGCAGGAATCGGTTAGTAATGCGATTATAATTGCGGGTTTCGAGCGCGTCGTTGCTTCCATCGGTGTTACCAAAATGATTTCTAAGTCGATAATAGCTCCAAATAAACCATTCATTATAATGAAACCTTTAAGCGACAATTACGATTTCCGGTAATTATGCACTAACAGGTTTTATCGAGCCGATAATTGTATACCACTTCTATATGAACCTTTTTTTACAAATATTATTGTTAAATCTGTATCGCATGAAGTTGCTATGCGTCCCTAACGATAGACTGTGTGTACTAAATTTTATCCAGACTCCTCCAGCCATTTAAGCGTGAAAGAGTAAGGAATATACACATACATACAAACTTTTGCATTTATAATAATATTAATCCGATTTACATGAAGATACTGACCGTGCTCGTGATGCAGGAAGGGCGCGTGTTCTCGGCCCAGGGCCTTCTCTCGTTTGCGCCATTTCGCACGTCTGTTCTGGAACCACACCTGAGCACAAATATTTAACACATCAATATTATCACCTTGTAATATACATAAAAAACGTACCTACTATGTTTTGGGTAAATAAAAAGCAATCGAGTAGATCTCTCCGTGACAAAGTCCGAAACATTTTTCCGATTTTTTTTTTAAAAATAAACATTAATTTAAAATATGTGTTGCTCTGATTATTTCATACATATGATTAAAAAAATAATGATTTATAGTACAGTCATGATCGAACACAACCCGTACTTACACACGGCGACTGCGCCGGCTCGCAGCAACGGACGCGGCGGACGCAGAAGTCTCCGCGTGCTCTTTTAATTTTTTTATAGCGTAATTGTCGCCAATTTGCCGCTCGCTCTCCACTACAATGGGGCCGTAATGAAAAGCAATTACGCATACGTGGTTTTCGCGCACACGCCGGCGCAGCGCAAAGCCGACCTTAACTCCTCCCGCTTCAATACTAATTTGAATAGCCGACCGCGGAGAATAGAAACAAATTGAGCTAGTCGAGTCGCATTGCGCTAATAAAAAGACATTGTAGCAGCCGAAAGGCAAAAATGGCATAATTTCATAATTTTCAAATGAGTCCATTTTCGCGGTGCGATCGAGCGGGGCTCGAATTGCCCCCAAATTATACAATACAGGTTTTGAACTGCGCAAAAACGTAGAGACAACAATGGGATTAGGTAGGTACTAACTTAGGTCCACGTTTTGTCGAAGTGACGTCTTCATCTCAGCCTAATTACGTAAAGTATATTCTAAAAGCATCGTGAAAAAAGTCTTTAAACAGTATTTTGACATATGTAATTCGTATATATATATATAAAACATTTTGCGATATGCAGTTAGTAAAATTGCAAATGTCGTCATCAAAATTGAAGTGGAGTCAAGTGTCGAACTTAGGGGCCGTAGTCATTATATTCTTCCAATTAAACAGTTAAATTAAATTAAATTACTTGAAATAGAATGAAACTGATCGAGCGCTACCGCGGCGGGCTCGAGTGGTGTCGCTGGCGGCTCCGTTACAGCGTACACTCCACTTCTTATTACGACTATTGCATTCTAAATATCAAAACTACCTTCAAAACAAACCCCTTTGTCACCACCTATAGAATACTTTTTTGCCTGTGCGAGCCCCAAGTGGGGAGGGTAGGATGTGAGTTGGTGAGCGTCATCTATAAAGTGGATTAAAAGCAATTTACGCTGCATAGAGTGTGATTTAAGAACCGCGCCCTCGCTGGTCTATCGAGTATCAAGCAGTTAGGGCTGTGAGACCAGTACAAGATTTCCAAAATTTTATCATAAGGTTAACGTCATTATTGCGCATTAACATGGAATATTTACTGAAACAGCAATATTTTTTACTAAAAATTTATGTAGTCTACAAGGGACCACTACGATACATTAGTCGATTTAAGAAACAATCTTACAAAATAATAAATTAAATGTAAACGCGCAATTAGTAGCAAGCACATGATTATGATGGGTGAAAGTTGGAAAGTAGTGTTGAAGCTTAATCTGGCGCAAAAACGAGCAGTCATTATGCAAGTTCTCAAATCTTGCTGCGACACAAGGGCCAATCTTATGTAGCTGCTTCAGAAGTGAGCCGCAATTAAAGAAATACAGTCACAAGAGCATCTAATGACCGAAATGAATTCCTCATTAGCAGCATACAGCCCTGCGAAATATTAAAGTGTTTTATTGTCTGTGCATTGCCGACTGCCTCTCGAGGCCGCGAGATTACCTCCCCCTCGCCCCCCCTCTCAACCCGCTCACTCCCCCCCTCATCTCGCGGAGTCGGTAATTACCAAATTGCAGCGGCGCTCACTTTAACTGCAGTTTGAGAGCTCTCACGCTCAAACCGTGCTTAATTAAACCATTGTTAGTCGTGCCCACCACCACCGAGCCGCCATCCGCCGCCATCGCCCGCGCGGCGCTGCCTTCTGACGGCTCTCATTGTACTCTGCCCAATTTAAGGCTCGTTAGACACATGTCAAGTTAATAAGGCGATTTCTTCAATTGATAAGTCAAGCCAAATCTCAAAAAGAATTTAGTTTTATTGGTTTCCATATTTTCAATTGGTATAAGTACATTAATATACCTATTTATATGGTGTTTACTTGATACAATATTTACGTATTGTACTTCTTGCAAATGCAGTAAAGCTACTGAATTTATAAACGCAAAAGAAAAAAAAGAAAAATAAAACAGCAGAAACAATAGAATAAATAAAATGTAATAAAACCATTGTCACACGCTTGATTACACCAATTTTGTACAGAGTAGTGACGGCTCGAGGCACAATTAGTGAGACATTAGCGGCGAGAGTGTAATGAGGCGCGAATTAGCGACCATTGTTAGAGCCGGACCCTGCCTTCCTCGCGCACTGTGATAGCTTGTAAGAACTTGATAATTTAGTTAACACTAATTACATGGTTAATAATTTTACATCTCACTACGAAATTACACTGTCAAACTGTAAAACTGGAAATTTTTCAAAGTATTCCTAATAATAATCTTTAATATACAAAAATAATTCTATGAGGCAATATATGTTTTAAAATTACATCATAGTTGGTACTTTATTGTAGGTCGTACTAAGTCTAGATCGATTATGTCCTGCACAGGTGGCTAGCGGCAAGCTAACCTGTGACCGCGAGAGTAATCTGCGCGATTGTGCGCGGACAATGACGCTAATGTTAATTACCACGTCACGCCTTCGGCTTCACGCCGCACTAGCCCACTCGCCACTCGTCGTCCTGGCACTATATTGCTACTGTTGCCTGACATGGCTATTATTATAACACCTACTTGGTATTGTATTTGCCTACACATGTCATATTCTAAGCTAATTACGTTAATAGGTAACACAAAAAAATATGTAATATTGTCTACAAAGGAGAAAGAGAGCTGGATGAAATGGCGACGATCACGTCATGCTAATAACGTTTACTTAGTGTCATGAATCTCTTTATGTAACAACGAGTACTAGTAAAGTATTATATGGTCAGTGATGTAACTTATAGGTATATGTACACGCAAAATAGAGATGTGTTATTCTCGTATTCCTCAATTACAAATAATATCTTTAATTTAATAATTGTTATTTTAATTTATTAGCTTATAAGAACTAAATAAAATATCTAAAGTTAATTAGAAAATATACTAGTTACGTAAAACCGCGGAATGTACCTCGACTCTATCAAAATTAGTTAAAATTAGAATTTAATTACCTCTACTAACCAGAAATTAATTAATTATGATTTAATCGTAATTAACTTAATTTAAAGTAAAAACGATTGCAAATATAAAACATCTTTTAATATATATAGTAATTTGTATGAAACAATTAAAATTATATTGTAGAGTTTTCAATATTATACTTGTATATTAATTATATCTAGTAATGACTTCGCAATACAGGTTCTATGTTTTAAAATTTAATCTAACTCTATTATAAGTTTGGTTTTTAATTATATAATATCAACCAAAGTTCATTAAAATTGGTTTTTATTTAATTAAGTTAATTGTTATTCCTTTAAAATAATAAATATTAAAATATAATTTATATGAATTAAAAGTGTCCCCCGTCCGACTCACCCTCGCATCGCTTCGGGTTCGTCCCTGACAAAAACAAATCTATCCCTCAGAAACCTTACATTTTTCTAAGATGATATATAGCCTATAGCATTCCTCAATAAACGGGTTATCTAATGCAAAAATAATTTTTCAAATTGGATTAGTAGTTCCAGAGATTAGCGCGTTCAAACAAACAAACAAACAAACAAACAAACAAACAAACAAACAAACAAACAAACAAACAAACAAACAAACAAACAAACAAACAAACAAACTCTGCCTCTCTTATAATATTAGTATAGATATTGCTTCAATTACATTCATATAATAATTTCTAGACTCCAGAGAATGAAGACAATTCGGTGTTTAAATTAATGCATTAATGCTGCATCCTCTCCGTCTTTCAAAACAGAGTTACAGTAAAGAGACATGCTGTTTTGTAATATCATGTCAATAATTAATTAAAACTTAACATGGCAACCTGACAAGCATTATTGAATCGTCTATTATATTAAAAGATATGTAAAGTGAAGTGAGATGAGTCTGACCTGCACCCTCGCCTCGCTGAGGTCGAGCCGCATGGCGAGCTCCTCGCGCGTGAACACGTCGGGGTACTGCGTCTTGTCGAAGGCGCGCTCGAGCTCGTGCAGCTGGTACGTGGTGAAGGTGGTCCGGCTGCGGCGCACCTGCTTGTGCAGGCCACACCACGCTTATTGTACTTTACTGTCTCTCATTGTGAATATAGTTAGCATGCAACAAGATACGGACTTGGCCTTTTGCCTGTTTGACTTCGAGTTTACTGATCCATCCATTTGACATAATAACAAGTATCATAAATAAGTGAATCCTTCTTATATGAGATCAATCAGAGTAATAAAAAAATCGCAGTGCACCATCAGACTTAGCAAATGCACGCGGTATTATAAGGAAAAATATTTTAAAACGTATAAATTAAAGGATGTTAAAGAAAACGTATAACTAAGTAATCCTTTTGCTTTGTCTACTAACACAAGCCTAGAATTTCGTAAAAATATATGAGATATGGCTTCACTGGTAGTTAACAGGAAAAACATAGAGAAAATCATAAGACTAAATTCTTGTATTTAAAAAAAAACGGAGCTTCCTTTTGTGAGATTAACACAACTTCTTCATATAGTTAATTTCTATTCTATTTTATACTAGCAGAAACCGCGGCTTCGCTCGCGCTAAAACTAGAAAAAACTCAAAACTTAAGTTTCATAAAAACTTTCATCCCTTATTTTATCCTCTTAAGGGATGAATTTCGAAAAAAGCTACAACATGTCTTTATTTAATTATATTCAAGAGCATTAACACCAACTTTCAAGTAGTTCTGATCATAAATATTTTTTGGGTTATATTATAATGTGTTTACCCGTGGAAATAAAATTATCTTACGCGGTAAAAAGTAACCTATGGCTATGTCACTCTCCAACCCTCTAACTATCTCCACACAAACAAACAAACGAACAAACAAACAAACCTTTCTCAACAAATACCTATTTCATACAAAGAACACACCCTTCAAATTTCAGGTCTCTACTATCAGCGGTTTAGGCTGTGCGTGAATCCGTCAGTCAGTCATTCAGGACAAAGCATTTTATATGTATAGATTTTATTATTACCGAGGTTAACTTAAAATTCATTGAGATGACATTATTGTACTTTTTTAATCAAAGAGATATAATGTATTAACTAGCTTAACGTTACCAAGTTGATGGGTAATTTGAAATATTATATTTCAGGCTTTAACTTTTAATTGTCATGAAGACATGGTTAATTACTATTTTCATATTATAACAAAGCAGGTAATGACTTCATAGTCAGTCACGTTTATATTATACATACATCTTATGTGTAAAAAATAATCATTTTATGTGTAAAAAAGCGCCCTAACCTACGCAGCTAAAAATGGATTTTATTATGATAATATGAATACCTACGTCATAATAAAACAAGATTGTTCTATGTAAAATATTAAAACTCTCAATTCGCTCGGTTGCCTCCAGTTCATATCCTACAATTGATTACATAATTTTAAAATCCTCCAGATCCGTCCAGTCGTTTCAGAGTTAGGGAGTTACAAATATACACACACATACAAATTTTCGCAGTTATAATAGTAGTATGATTACATAATCAGAGCACATCTAAGCAAGTGTAGCAAATTACCTTGCGTGGTCTGCCGGCGTCAAGCGCCTCTAGCGGCTCGTGTTCCGCGCGCTCCGGCTCGGTGCACGCCTCGTGCTCGTGCTCCGCCTCGTGCTCGGAGTCCGACTGAGCACCCTCGCTCTTCAACTCTACACACCGCTCTACTACGTCTGCGTTAAAACAAAATAATTTTAAAAATGACAACTTTATATTTTTTATCACTAACAAGTGACTTTATATTATATGTAGCAATATACTCCATGCAAGTGACGTATCCTCACCATAAGTGCCAAACCAGATGCGAAATCATAGTCTACACACATATACCTACCTACATAAATTTTAGCAACTATGATAATAGTCAAATATTATGTGAATACATTTTAAATAAAACTATCTTTTCGGATTATTTCGCGGATGTATTTACATTTTTGGTTCCCGACGCGACGTTTCGAATGCTTTACAGCAATCATGGTCACGGGAGAGACTGAGGTCTCGAAGGTATAGTTGTTACAGACAGCCTACCCACAAAATGAAAAATTGTACCAAGTATCTAACAATATTTTATAACTTTAAACATTTTTATAATTTTAATTAGTTTTATAATTGGCAACACTAAATATAGACTACTAATAATTAATATTTTTAAAATTGTAATAATTATAATGATAACATCAAAAATTAAGTAGATAATATTCCATATTCAATTATAAACCTAATTAAAATTATAAAAATGTTTAAAGTTATAAAAATGTTTAAAGTTCTAAAATATTGTAAGGTAATTGGTACAATTTTTCATTTTGTTATTTGTGGGTAGGCTGTCCGTAACAACTATACCTTCGAGACATCTAACACCTCAGTCTCTCCCGTGACCATGATTGCTGTAAAGCATTCGAAACGTCGGGAACCAAAAATCAAAATAAATCCGCGAAATAATCCGAAAAGAGAGTTTTATTCAAAATGTCAAATATTCGCGTAAATCTAAGTAAGTATTATTATGGGAATACATTTTTAAACAATCAAGCTAGGGAGTAGCGTATTGTCATAATTGCCTTATGGCTTTGTCAGAGATTCACTTTACAATTTTATAGATTTAGCAGCAGAGACCTGACAACTTATTGTATTAGTAGGAAGTAATCAAAATATTGTCGGAATTTAAATCAGAATCAAAAGTCGTATTACATGAGATAATTCTCACGGTGTAACATTGTCATCGCATGTAGTAGGTAGCGCAGCAGCAGTTCCCGGGGAGGTTCACATTGACATGACATCGATCTCTTAATCCGCGCAGCAAACCAGCCCTCGACAATACCGAATTACCACCCTTCTGCTCTTTAAACTCACTAATTACGTTTTTGCATACGCGACTTTTGCCCCTAGCGTGGTGCCACAAGAGTCATTTTCAATAACCGCTGCGAGTGGAAGCGCGCTCGCTCGGCGCTGGGGTCGCTCGCAGCGGCTCACACTCTCGGCTCCGGCAAACAAAATACGCTTTTTGTAAAGCACTTAACGTCACTCGACGTTAGTCGCACTATTTATTTGTAGTAATTCTATTTTTGTTGCGATTGTAGTAAGGAATTAGCGCACAATGTCGGATTACAACTAAACGCTTGTTACGAGCTCTCACACACACACACACACACACATAGCTGTCTGTCGACTTTATTATACTAACACAATTACGACATAGAGTTTATTATGACCATTTCATGTCGGATTACACGATTCTTTTCCAAAATAGATGTATGCTGGTTACACAAAGAGAAATATTTTTTATTAATATTTTTATTGTTACGTAGAAAATGTTAGCAAATCATAATAAACGAACACCGTGGACGTTAAGTACTTGATGCTTAAGTGGCAATAGGTGGCTACGAGTATATTATGTTTCAATAAATAGATAATTTGGCTTTTGAAGAGAACTAAAAGCTCTTATTAGCGAGCTTTCGTAACGTAATAACTACATTCATACAATATAAGCTGCCTCAACCAGTTCTCGGAAAAATCGTAATTTCATTAGCATTCAATACTCTGTATGTCTCGCGGTAAATCCTGTCAAATTGCCACTTCAAGTGACGCTCGTTACGACATCGCCATATGGGCTTCCAGTTCACGGATCTCGCACAGTGTGCCTTATCAGCGGGCAGTAAGGTTCATAATGCTATAAGAAGTTTCTTTGTATTTTGAATTGTAAAGTTGCAATTTTTCTTAAGCGGATTCCATTCGTTTGAAATTATTGAACGATGAGTTTATGGGAAATAACATTTAGGTCATTGTATACGAGTGGCTGAAATGGAGCTATCTATATAAAAAATATTTACCAACTTCAAAAAAGAAAGAGACTCAATTCGTCCGTATTATAGACATATTTAAGTATATAATATGTATGTGGAAATTTAATTACGTATAATACAAAAAATCATACATAGATATGTAGGAAGAAGAAATAAATATTTGTCCGACTATTGTCGGTTTGTACGAACATCTACCACTTTTTTGTTTTCTAATGTAATGCGATTTTTAGCTGCAGGAGTTTCTATATGCAAAAAAAGAATAACCTTAACCTACGGAGCTGAAAACTTATCCTTTTTTTTTAAGTGTTTACTTACTTTTTAAGTGTTTTTATGTGTAAAAAAAAGCCCCCTAACCTACGCAGCCAAAATGGATTTTATTATGAGAATATTAATGCATCATAATAAAACAAGATAATTCTAACCTATCGAGCGATAAAGATTTTTAATTTAAGTCCATTCGATCTTATTCGAAACTGAAAATTTTAACTATTGATTTCTTAAAATCTATAAAAACTCTAACTTGACAAGTTAGAATTTTTATAAAAACATAAAAATACAATAACACGCAATACATCACTGACCAGCAATAAGTAGTCGGAAGAATATTATATTTTTGAAGATATATTTCTTTTGGCGCGTAACGCGGCAGGGAAAAATGATGAGAGTGAACTTTTACGATGCGACAGAATTAGACTATAGTATGAAGTTAGTCGTTAAATCTCGGTTTAGTGTAGTGGTATGGTTAAATGCATTTCTCAACATGAAAAAAACCGAAAATTAAGTTAGTTGGCAGGTAGAAATTGTGACGTAAGGAATTTGAATTTTAAGGAGGTCGTATGCACTCTTTGACGTGGCCCCTACATAATATTATGTATATAATGAGCATTCCTCGAGGTTCGTGATCCTGTAGTACTCGTGACAAAAGTACCAGGCGATCGTAAGTGTTGAGGAGTGTATTTTGTACGAAATTCGTGTGCACTTTTGCAACTGTGCAGGCTTTTCTTCGATGAGCTTCAACAAGTACCTACAATGTACGTTGCTCGATGTCTATGCAGCCCTGGTACTCGAGAAAATGTGTATGAGCTAATGTATGAGCCAAGTAAACGAAAGGAACTTCTTTACTACCCCCTGTCACACGACACTAATCGTTTTTTTTTTCATTGAAGAAGATAAATTATTACTTTAGTACTTGATAAAGAAATAATTTATTGTGATTATTTTTGGTATATTAATTTTCTATATATTCATGTAAGTATCATAAGTTTATTTTTGCTTGTCGGTAGTCATTCTCATTTATTAAATGAGTACGTTTTTTAGTTAAACCCTTACCAATTATATTTAATATCTTTAATTTATTATTTTATCGTCGTTTCTTCAAATTTTGGAATTATTTTCATTGTTTTGTTATGCCATAGAAGTATAACTCTTACATAATTATAAACACACTATTTTATTCATCCGAATATCGGACTAATAAACACAAGGAATATGTTAGTTGTATCAACTGACGTCAGACTTATTTAATTGATCTTATAAATAGCTCCCTTACGCCACATTTGCTACTTTTCGGGCAAAAATAAACAGAAATGAAAAATTCATCATATCTACCGAAAATATAAAGCGTTCCTTTAATTAGTATTATTTTTGATTTGTGTGTATGATGTATTCTCTCAACATATTATGTATTTACATATTTTTGCTGGCGTGGGCTCCTTGAACATCTGGTTAGGTTATAGAAAAAACATGTTGTATTTTTTAATTTGTCTTAAAATGTATTTACATCGTTACACCGGTTTTTCTGTCTGTACAGTGTACAGACACGTTGTACAGTGACTCCGTTACAGATAACTGTCCGAACTGGCTGAATATATTAGAAATGCTAATGAAATAGATCATTTTTAAATCTACGAAAAGAAAAGGTTCAGGTATACATACTAAAGCAAGTTGACACAAATTTTATTTATTTTGCCATAAAATTTAATCGATTTTAATCATATTAATTTAATTAAAATTAATTAGACTCCAGTTAAGTGTTGTTAAGAAGATACTAATTTGACCCAATCTTTAAAGAGATAAAAAAATATTTATTTTATTAAGTGTTTCAACTCGGCCCACTCACAGCGCATGGCCCTGAACGGACTTCGGAAAATTGAGATGTCTTCGGTTCAAATATTGATTTGATATATGTACCTACGTACATAATTATTTTGCAAAAGACCAGAAAAAAATACTCTAGATATTAGCGCAGAAATTCGTTTATATAAACGTTAATGAGTTAGCTATTTAATATCGTGTAAGCAATTTTGTGTTTGTCAATAATATCTTAAAACATCGGTTTTCGTAATTGCAATGTCGTCGTATTTGGGCAGTCAATATGATTTAACAGTATTAAATAAGCTATGTCTCATAAAGCCCGCAGCGCGCTAACATTGACATTAGACGCAGCTTGTGCCCCGTCTCTGCTCGGCCGCGCGCCTGGATCGCCTCCCGAGTCCCGTCACCCGCAGCTTTATTACATTATTCTTTGATCTGCTCAGGAACATTAGCCGCGGGGAGTTTACGTCTACGGAGCACACAGCTTCCGTTTTTAATTACTTCAATAATAAAATTACATAAACACTAGCATTGCCCGCGGCTCCGCCCGCATTCAGATGACCAAAAACCAAATTCTTAGGTTTTACATATTAGTACGAGTATACTCTAAAATATTTAATGTACAGATTCGGCTTAGTTATAATTTTATTACATGTACCTATAGATGAACGTTTCGATACCACTTGCCATAGTCCTATCTCACGTGTGGTATATGTACTTACCTATAGCTCTGGGTAACATGCGTATAAAATAATAACTACATAAAATGTTCTTTGTCGGCGTTCACTATGAATAGGTAAGTGTTGCCATAACAAAATATATATTTACGTTGAAGCCCTTAAAATCCATGGGCGAGCCCTCAAGTAATAACATTTTTGAGCCGCCTTTTGGAAGCATCCACCCGAGATAATGATCATATTCCGAAATCACTGCTTACAGTGTCTAAACGCGGCTAAACAGGGAACAGGAATTTAGTTCTTAACGAAACTTGTTGTAGGTCAGTGTAGCGTGAAGTATTGCTATATTAATATCTAGTTGCGGTGCAAATATGGCGTAATGGAACAGCGGGGGTCGAGCGCTTTGGGGGGCTTTTATTAGCGCGTATATTGGGTTGCTCGCGAACTGAGCCTATGTCTCCTTTGAATTAAATTAGTTGGCAATATTAATATTCGTCGTCTGTAATGCGCGCTAGGTAACAGACGCGCATTGCATTGCACACTCTGACCCGAATTTTTATTCGCGTACTGCGCGGCTTAGCCGCTGCCGGATAAAGCCGCTATGAGTTCCGAAAAACTCATAGCTAACGAGCTGTTGGCGTTTATACAGCACGCCATCGACTCTATGGACGAGCCCAGCATCATGCAGATCTGCAAGTCGAACTTTAAAGAAGAGGAGATTTGCAGGAGCAAGGTGCTGCTCTACGAGACTCTCGGCCAGGCCGACCGAATTCCCACTCGCAGAAGGGATGAAAAGGGGGAGAGAAGTCTTCAGGACATCATTAATCTCCTGAAGACAACCGATCCTGACGACGTGCCCGCCTTCGTGGCCAAGCAGCTGAACAAGTTGCCACCCGTCACGTTCGATCACGTTGACGTCACCAGGCTGCTCAAGGATATCACCACCCTGAAAGCTGGCCTGGCAGAGGTGCAGTTTAAGTTAGAGATTTCCGAATCTACCATCAGTGAGCTGCGCGCAGAATTATTATCATTCAAAAGTAATGGTTCTGTAAGTAGGTCACCGGAGTTCACTAACGTAAACACACGTCGCGGCGCACAAATTGACTCCATCAGCAGTTTGTCGTCGCCGCCGATTACTGCTGAGGTGCGCGAATCGCGCGACATAGCTACGCCTGCCGCCCGCTCCCCGGCCCCGCTGATGACGTCGAGTGCGAGCGCGGTCATGACCCCGCCGCGTGCATACGCCGCAGTCGCAGCCGCGCCCGCCCCCGCCGCTACACCCACCCCGCCAAACAAGCGGTCCTCTAATGGAGGGAAAAAGAAGAGCCGGAGCAGACCAACTGCCAAACAGGTGCCTCCGTCGGGTTCCACAAAGCACAAATCTGACGAGGAGGGCTTCACTAAAGTGGAGAGGAAGAAGAGGAAGCCCTCATGCCGTAACATCTGTGGCACAGCTCCGAGCCAGCCAGACCATGCGATGCGCCCCGCCGTACCATCGACGCCGCTGTATGTGTCCCGATTGCACTGGTCTACGAAGGTCGAGGATGTCGTAGACTACGTCCAGAAGAGGTCCAACTTCAAATTGAGGGTTGAACGGCTGGTACCTCGCCACAAAACGAGTTTCAATTCGTTTTTGGTGAGAGTGCCGACTCATCATCTGCCAACCTTCATGAAGGAGGACTTCTGGCCGCAGGGCGTCGTATTTCGAAAGTTCCGAGGTCGTTTGCCCGCTGACACAGCTCACACGTCTGCACTTCGTGTGATTTAGTTGTAATTAATATACATATATATGTTAGTTTTAAGGTATATATTATGCTATGGGCCTTTGTTTACGTATTTAAGATCCTTATGTAAATATTGCCTGAAATAAATGATTAAATAAAAAAAAAAAAAATAAAAATATTGAATCAGTTGTAACTTGGCTTAAAAAGACTGTTATATTTGCATCTTTTTTTTTTAAACAAAATTTTACGATAAATAAAACCTGAAGTATTATAGTAAAAAAGAAATCATTTATAGATTCATAATATTTTATAGAATTTAAATAATCAGATAGCTACAGTAGCTCCCATTGATGTCTTTTACACGTCGCCTTCGCATCGCCGTGTCTATGTTCATTAGAAGCTCGCGTAGAAAGTTCAACCTAACATTAATGACCTAATCCTTTCATTTTTAAATTGTAATGAAAACTTAAATAGGATAAAATAAAGCTATTACTACATAAATTGCCTCGTCATAAATAAAAGATCGAATGAATACTGACTGATTTAAAAATGTGTTTGTCGTTCTGACGAGCCATGTCTATTGGTTTAGTTTAAATATCAAATCTATGATAATTATAAATTATATTTTAATTAACGCTTATTATAATATTATAAATTACATTTTAATGAATAGCTAATTAAATTAATGTTAATAGAAAACTACATTTAGATGGATTGTTTCGATTTCTATTAGGTAGAATAATTTACGTATAACAGGTGAACTTTGACAGAGGTGGCAAATATTTTACGCAAACATTTATTTCTTATTTTATTTTGTACTATATTATACAAAGTTGACAATTGTATGTTACGAAAGTTGTGTACAGAAGTCGACTAATATCTTTAAAACATGTCTTCCAGAATTAGGTACATGTCATCGCACTTTATTTTATATGAAGCTTATAATCTATACCTACATATTACTTATAATAAAATTGTAACTAAGCCGAATCTGTACATTAAATATTTTTTGGAAAATCTTATTGAAATAAACATTATTATCGATACAGAGGCCGAATTTATAGTTTTTAGAATTTTTGTCTGTCTGTCTGTTACCGCATCACAGAAAAACCAATGGAGGGATTTTGATTAAATTTGGTATGGTGATAGCTGGTTATCAGGGTCAACATACCTATAGGATACTTTTTACCGCGGGAAAATATCTCATTTCTTAGAAAAAGTACAAAACCTGCAATGTAAGAGTATACTAATATGTAAAACCTAAGAATTTGGTTTTGGTCATATGAATGTGGAATGAGCCGCGGGCAATGCTAGTACAATATATGCTACGTATTTGCTTTATATTATTTTATATTATATATTATTTGTCTTCTACGAAATAGTGAATCTTACTCACGGCTCTACCGTTGAGATAAAAAGTTATAAGTGAAAAAATTGTTTATGTTGAACTTTTACAGAAACTTTTACCAATTGGAACAACATTTATATTTCTCTACTTCCTAATTGATAGTTGTTGTAGAGACGTTTATTATATATTATTTTATTATATAGCTTGCATGGTTAGATATATTTTTAACAATTAATTTATAATCGGCTACATTTTGCGAGATTTTAATACTTGTAAGTAATTAATTAACAAAAATTTAAGTAATAATTTTATATTTACAATTCTGCAGGTCTTATAGAATATAAACTATATTTCAAATGATTATTCGACAAACTAGAAAAATAACTGCTGTCCGGTTGGTAAAATTTGAATATAGGTATCAAATTTCAATAGGCATAGTGCCATAGGCATTTTGTCTATTATTATATTTTTTATGATATTTATTTATTTTTAATTTTAATTTATTTTATTTACTTAATTATAATTTTTCTTTAGCCTGTTTTACAATATTATTTTTCACTACCATAGGTTACTTGGTAGACATCTCTGCTAGACATAAGTACACCTTTGCAAACTAATCTTATTATGTACCGATAGGTACATATGTTATATTTCTATATTTTATTTAAGTTCAATAAAGAATGGTATATATTTGAGACATAAAATATTATCTACACATCAGAGTTCAGATATATGAGAAGAGCTACTCAGATAAACTTACCGGTCGCGTGTTGCCGATGTCCGAGAATGCTGTCTATAGTGTACGCGGCGCCGCGCCTCGCGCTACTCGCCATGGCTTTCCTTGGCGAGAGAGACACAGTGCCGTCTGCTTTACTCTCTTTACCACTGCACTCGTATGCACTAACTTTTTGAAAGTCAAAAATATATACTGTTTACGAGCACTTTAACGTTCCTTTACAAAATATTAAAAATAAATAGCAAAATGCTATAAATATAATTTGAAATTCACTTTTATTGGCTTTGATGGAATAAAATCAATTAATAAATATAATTAGACAATGTATTTCATGTATTAAGGATAAATTCCGAATGAATTTCCGCACGTCGACGTCTATATCATGTAATATTAACTGCAAGCGTAACCGACCTCGCTAAACTATCACCTAACTTTGACTGAGGTCTCCCCAAGTGTCACTTAACCGACCCGCCTTTCACTACAGCCTTCCCGCCTAGACACTATCCCTTTCACTCGCCATATATTTATATATCTTTGTCTCCTTCTTTGGCCACGCCCACTGTACCGGATTGGTGGCAAGTTAAAGGTAGGGCTGGCAAAGCACAAGTTGGTTAAAAGCACGCGTTTCGTTGCAAAGAGAGCACGTTATTCCAGTTCTTATCACTTATACGTAATTGAATGATTTTGCAATACATTTACCCCTTCAAAATAATTTACAATTAATTTTATCAATTAAATGGCTTGACCCACTAGACTTTTTTAAATTTACTTTAAATTGTAATTAAGTATTGTGTAAAAAATATATACATAGATACCTATTATATTGAATTAACAAGCAAATGCCCGGTGAAGTGATTATTGCATTAACATTTTAAATCCTTCCAGTATTAAATGTAATACGCGGAACAAACAAATCCTCACAATTCATTCGACGTAAAACAGAGAGTTCTTAACAGATTACAGCCTATTGTCTATGGAGTGTTTAATTCCCACAATGACATAAGCGCCTTAACACACCTTCGAGAGTAAGCCCCTGCAGAATAAGTCTTCGACGACGCCTACTGCCAGCCTCCGAGCTACTGACTGACACCAACTAACTTTATAAGGATATTCTTAATATTTCTGTGGTACACCGAATGATGTACGCTCTACACTTATACAAAAAATCAAGTACCTATTTGTCCGTGTTTTTTAAATACCCAAATCCTACATACCATATTCAGCAGACATGGTAATATGCAATTTCTTCATTTCAAATTTCATTTCAAATTATCCCTAAAAGAAGTCCGTCTATCTATTTATTTGGGCACGTATATTTCGAAACGGCTAAACTGATTTTCATGCAACTCGTTAAAAATTATCTGAATTCTCAGTTTCTACACTAGCATTTTCCTATAGGTAAATGTTCGACCGCAATAAAGGGTAAAATTTTCATCAGTTTTTGCCACGAGGTAGGTATCTACTTATGTAAAGAGACGAAGTAAAGTGAGGTTAGCTGAAATAAATACAACAGAATGATTATATTATAAACACAGGTACCTACGTATATATTGTACCTACCTATTCATTTAATACAGCTAATAGTTATGAATAGTTGAAACCAAAGTCAGTAATGAGATTAGTGAATTATAATCCACTGTACAGTGCAGTAGGTTGGTAATGAAGACGTAGTATTGTTTTCATGGGAACCGAGCAAGCGGATCTGCTCCGAGCTCAGCTGCAGATTTAACTTTAGAGGGATTATGGATATATTGTTACGAGTGTAAGTAGGATATCTGCTGGTAGTGGACAACGTGGACATTTAATGATGTTTAAGATGTATGAAGAGATCTTAGATGTTTGTACACTGGATATAAGAGAATGTTATCAATAATTTCCAACGCGATTACTGTATAGATAATAAACATACATAACGTGTATAGTTTTGTGGTTTAATTTTTGGTAATTATGTAAATATATTATAAATCAGTTTATGTAGTTTTACAAGAGATATCTCTAATTACGAAACTTGTACTTAGTAGGTTGATACCAATGTAATAGTTATAATACATAACTTATTAATTTAAGTAGATAAGTAATTGGTTTTGAATTCTATAATATATATTCATTAATATGTAAATGTCAAAGTACAAAGTTGATGAAGTGTAATCATATTAGTCTTGCGAGGAGACGGACACAATAGAGTCGAAACAAAACTGGAAGCAACTGTGACGAGAACAACTATTCCCTCGGTCGTAGGACTCACTAGTACTGATCTATCCGCACAGACACTGTGCCATTATTAGGTATTTTAAAAATTGGTACCTACCATGCGCGTAGTAAAAAAAAGATTAATCAAAATAAATAAAAATATTATCTATAGCTTACCTGTATTTGTTTTATCGAATTTAATTTGCGTGACTATTAAATTCTGTAAAAATTAAACAAATATTTTATACACCATTTTTGATGTTAAATGATAAATTTTTAAGTCATAAAATATAGGTGGGTATTATAATTGTAGTATTATTGATAGAAAGAACTTACGTATATACGAGTATGTGCCTACTTTGTGCGGACTTTAGGCTTTAGGCTTTCGGTAGACCAATTGGGAACAACAGAATGTGCCTTTTTCATGTAACACTGCAATTTGCAGCGGGAGCTGAGCGGCACAATTATAGACATTGTTATTTAGCTAACTACGTAGGTGGCGGACAATACGAGCTCTACCTATCTATATAACGTCACTAAAGACGCAGTTCCGCCACTCCGATGTCTCTTTGTCGCGAATTAAGGCAATTTTCTGAATGCCGGAAAATAAAATAATAGCCAGCCCATTAGCGATCTCTACCCCCTTTCCCTCCCTCCCCCGCGCGACCCCCGCGCACCCCCCCCACCCCCAACGCGAGTCGCCGGCGCTCGCTAATCGTCGGAAATGAATTTGACGTTTCTCTCTCCGCGTGCTTTGACTCGAACGGATTCTCATTCCGCCTCATTTAATGTCGCCGCTCGCAGCCTGCTGCAGGCAGCTGAGTATTGCTTTACACCGCTTCGGATCGCCGACTTAGTGCAATACTAAGTAGATATTCAACAACAATAAGCTAAATAATACATAATACAAAACCTGACATAATACCTAATAAAAATAAAATTAATCTAATTTATTCCGTAACAATTTATTATACCTACCTAAAATATAATTTTTTTTTTTACAGTAGATGCTTATTAAACATATCATACTCGAGGGTTAATCATAACATAGCTTGGAATTAAACAAAATATAATTGTGACATAGGTAGGTACTAAGATCGTAAATGAATATAAAAGAGTTGAACTTCTTGATATCACGATCTGTTTGAGAGTAAAAAGGTTCCGGCGTGAGAAGGGTAATAAGGCGAACTAATTGCTTCGTACTTACGGTATAGTAAAAATGTGTGTCGCGGGAAACCGTTAAAAACGATCCCCTGCAGATGTAAGGGTTGAAGTGAGGGTGAGGTTGTGTCGGCAGTCGACGGCCGCGTTACAATTATCTGTTTACAGGCGGCCCATTACCCGCGCGCCGGAACGTGGTGATTACTGCCGACCTCGCATCACCCGCCTGGTGACTGTCTCTGGATCACGACATAACCGACCGACCAAGCCCAGCCGATAGCCAGCGTTAGTGTGATTAGACCATTGCTAGTTAATAAGCTACTTCTACTAAGTTTATCAAAAATAGAGATGAAAAGGGTTTTAAGCTTATGTGAATATAACAGTTGACTAATTTTCCAATTTATGACCCCAGGGCATACAAAAACTGGCACGTAGGTACCTACTGTTATATTGCATCATAAGCAATTTTAATATTGAAACAAACGTTAAAAAACAATCTTTACCGTTTGTTTTAATATTAAAAATGTAAAATGTATGCAAAACATTAAATTTATCTAAATCTAACTGCAAAATTTAATTAGTTTATTTATATTATTTTAAATGCTTCGTTCGACTATTTCTCAGTAATCGGTCAACTTTACGAAAAGCCACGCGAGCAAGCACGTAAAGCCGTTGAACCTTAACTCTCACTGGTCGTGTCGAGTATTCGTCCCTCCGGAGTATGAAAGGGACAGGAACTTTGCACTAGTTTCCCGCGTACGTACCTACTTGTGCACTATAATATGTATCTCCTGCGCAGAGACAGGCCGCCGTGGCCGAAATCGTTCAGGAGGACATTAATTAATTTAAAAAGATATACTTTGTATAATATCTTAATGATGTAAAACAAGAAACCTACCATATTGTATTGAACATGATGTATATTCAATTTGACATCACAAAATTATTGTCAGTGAGTGACCATGAAAGCTTAAAAACTTTATGTAAAATTATCGAAACAGTAAAACTTTAGTTGAACTCGAAATATCGAGTGTATATAGTACTCAAAGTATTTTTGTAGAACACTTAATTGAATAGGACTGAAGTGTCGGAAGTCGCCGATTAGATCGAGTTGCGACTGCCGGAAGGAAGGAACCGCCAAATTAGTCCCTTCCCCCTCCCCCCGCCGCGCCGCCTCCCTCGCGCCCTCCGATTGTTTGCGCCCATTAGCGATCACTTTGATCGCTCTACTTTAGAACCGACAAGTCTCATTTCTCTTGCATTGACTATTGTCGTCACGGAACTACGTTCGAGGGCCGCATCTACTACCTACAATGCAGTACACTGTTCGTTATAAATTTAATTTAAGACTTATACGTATTATAAGCTTTACTGTACATGTTGTTACGACTTAGGTATTGGTTTAGAAAATCGAAGTAGAATATACTTTTTATGGTAGGAATCTTCTTTTCAAGAAGTTAATATTGCTTAATATTAATAAAATAAATATTATAGTATCAATTTATTTTAAACTAGCACTACTCGCGACTCCGCCCGCGTTTAGATGACCAAAAATCAAATTCTTAGGTTTAACATATTAGTATACTCTTACATTGCAGTTTTTGTATTTTTTCTCAGAAATTAGACATTTTCCCAGGGTAAAAAGTATCCTATATGTTGACCCGGATAACCAGCTATCATCATACCAAATTTCATCAAAATCCCTTCAGTGGTTTTTCCGTGATGCGGTAACAGACAGACACACAGACAGACAAGAATTCTAAAAACTATAGATTCGGTCTCTGTATCGATATAATGTCTATTTCAATCAGATTTTCCAAAAAATATTTAATGTACAGATTAGGTTAGTTACAATTTTATTATATGTATATATAACGATATGTATAATTCCATCAAAGTTTCAATGGAATGAGATTTAAATATACTATTATGTACCTACTCGTGCCACAAACCATATTGATGTATCGTATCGGTCAAGTGTCGTGAACCCTAAACGAGTTCACGTTAATGTACATTTTATGCCATTTCTTGGCGTCATTGTTTAAAATCGAAGCTTGAGATCGGTGCCCTCGTCCTGAGTGGTTTCGCATTACCTCCTCGATGGCTCCGCCTCGACCCGCCGCAGTCACACCGTGTCGACTCTACCGACTGCAACACTGTATAGTTACACTGAACAACATATTTGTAAATTAACTATAGATGTAAGATATTTCTACTGTTAGATTAGTTACCATGGGATGAATTTCAAAAAGTGTTTAGTTTTCTATTTATTTATTTTTAGCGATCACTCAAAAAGTTATAAAATAAATAAAACTACTTTTAATGATTTTACTATTAGTACTAGAAGGCACAAAATATTATTCAAACGTAATATAGGTAATAACGTGTTCCATGTAAAAAATAAAATAGATAAATTATCAATAGGTGATCAGCGTTGTCTACACTATTACATAATATTATAAAGAGATAAAGGTTGTACGTTTGTGTGTGAGGCAATCTCTGAAAACTCTTACACTAATAGGAAGCTCGTACCGGCGAGTGTTATTATTAATTTATATTATTATTGCGACAAAAATGTGTTTGTTGTCAGAAATTAAAAATTATATAATAAATAAACTTAATTGAAGTGGGCAAAGATTGGCCGTTAAATTGTTACATTGGCGTGTGCTGCCTACACGGTATGAAATAAAGCAATAAAATGTGTGGCAAAAAGGCATCAAGGGATGCAACGAACGAGGGTAAATCGTAGTATAAAATCATTACGCATTCTACTATTTTAATTCAAATATAGTAATTTCTGTAATGTGTCGTGCTACAAGGAGATCGTGTCGCGGCTCTGTGGCCTGCGCCGAGTGTCTCGTAGCTGGAAGGCGGCGCGGAGGGTGCAGCGAGTGTAGCAGTAATGGAACGGCCCATTAACCACTCAGCGCTCAATGCTCATGTTATCCGCTTATCGACGCATTGTTCACGGCGGTCCTTGCCGCCAGCGTTACAGCCTCGCATACAGTACTTCATCTCGATATAGTTGTTATTAAATTCATTTTATTATTAAACGTTTTAGTGGAATAATCCTAACAATTTGTAGAATTTGAGAAAACTTCTATATTATATTATTTGCAGCGACCCAAGCCACTCTAGTTTATATAACATTAGCGACTTTTCTTCGCTTATGTGTTACGTACTCCGGATAGTCTATTTGTGTACAACATTTCATCCAAACCCATCCAGCCGTTGCACCGTGAAGAAGTAACAAGCATACATACACATGCAAATCACATTTATAATAGTAGTGTGATTACAGGTAACCGCTATTGGAAGCCGTTTACCTACTAGTTATTGTATAGATCCAAGTTATGTAAAAATAAAATACTTAAATTACATTGTACCTACCTATGACAATTCTCAACATTACTCTGACATAGAGATTGCTCCGAACTTAAAGCGATTTGCCAAACTGCTCAAAATATTCGATAGCCCAATGATAATTATTGATATCCATTGTTCTTCCTACGTTGTTGAATTTCGTAGACGTTGCCGTTGAAATGTCGCCACATTTACACAATACACATGAAGCTTAAACGATTTTCAAATCGACAACAACCCTCGATTGAAGCGTGCAATTATTTAAAGTGTTTTTAAATGTTGAAATTCACTTCTTTTCTTTTTGATGAGATTGTAAAGAGTATTGAGGATTTTATTTTCTGAAAATCTTATTTCACTAATGTACCTAATTGTAGAGCAAGGCATAAGAAATAGATATATATGTATGAATATAATAATATTTTGTATTATCATTATGTAAACAAATAAAAAATGATACACAATCGATAGGATATATTTTCAGTACTTTTTGTTTATAACACTTTCTGGAAATTATCCGACCTATTAAATTAATATGGGGGTAAAGATTGGTTGACATGGAAATTAAAAAATATCGTTGGCAGTACCTACCTCAGTTTAGGAATACATCTCTAATACAAGTAAATTATTGATGTACCACGAAAAGCAGATATACGAAAATAAAAAAAACAAGCTAAAAAGATGAAAACAAGTTATAGAAATAACATACATAGTATTATGCAGTACCTACATAGATACGTAGCAAAACTTGCTGCTACTAGGTATAATATAATACATATTATTATTTATATTATGCCTCTGACTGCATCATAAATATTGTTATTTCTCTTACTTGTTTTCTTCTTTTTACTTTGTTCTTTTTTTATGCAGTCGAATTGTTTTATTTTTATATATTTTTATTCACAGCTTTTTAGGTTTGGGAAGTTAGGTATAGGTACCTATTTTAAGTTTTATTTAATATTTTCTAATCCCAAAAACCTTTTAAACATATATTATGTAGGTTGTAGGTATATATTTACTGATCACCTCTTAAAAATCTTCATTTTGATATCCGACTCAATAGTTTAGAAGAATATTTTTTTTCGAAACATAAATTGGCGCCTAATATCCACCATTGTATTTTTAATTACATATACCCCTAATTCTAATATCTATATCCTTATGTCACTCGCGTTGTGAAGACAACTAACGATGAATTAATCATCAAATTCGGTTAAGCCATATTATACTTACCTATTATGATCTCTTCATCTTAAAAGAGAGATAGAAAGCCTAATGTGGCTTAAGATTCATTTATTTCTCAAAAGAATACAATCCACTTAATGAGAAACGTTAGTTTTACGTAGGTAACGTTATAAACGGGCAACTTACACTCACAGAATTTTTGGTTCAATTCACATTAAAAATTACTGACTTTCATACTAACTTTCATCCCTTATTTTACCCTTTTAGGTGTGGAATTTACAAAAATCTGAAATACGTATTTTTTTAAAAGGTAAATACCACTTTCCGTACATTTAACATAAAAAATTACAGAGTTTCGTATAAACTTCCAACCTCTATTTTGCCCCTTTAGTGGATGAATTTCGAAAAATTCTAAAACACATGTTTATTTAATTGCACTGAAGAGCGTTAATGCTAAGTTTCATGTAATTTTGATCTTAAACATTTTTTTCCTAAAAACAATTTCATAAAAACTTAATATATGTAGGTATTTTCTTATTTTTTATTTTAAAGAAAAATATTTTTTTTTTTTTTTTTTTTTTCGTTCATTTTAAATTAAAAATGACAGACTTTCATACGAACTTCCATCCCGTATTTTACCCTTTTAGGGGTGGAATTTCCAAAAATCATCTCCTAAGAGATGCTTACACCATAAAATACATTAACTGCCAAAATTTCAAGATTTTACCCCTGTGGTTAGGTGCCTGCATTGATGAATCAGTCAGGGCAAGTAGGTAATTTCATATATATAAGTATATAAGCAAAATCCTCTATTGAAGAACTACAAATTCTAACTGTTAAATATAATATATAGTAGGTACTAAACTTATTTCTTAACATCGCTATTATAGCACTATAATAATGTTCCAATAGGCACTAATAATGTTCACCGGCAGTGGTGCCCAGTGGTAGCGCGCTCGCTTGGGGAACCGAGTGAGCGGGTTCAAATCCCGGGTCTCGCACCTCTGATATTTTTATGTGCGAATCATTTCTAATATGATTACCACTTGCCTTACGGTGAAGGAAAACATCGTGAGGAAATCTGCATGTCTGAGAGAACCTAGCAAGTTTTCGAAAGACATGTGAAGTCCGCCAACCCGTACTTGGCCAGCGTGGTGGACTATGGCCTGGTCCCCCTCGTATTGAAGAGAGGCCGGAGCCCAGCAGTGGGGCGTCAAAAAGGGCTGAATACAATGTTCCAATAACAAATATCCATAAAATTTCGTACTTACTTTAATAGTTTCTTCAAAATATAAGTACCGAATTTTCGAAACAGTTTTATTTCCTCCCCGTGATCAAAAAATGGTATCCTCCCAAACTCAAGTCAGTCCAGTCGTATTCGTGTGATGAGTGTATTAAGACAGACGGACAGAAAGATAGTCCAACAGACATAAACATAAAACTTTAAATACGTGTGATCATTGTACACTACATGAGTAGGTAGTGAAAACCGATTTAATTAGTCTAATACCGAAACCAATTATATTAGAACTAAATGTTCAACTAACTTTTAGATCTTCTACAAACTATTTTTATCACAGCAACAGGCCTGCCTGTTGCTGACCTTTTAATTACAAAATCCTCGATCCTAAACCTCGCGAATTAAATCTAAGTATACATAATATGAAGTCTATGCCGCCGCCCGCCCAGAGACATGACATTCGAGTCTCTGTCACGGGTCACCATAGATTATAGATGAATAATGAACTCTGTAACAACTAACAACTAACATTGTCATTTGTCAACACTGTCAGTTCTAAGTATCAGTTGTCAATTTTTACGCGCTGAAGTGTTTGTTTGTTGAGACAGTCGTTAATAACTTAAAATACAATAGAATTATATTATTATTCTTCAATTAAAAAAATACGTATTAAGTCGAATGAAACTTGTGAGTTTACTTACTTCTTGTTATATTTTATTATTATTTTGTGACCTTCATGTATTCTATACTCTATAGATCTAATTAAAAACACTTAATTGTTACGCTTCTACTGCGAATTTTCCTACAGCTAAGTGACTCCAATGAAAATGTTCAGTAAGTAATTTTTTTTATTTCTTGTTTGTGTAATAAAATTAGTTATAAATAAACATCTGCAATGCACAATTTTTTTAGATTTTTAAATTGTTTTATTTTAAGCTAAAAATATACTCAAGAAATTTTTACAAGTAACTTATTTAATCACTAGCATTGCTCGCGGCTCTGCCTGCGTTCAGATGACCAAAAACCATATTCTTAGGTTTTACATATTACATTTTTTTAGTATACTCTTACATTGCAGTTTTTGTAGTTTTTCTCAGAAATTATATATTTTCCCGCGGTAAAAAGTATCTTATATGTTGACCCGGATAACCAGCTATGACCATACCAAATTTCATCAAAATCCCTCCAGTGGTTTTTCTGTAATGCGGTAACAGACAAACAGACAGACAGACAAAAATTCTAAAAACTATAGATTCGGCCTCTGTATCGATAATAATGTTTATTTCAATAAGATTTTCCAAAAAATATTTAATGTACAGATTCGGCTAAATTACAATTTTATTATATGTATAGATTAATTTTACTTAAAGCTTTACATGAATGCACAGCAAAGAAAGTTGAATGTGAAATATAAACATAAATATGTACAATCACATGAAAATAAATTGAAAATATATTGTGTAATTTTTATTTGTTACAGTGCAATTTGATTATCTACAAGAGCTTTTTCTTTATGTCAGAAAGAAAAGGCAGTGACTATTAGAGATGATAAAAAGAAGATTTCATCCTCTACAGGTGAATGACTGCATTTTTATTTTTGATAAATATGCTAAGGCAAGGAAAATGGTTCTCAATAAGCGGAAAGAACACTTTGTAACAAAAAGATAATAATCTTTAATAGTGAGTAAAGACTAAGGAAATGAAAGTAGAAAGTTATAATATTTTATATTGGAAAGATTGGACTAGTATTGATATATTTAAAGAATATTTACTGTAATTAAGGAGATATTTGGTTTAGAAAAAGCTATTTTAGTGTCATATAGAATTCCTCAAGTCACAAACTAATTTTGACTCATATAAAATTACTATTTTTTTAATCTGTGTATAATTTTTACAAAAGTATAATATACTTATACTTCGTTGTTACGGTTATTGGACTGGAGCTATAATTTGAAGCAAATTCTTTCAGCTATTTTTGTTTTCATTAGTAGCTGGTCGTTGATAGGTGGTGGTGCTGATCTGAAAACTATCTGTTTTTTTTTTTATATACTAAAATATAAAATAAATTTCAATTCCTTCATTTGCAGTAGTATAATCTCGTATAACTCAAAATATTAAAAACGACATCTATGAATACACAGTCGAACACTTACTATCTAATATTAGATTTTCGATTAATCAGTAAAATTATGAAATATGAAAATTAGAATATACCTTTTTTAAGAACTATTTTTCATATTATATTAATAATTTTACACATCATTTAGATAACGCCGTCTATTAACATACAATTGAATTTATAACTGCTGTCTTAATTCTGAAAACAATCATTATGGAAATGATGTAACTGCCATTAGACATAATATTAATTCATTTAAAATGGTTAATTTTCAGGACCATGATGTTCAGCCAACGTGTGTCCGACAGAACGTCGGGCAGCAGAAGTCTCTTGAATACAGAATACTTGCCTCAGTTTCTTTTTTTAATTGTTTAATGTACAACATTAATTATGTTAAGTAGCATTCATTGCTAATAGGAATAGTACAGTTTTATAAGAAGTCTTCACAATGTTGAGTTAGTGTGCCCTCTAGCGGGGAGTAGCGGAAGTAAATATACAATTATACTAGATGGCACAAATCAATAGCTTTTCTTTTTTTTTATAGTATTATGTTGTCTTATTTAAAAATATAATGCACTTTTGTAACTTAAATATTAAAGTATAACCTTTTTAAGGACTTGAATATTGATTATAAATAGTATATTATTTATAAGCTAAATAGAAATTTCACTGTTAGTAAATTACCTACAAGTTTTGGCGCAAAATGATATCAAATCCGCGACCGACAACATTGTTAGTCACGAAATACAACTTTAAATCTGTATTTACTTATTTAAAAATGAAATGAAATTAAACTTTATGTTAGCGCTTTCGAACATCCATATTATGGATAATGTGTGTATGTATTTGCACTATTTATCGATTATTTGTAGTCTATTATTGATTGTATCAACATATATAATACATATGAAATATAAATTTACTATTATGTTATATTTTATTGGTTTTGCTACGGATTTTAATTAATATAATAATAATGAAATACACTCAACTACGTAAATACAACGTTAAAAAAAAAACTCTTATTAAACTGTATTACTATAATTGAAAAAGTATTAGAAAGCTCAAAATAATTTGTATAAAACAGGAAAAGAACTATGCCAAAACAATGACAGGCTCACACAAATTATAAAATATTGAATTGCTACTTATTTAAAAGAATAATTAAATAATAATTTAAAATATACTACTATAATAGTCTTAATCAAAGTTAACTCTTATAATTTATTAGTTAGTGTACAACTTGTACATTGCTGAACTTAGTAATTAGTTTTTACACCTGTTAGATTTATGTCATCTTTGGGAGAAAACTAATTTGTAATGGAAGTAATAACTATAAAGTTTTGTATTTATTACTTTCAATTTTTTTTTATATTATTACATAGGATAAGTATAGTTTACGTGTCTGTAGATATCGACGTGTTGTAAGAATGATATTAATAAAAATATATAGATTTATCTTTAAGTATATAACTTGGCTATTACAAATAATTATAACTTCATTTTACAAACTATTCATAATATGTAACTGGAAAGTTTTAGTACATTAGCTGTTTCTAGATTATATTATAATATAGAAATATTTTTAGATCTATTAACAGCAATATTTTGTGAGAGTTACCTATTTGTTGTAAGTCTATATGAAAAATTATCCTTTTCTTTATATATACTAATAATTGTATAAAGCTACCTATATAATAAAAAATGGGCTGCAGTTTAGTATATGGGACGCGGCCCCTGGAGGAAATACACTTAAATTTTAAAAATAGTCTACTCATGTTTATAAATTGTATTACGATAATCTGTTGTTATTTAAGCGGTAATATAAAACAGAAATTGACAGTTTTGTCAAAATGTAAGGTCATTTTGTTTAGAGTAGGTACTGTTGTGAAATTATTAAAATATTAAATACAAATAAAGCTTAAGTAATTGTTGTATAAATATGTATTGTACATAAAAAAGGATGTTTACTATTTGTTAATCTTTCGTTTTATCTTTTGTACTCACTTATTTAGATAAAGAAATGTATGGAAATGATATGTTGTACTTTAAGTCTCAATAACTTTTTACTCCCTGTCACCTTCCCTATCTAAAAAATACAACCCACTCCGCCAGGGACCGCGTCCCACATACTAAACTTGTGCCATTATATGTATGTTTCTGCGACAAAACAGTATTAGTAATTAGAAATAAGCAATTATTACTTTATACCAATAAATCGTTTAAACCGCTGGTCTTTCATTACATACACTCGTAACAACTGTCAGCTGTCAAATGTCAAAGTAAATATTGACACTGACATTAAAAGTCAACTCTATAGAGTTTTGTCTATGGAATATTGTCTCTATTGAGATAGAACCTAACCAACGTTAAAATGTTCTACATCTAACGATACACGCACGATTTTTTAACCTAACCTAACCTAACGATACACGCACGATTTTGAACCAACCTAACCTAACTCTACATAACACTAACCTAACTTTTTGAAACCTAACCTAACTTGAAACCTAACTAACTTTTTGAAACCTAACCTAACGATTTTTGTAAACCTAACCTAACGAAAACCTAACTTTTAACCTAACCTAACTCAGAAACCTAACCTAACTTTCAGAAACCTAACCTAACTTTCAGAAACCTAACCTAACTTTCAGAAACCTAACCTAACTTTTGGAAACCTAACCTAACCTAACTTTTGTAAACCTAACTTACGGAAACCTAACTTTCGGAAACCTAACCTAAGGCAATCTAACTTACGGAAACCTAACTTTGGGTGACCTAACTATCGGAAACCTAACTTTGTGTGACCTAACTTACGGAAACCTAATTTTGAGCAACCTAACTTTCGGTAACCTAACTGTGAGTGACCTAACTTTTGGAAACCTAACTTTGAGCAACCTAACTTTGCGAAACCTAACTTTCGGTAACCTAACTTACGGAAACCTAACTTTGCGAAACCTAACTTTCGGTAACCTAACTTACGGAAACCTAACTTTGAGCAACCTAACTTTGCGAAACTTAACTTTCGGTAACCTAACTTACGGAAACCTAACTTTGAGCAACCTAACTTTCGGTAACCTAACTTACGGAAACCTAACTTTGAGCAACCTAACTTTGCGAAACCTAACTTTCGGTAACCTAACTTACGGAAACCTAACTGTGAGTGACCTAACTTTCGGAAACCTAACTTTGAGCAACCTAACTTTCGGAAACCTAACTTTGAGCAACCTAACTTTCGGAAAACTAACTTTCAGAAACCTAACTTTCGGAAACCGTACCGTGTGGAAAGAGAGCACAACTGTGCTAACGTTAAGAATATGCTCCGTAATATTCTTTAAATACAAAATATAACCAGAAAAGGTCTGAATTGCAGTGTTAAGTAAAAATAAGTTAACAAGAAATGAGTACAATTGAAGTTAATGGTTACAACCTAATAAAAATATATTTAGTGCTTAAAATCGTGGTTTGTGAAATTCAGTTATACCACAGATCATATAATACTATACTAGTACAGATAGTCGAGTCCATACAAATATTTGACTTTGCTAATCCGCGCTCTCAAGGTCTCAAGGTCACTATGGCAATTACAAATTATATTGCTTAGAATATTGTCACGGTAATATTACATACGTTTTTTTTTTATTTAAGTGCCTGTATCTTTAAAATCTAAATCTACCGAGTCCAATTTGAAACATTATTTTCTTGTTTTATTATTACATTTCATTTCGTGTTTTATATATTGCTTATACTATGTATATATAAATATTATTATTTTTTTTTTTTAACGCAAAAAAAAAATTAAACGAGAAATAACGAAATTAACCTATGAGCTATATCGGTATCAAAGTAAAGCAAAATAATTTAATTACATTTATCAATTTTTATATTATATTGGGCGCCATCTGTGTACAGAGTATACATAATTATTATCAAAGATCGTGCTATCACAAAGTAGTACCTATTATTGCCGCCAGAAATACAAGAATATCATCGAGTTTTATATATATATTTTTTTTTTTTTAAATACTATTTATTCTTTATATAACTTTACTTAACTTTAAATATTTCTTAAAATTTTTTTTTTTTTTTTTTTTTTTTTTTTTTTTTTTTTTTTTTTCTATAATAGATGAGAATAGGAAATATAAATTGTTTAACAAATATTTAAAAATTGTATAAACCGGATAGGAGAGAATGTCAATGATTTTATTTCCCTAAGTTTTAGTGGGTTTTCAGACTCCTAACTTTCGGCGAACTTACTGAAACCTAACTTATGAAAACCTAACTTCCCGAAACCTAACTTTCGGAAACCTAACTTTCGGAAACCTAACTTTCCGAAACCTAACTTACGGAAAACTACCTTTCGGATCGCTAACTTTTGGAATCCTAACTTTCGGATAAGTTTCCGAAACCTAAAATTCGAAAACCTAACTTTCCGAAACATAACTTCCCGAAACCTAACTTTCGGAAACCTAACTTCCCGAAACCTAACTTACGGAAACCTAACTTTCGGATAACTTTCCGAAACCTAACTTCCCGAAACCTAACTTTCCGAAACCTAACCTAACTTCCAGAAACCTAACTTTCCGAAACCTAACTTACGGGAACCTAACTTTCGGATAACTTTCCGAAACCTAACTTTCGGAAACCTAACTTTCCGAAACCTAACTTACGGAAAACTACCTTTCGGATAACTAACTTTTGGAATCCTAACTTACGGAAACCTAACTTTCGGATAAGTTTCCGAAACCTAAAATTCGAAAACCTAACTTTCCGAAACATAACTTCCCGAAACCTAACTTTCGGAAACCTAACTTCCCGAAACCTAACTTACGGAAACCTAACTTTCGGATAACTTTCCGAAACCTAACTTTCCGAAACCTAACTTTCCGAAACCTAACTTCCTGAAACCTAACTTACGGAAACCTAACTTTCGGATAACTTTCCGAAACCTAACTTCCTGAAACCTAACTTTCGGAAACCTAACTTTCCGAAACCTAACTTACGGAAAACTACCTTTCGGATAACTAACTTTTGGAATCCTAACTTCCTGAAACCTAACTTACGGAAACCTAACTTTCGGATAAGTTTCCGAAACCTAACTTCCCGAAACCTAACTTCCCGAAACCTAACTTACGGAAACCTAACTTTCGGATAACTTTCCGAAACCTAACTTCCCGAAACCTAACTTCCAGAAACCTAATTTTCCGAAACCTAACTTACGGAAAACTACCTTTCGGATAACTAACTTTTGGAATCCTAACTTCCTGAAACCTAACTTACGGAAACCTAACTTTCGGATAAGTTTCCGAAACCTAACTTCCCGAAACCTAACTTCCCGAAACCTAACTTACGGAAACCTAACTTTCGGATAACTTTCCGAAACCTAACTTTCCGAAACCTAACTTCCCGAAACCTAACTTTCGGCAACCTAACTAACTTACAGAAACCTAACTCACGGAAACCTAACTTTCCGAAACCTTACTTACGGAAACCTAACTTTCCGAAACCTAACTTACGAAAACTACCTATCGGATAGCTAACTTCCCGAAACCTAACTTACGGAAACCTAACTTTCGGATAACTTTCCGAAACCTAACTTCCCGAAACCTAACTTTCGGAAACCTAACTTACGGAAACCTAACTTACGGAAACCTAACTTCCCGAAACCTAACTTTCGGAAACCTAACTTCCCAAAACCTAACTTTCCGAAACGTTAGGTTTGGGTTAGGTTTAGGTTTGGGTTAGGTTTGGGTTAGGTTTGGGTTAGGTTTGGGTTAGGTTTGGGTTAGGTTTGGGTTAGGTTTGGGTTAGGTTTGGGTTAGGTTTGGGTTAGGTTTGGGTTAGGTTTGGGTTAGGTTTGGGTAAGGTTTGGGTTAGGTTTGGGTTAGGTTTGGGTTAGGTTTGGGTTAGGTTTGGGTTAGGTTTGGGTTAGGTTTGGGTTAGGTTTGGGTTAGGTTTGGGTTAGGTTTGGGTTAGGTTTGGGTTAGGTTTGGGTTAGGTTTGGGTTAGGTTTGGGTTAGGTTTGGGTTAGGTTTGGGTTAGGTTTGGGTTAGGTTTGGGTTAGGTTTGGGTTAGGTTTGGGTTAGGTTTGGGTTAGGTTTGGGTTAGGTTTGGGTTAGGTTAGGTTAGGTTAGGTTAGGTTAGGTTAGGTTAGGTTAGGTTAGGTTAGGTTAGGTTAGGTTAGGTTAGGTTAGGTTAGGTTAGGTTAGGTTAGGTTAGGTTAGGTTAGGTTAGGTTAGGTTAGGTTAGGTTAGGTTAGGTTCCCGGGGCAGAGGCTGACTGCTACCGGGCGCGTCCCCCGGGTGGCGGATAGGGGAATGCCACTCGCGACTGTTCCCCCAGACAGGAGCTTGTGGTACCGGAGCAATCCGGCGCGGACCAACAGCCAGGAGGGGCAGGGGGAGCGGTGTCAGGAGGGCGCCGTCTCCTCCTTGGAGGTAGCGCGGTGTCTCCGGCCGTTTTGCGGTAGGAGGCGCTGCGCGGGCCGTGCTGCCGGGGCTAGCCCGTCGGTGCGGCGGCTGGAGCGGGGCCATTTCGGTGGTCCTGCGTCTGGCGTGGTTGTCGGCAGCCATCTTGGTCCGGAGGTGGGCCGACGGTAGGGGGGCCGCGGGGGAAGAGGAGTGTCGGTATGGCGATGCGCCGCTCGTCCCTATCTCCCGCGGCCTAGCGGGGCCACCACCGTTAGATGGTGGACGCGGTGGGGCTGCAGAGGAAGAGGAGTGTCGGTGTGTCGTTGCCGCTCTCCCTGTCCTCTGCAGCCGATTGGAGGTGGCCTACTTCGGTGGGCGGAGGTTGGATTTGATGGGGCTGCTCCGGGTACCTCTCTGGTATAGCAGAGTTGACTGTGGAGCAGCCTCATCGGTATGGTGGTCAGCCATTGGCAGACCTGCCGCCGGGGCGCCGTAGTAGTTATGCGCGAGCGATCCTGCGGCGTCCCATTAAGGCGGAGGGGAGGGGAATGTCGGGTTTTAGTGGGTAGTACCGGCTCTTCTAGCCGGTGAGCCCCACATAACCACCTGGGGGGGGAGGGGGTCTTTATCAGGTGGCATGCGTAAATGCATTTCCCGACAAAAAAAAAAAAAAAAAAAAAAAGGTTAGGTTAGGTTAGGTTAGGTTAGGTTAGGTTAGGTTAGGTTAGGTTGAGGTTAGGTTAGGTTAGGTTGGCTTACCTTACTGCGTTGTTGTTGGATGTTATTGATATTATTACGATTGTTTATGCTTACCGGTTCTGATTGATGCTCACGTGACTTGATTTTTGGCTTGTTTTTCTGGATTTTTGGTTCTTTCTTGTGTTTTGGATTTTGTTGTAAAGTTGTGTGTTTTTTGTGTGTTTTGGGTGTTTAGGGGTGTCTGAGACATGGACTCGGACACGTCCGAGGGTGCGGACACCGATACGTCAGTGGGGCGTAAGCGGACCCACCCTTTACCGCCTTTGACGGTATCCTCCGGATCAGACACTGAGACGGAGATGACCGTTGGCGCTAGGGTAGTGAAAGCGCGTAGGGAGGGGTCCCAGAGGGGCGCGAAGAATGTAGGGGGTTCGGGCGTTGCTCGCGCACGCCGCGAACTAAAAGATTTGGAAGAGGAGGCCCGTGAGTTGGAGTTTGAGCGTAAGCTCAATCAGCGGACCTACCGTAAGGCTGGCACATCGGTGCCAACCGACTCTGAGGCGTCGGGATCTGAAGCCCCGGCCCAGAGAGACCCGGCCGAGCAGTCGGCCGAGGAGCTGAAGGAGCTTGCCAGCAGGAGCGTGGCGGCGGTAATGGAGGTGGCCCAAAAATCGGGCAATTTAAAGGGCACGTTCCAGAAGCTGCTCAAAGAGTCTGCCGCCACGCTACAAAAGGTGGTGGAGACGCTTGCGGGGCGCACGGTGGCGGAGGAGGTCGCTCACCTCCAAAGAGACAATGCTCGCCTTCGCCGCGAGACGGAGGGGCTCAAGGCAGAACTCAAGGCGCACCGTCGCGAGTTCTGCGAGATTAGGAAAGAGTTGTCCGCGTCCAAGGCCGGTCCCTCTGATACCTTCGCGGGGGATTGGCTCGAGGAAATAAGGGCCTCCATTGTCGCCTCAGTGGGGACTTTAATTGACGCCCGTTTCGCCGGGATCGAGGAACGACTACTCCCGGCGAAGACCATGCGTCCCCCACTTGCGGCAGACAGGCGCCGCGAGGTGGCAGTGCCAGCGGCTGTCCCGAGCCCTGCCCCGAGGTCTTCCCCCCCGAGGCAAGTGCCAGCGCCGGCTGTGGCTAGAGTTGAAGGGGGTTCTGCAGCCCAGGGTGGGAAGGACAAGGGGAAAGGAAAGGGCAAGGGGAAGGCTACGGCTCCTGCGCGCCCACTTCCGCCTGCTCCTGTGGCGGCTGCCCGAGTTCCTCCATCGCCGGTCGCAGGGCCGAGTCGCCCCGCTGCCGCACAGGAAGACACCTGGGCCACCGTGGTCAGGAGGGGAAAGGGCAAGGGGAAGAAGTCGGCCCCTCCCGCTCCAGCCGCTGCACCAGTGGCACCGAGGGCCCCGAAGGCCCCCCAGGCTCCGCAAAAGCCCAAAGTCCCGGCACAGCCGCGCACTGCCGCGGTCATAATTACGGTCCCTCAGGAGGCTGTCGCGAAGGGCGTCTCCTACGCGAAAGTCTTGGAGAGGGCCCAGCTGAGTGTGGACCTGAGGGAGCTCGGCATTACGGGGGGGCTGTCCGTGAGGGTGGCGGCGACAGGGGCCCGGCTCCTCGAGCTTCCTTCCACCGTTGCGCCAGAGGTGGCGGATAGGCTGGCGGACAAACTCCGCCAAGTACTGGACGGGCTAGCGACCGTTTCGCGCCCCGCCAAAATGGCCGATCTCCGGGTCGATGGATTGGACGATTCGGCCACAAAGGAGAAGGTGGCTGCGGCGGTCGCTAGGGCGGCCAATTGCCCCGTGGCCAGTGTGAAGGTGGGGGAGATCCGCACGGGGCGGGGCGGTGTGGGCTCGGTCGTGGTTCGATGCCCCACCACGGCAGCCAAAGTCGTGGTTGACGCCGGCCGGCTCCTCGTGGGCTGGAGCTCGGCCAAGGTGGAGGTCCTGGAGCAGCGCCCATTGCGCTGCTTCAGGTGCATGGGCATCGGCCACACCTGGCCTGTGTGCCCGTCCAGGGTGGAGAGGGGCCGCCTCTGCTACCGTTGTGGTGGCGAGGGCCACCAGTCCGCGGAGTGCAGCGCAAAAACCGTGCGCTGCGCTGTGTGCGCGGATGCGGGGCGCCCCTCGGGGCACATAATGGGCGGGGGCGACTGCCACCCGCCCGTTACGAAGGGGAAGACGGCCCAACGGACCAGGGCCGCCCCCGGAGTGAGTAGCCGCCAGGCTGGGGAGGAAGCGCGCATGTCCTCATAATGGTCGGACACCAGCGCTTCCTCCAGGGGAATTTGAACCACTCGGCCGGAGCGCAGGACCTTTTCCTGCAGTCCATGGCCGAGTGGGAGATAGACCTGGCGGCGGCCTGCGAGCCCTATTTTGTCCCTCACCAGCCGAACTGGGTGGGGGACCTAGAGGGCTCCGTGGCCATAGTGTCTGGGAGCAGCACCGGCCCCCGTCTCTCGGCAATCGAGAGGGGCCAAGGACTCGTCGTGGCAGGGTGGGGAGAGTACGCCATCGTTGCGGTGTACTTCTCCCCCAACCGCAGCCTGGCGGAGTTTGAGGTTTTCCTTGACTCCGTCCGCGCTGCGGTCTGCAGGCAGTCGCCGAGGCCCACTATCGTCCTCGGCGACTTCAATGCCAAGTCCTTGGCCTGGGGGAATCCCACGTCGGACGCTCGAGGGCGAGCGGTTCAGACGTGGGCCCTACTCTCCGGTCTGTCCCTACTCAATGTGGGGACGGCGTTCACGTGCGTGCGGCAGCAGGGGGGGTCCGTGGTGGACCTAACGTTCGCCACCCCCGCCGTCGCACGCAACGTGATCAACTGGAGGGTAGAGGAGGAGGTGGAGACCCTGTCGGACCACAATTACGTCCGATTTGAGGTCTCCACCCGTCCGGTGCCGATGGACCGCCCAAGGGGGCCCTCTCGAGCGTTCCCGAGGTGGGCCCTAGGCCGGCTTGACACAGAGCTGGCCAGGGAGGCGGCCATCGTCGAAGCTTGGAGCTCCCAGGGGAGTGTGGTGGGCGCCAGTTCCGACGTGGAGGAACTGGCTGGCCGTATTCGTGACGCCCTTACAAGGGTGTGCGATACGGCCATGCCGCGTGTGAGGCGGTTTGACCGGCGTCGTCGAAGTGTCTATTGGTGGTCGCCCGAGATCGCACAACTTCGGGCGACCTGCAATAGACACAGGAGGGCTTATGTCAGGTGTCGCAGGAGGAATGGCCTGGATCCTGTCCTGGAGAGCGAGCTGCGGGTGACCTATCGGTCAGCAAAAAAGGCCCTGCAGCTCGCCATCAGCCAGGCCAAGGCGGCGGCCCGCCAGGAAATGCTGGCGGGCCTGGATCGGGATCCGTGGGGGCGCCCATATATCAGCGCGCGGAACAAGCTCCGCGCGCATGGCGCCCCGATCACGGAGACCACGCCGCCCGACGTCCTCCTGCAACTGGTGGGAGGCCTGTTCCCGGAGCCCTCCGGGCACGTCCCCCCGGTGATGTGTCCTCCCTCACGCCATGAGGGAGTCGACGAATTCCCCCCAATCACCGAGGGGGAGATGGAGCTGGCCCGCGATAAACTGCGGGCCAGAAGAACGGCGCCGGGACCGGATGGTATTCCGGGGCGAGTTCTGTGCATCGCCCTGGAATACCTGGGAGGGGATCTTCGGGACCTCTTCAACGCGTGTCTCCGTGTTGGACAGTTCCCGAAGATCTGGAAGGAGGGGATGTTGTGCCTGTTGCCCAAGGAGGGTCGTCCTCTGGACTCCCCTTCGGCATACAGGCCGATCGTGATGCTGAGTGAGATGGGCAAGCTCTTCGAGAGAATTCTCGTTGCCCGTCTTACTCAGCATCTCGAGGAGGTGGGGCCGGGCCTTTCAGAGGCTCAGTTCGGGTTCAGGGCGGGTCGGTCGACCGTGGACGCCCTGAACGCCCTGAAGGTTCGGTCCTTGGCCGCGGTGGAGGAGGGAGACGTGCTGTTAGCCGTCTCGTTGGACGTGGCCAACGCCTTCAACACCCTGCCGTTTGAGACGCTACGAGAGGCACTTCGGTACCATGAGGTGCCTCTCTATCTCCGGCGGGTGTTGGACGCGTACCTCCGCGACAGACAGGTCGTGTGGACGGGGGCAGATGGGGTGGTCGGTCGGCGACGTGTCGACTGCGGGGTTCCACAAGGGGCCGTTTTGGGCCCGGTACTGTGGAACCTCGGGTATGACTGGCTCCTGCGTTGTCCGCTTCTCCCCGGGCTCGGTGTCATCGCTTATGCTGATGACACCCTCGTCACAGCCCGGGGGCGCTCTTACGAGGAAGCGGCACGCTTGGCCACAGTCGGCACCAATCTTGTCGTCGACCGGATAGGGATGCTGGGCCTGAGGGTCTCCGTCTCCAAAACGGAGGCCCTCCTCTTTCATGGCCCACGCAGGGGTGCCCCCCGCAACGCCTGTCTGCGGGTCCAGGGTAGGATGGTGGAGGTACGGGCCCAGATGAAATATCTGGGCCTGACCCTGGACGGACGCTGGACGTTTCGTGTCCATTTCGCCCAGCTCACCCCGAGACTGATCGGCGCCGCCTCGGCCCTCGGCAGACTTCTGCCGAATGTCGGGGGCCCTGGATCTCACTGCCGGCGGCTCTATGCCGGCATCGTGAGGTCCATGGCACTGTACGGTGCCCCCGTGTGGATCGACGCCCTCTCCGCACCGAACAGGGCCCAACTGCGCAAGGCGCAACGGGTCCTGGCGGTGAGGGCGGTGCGGGGATACCGTACGGTGTCATTTACGGCGGCGACACTTCTGGCGGGCGATCCGCCCTGGGAACTCCAGGCGGAGGTGCTCGCCGAAGTGTACCAGTTTCGGGCGAGTGAGCGGGCTCGAGGGGAACGTCCAGCGCGGGAGGGAGTCGCTCGGATCAGGCGCCTAGCTGACGAGGCACTGATCCGGCGCTGGTGGGAAGACCTGGGGACTCCAGCGGCTGGCTCGGCGACGGTGGGGGCGGTTCGTCCGTTCCTGTCTCGCTGGGTCAGGCGGCCACACGGCGTCCTGACGTTCAGGTTGACGCAGATGCTTACCGGGCACGGGTGCTTCGGTAAGTATCTGTGTCAAGTTGCGCGTCGGGAACCGTTGCCCGCATGCCACGAGTGTGGTGCGTCCGAGGACACCTCGCACCACACCCTCGCGGTATGCGCCGCTTGGGCTCCCCAGCGCCATGCCCTGATGGCGGTAGTGGGTGGAGACCTGTCGTTGCGAAGCGTGGTGGGGGCCATGCTACGCGACGATAGGTCCTGGTCGGCGATGGTCTCCTTCAGCGAGGCCGTCATCTCACTGAAGGAGACGGCGGAGAGGGAACGCGAGGCTAACGCCTTAGCAGACCCTCTTCGTCGCCGTCGGCTGGGGGAGAGGAGGCGTCGGTACGCCCATCTTCTCCCGCCACCCTAGAGGAGCTACTGCGGGGGGGTCTCTCGTTGACTCCCCTGCACGTCATCGGGGCGGTCGGAATGCCCTGTGAATCGAGGGCATTCCGGTTTAGGCGAGGCAGGCCCGCGGGGTACGGGCTGTCCGCAGGGGTGTTGTAGTGAATGCGCAAGCGATCCTACGCACCCCATTGCACTGCGGCGACGGGTTTCCGCTGTGGGTTTTAGTGAGTAGGAGTCTCACAGTACCCTACCCATTGACGGCCGGTAGGGTCCCCATGATGGGTTTCCCCAGCGTCAACAAAAAAAAAAAAAAAAAAAAAAAAAAAAAAAAAAAAAAAAAAAAAAAAAAAAAAAAAAAAAAAAAGGTTAGGTTAGGTTAGGTTAGGTTAGGTTAGGTTAGGTTAGGTTAGGTTAGGTTAGGTTCTCAGGGCAGTTGCTGGACTGCTAATGGGCGCGTCCCCCGGGTGGCGGATAGGGGAATGCCACCACATTGGTGGTACCGGTCTTGACCGGCGCGGACCAAAACCAGTAGGCATGGGCGTGCCTTTAGGGGTTTGTTAACCCCACGGCCTAAGGGAGCACACCCTGACAGAAAAGCGCGGAGGTGGGGCGAGCCCGGCGGGCGCTTAACTGCGCAGCCCGGCTAGCACTTCGTGCAACGCCCCTCTCAAATCGTAATCCCGGGACCCGGTGTCGTTGCCATGTCTAGCGGCCGGTAACTGGGACCGATAGCCTCGGCTTAACCGCCCGGGCTGCGAGGAAGAAAACCTCTATAAAAAATCACCCCAATCCCAAGTGGCGGAGCAGCGCGAGGGGATGCGTGGCCGATGGGTAGATCGGTCGCTACTGCTACCCCCGCAAGAGTACCGGCCGAAACTCTTAGCGGGTTACGTTTTGGCTTATCCGCAGACAGGGGGCACTGTGCGGATGGACCCACCCTTCCCCCATACTCGTGGGACTTAATATGCAGAATTCCAAATTAAACAAAACCCAAGACGTTGTGCCTGTGACGGGCGGAGAAGAAGTAGGGCCTGTGATGGGCGGAGAGGAGGTTGCGCCGGTGACTGGCGTTCGGTCGATGAGAAGTAGTGTGTCGCGTGTGGCGACAGTTGGTAAAGCAGAGGAGGTTGCGGCAAAACAGCCGCAAGTCGTGTTGACCCGAGTGGATCTTGGGGAGAGCGCGATGTCGAGGCGGAACTCTCTTTCATCGGGGGGACGACTCTGGGCGTCTGGGAGAGAGTCTGACGGAGACAGCTCTGTCTCGATGAGCTCGGTAGGGAGTTTAGGGCGATCCCAATTTTTGAAAGACCCCCGGAAGAGGCGTAGGAAAAGTCAGGGTAGTCAGTCTGGGTCGTCTGACGATGAAAGGAGACCCAAAGTCAAAGTTGTCCCCCAAAAAGGGCGAGGACGGCCATCTACCACTGGCGAATATGTCGGTTTGGCTGAGGCTAAAAGGGCCCTAAATGAGGCGAAGAAGGAAGAGCTTAGGCTGCGGGCCGAGGAGGAGGTGGCTGATTTAGCTCTATCAGTGCGCACCCGGACTAGCTCACGCCAGTCTGGCGCGTCATCGGTGCCATTTGCGGAATGCGAGGAGCCTGAGGCGGTCCTAGCTTTGGATCTGCAAAGGAAGGTGAAAGATAGCCTCGAGGTGATAGAGAATGTGGCTAAAAAGTCGGGAAACCTAAAAGGAGGATTCATTAAGGCCCTGAAGGAGGCGTCACGAACGATAGCCACGGCGGTGGACACCCTCGCGAGGAGGACTGCGTCGGATGAGGTGGCCCATCTAAGGGCCAGCAATGCTCGCCTGCAATCCGAAATAGAGGAGATGCGCAAGGAGTTTGTGGCGCTCAGGGCGCAAGTGGGGGTCTCTCCAGCTGAAGTGCGATCTCCATCATCCCGGGTGCAGGCCCCAGTGAATTCCCCGCCACAACATCCGGCGGGCGTGGACGAGCTGGCCCGAACGATCATGGTCCAGGTGGGGACCATGATCAATGCGCGGTTTGAGGCGCTGGAGGGCAGGCTCTTACCAGAACAGCGGGTTCGACCTCCTCTGGCGTCTGATAGGGTGAAGGAAAGGTCGGTTCCAAAGGCTGCAGCAGAGGACACAAGGATGACGACCCTCATGGCCCCCGCCAATCAAGCGCCAGGGCCAACAAAGAAGAAACCCAAACCGGGTAAAACAAAAAAGGTTGTAGGCCAGCCTACAAAGCAACCGGTGGCGCAAGCCACAAGGGATGAGCCGGTTCCGTCTACATCAACCCCTTCCACTACGGAAGGCTGGAATGTGGTGGTTAGACGAGGGGCGAAAAAGACAGCGGCGGCCGCGAAACAGCCACCGAAAGCAGCCGCTCAACCTAAGAAGAAGAAGACTGGAAAACTTCGGCCTCCTCGCTCGGCAGCAGTCGTCCTCAAGCTTCAGCCTGCAGCGGTCGAGAGGAATATAACCTATCAGGAGGTGTTTGCCCAGGTCAAAACAAAACTTGACCTAAACGACCTGGGCATAAAAGACGTCAGGTTCAAGGTGGCCGCTACTGGGGCAAGAATGCTGGAGATTCCAGGTGCCAGCAGTGCGGAAAAGGCTGACGCCCTAGCCCAAGCGATAAGGGGAGTACTGGACGGGGACGATGTCAAAGTCTCCAGACCGACCAAATGCGCCGATTTAAGGGTAACTGGCCTCGATGACTCGGTGTCCAAGGTGGAATTGGCGGAGGCCATCAGCCGGAAGGGTGGCTGTACTGCTGACGCCGTAAAAGTGGGAGAAATTCGCCGGGGGACTTCGGGTCTCGGGACGGCGTGGGTCAGCTGCCCTATGCTAGCGGCCAAGAAAGTTGTGGACGGTGGTCGCCTTCTCGTGGGGTTTGTGTCAGCACAGGTCAAGCTGCTGCAGACCAGACCCCAGCGTTGTTTCCGGTGCCACGAAGTGGGGCACATGGCGGTTAAATGCACTGGTGTTGAGGATCGGAGCAGCCAGTGCTTCCGATGCGGAAAAAACGGGCACAAGCGCGACCAATGCACGGCTGCACCACATTGCCCGGTATGCGAGGGTTTAAAGAGGCCAGCTAACCATATCGTCGGTAGCGTAGCCTGCACCCGAGACCCAGCTCGGAGGAAGAAGACGGCCAAACCTGTGGCTAGTGCGCCCAAGCCGCCGATGGAGGTAGAATCGATGGAACAACAGTAGCGATGGCCCTTAAAGTTCTACAGACGAACTTAAACCACTGTGCCAGAGCCCAGGACTTGTTTGTTCAGAGCCTGGTGCAGTGGTCCGTACAAGTGGCGGTCGCGGCGGAGCCGTATTGGGTTCCCCCGCGTGACAACTGGGCGGGTGACAGCGACGGATTGGTGGCCATTGTTTCCCAGGTCGCCGCGGGCTCTCCACCCTTTACTCGTGTCGTGAGGGGCTCGGGTTGCGTTGCGGCACTGCTGGGGGACACGGCGGTAGTCGGGGTCTACTTCTCCCCCAACCGATCCGTCGCAGAGTTCGAGGAGTTCCTGGATGAGGTGACGGAGCTCTCTCGGACCCTCCAGGCCAGAAATCTGGTCATCGCGGGGGACCTCAATGCGAAGTCCAGTATGTGGGGCTCATTGGCAACTGACGCTCGGGGCAGGCTGGTGGAAGAGTGGGTGGTCGCCACTAATTTAGTGGTCCTCAACCGGGGGACGGCAAACACGTGCGTGCGACGGCAGGGCGGGTCCATTGTGGATGTCACGTTCGCAAGCCCGGCCTTAGCGCGCCGTGTCCAGGGCTGGCGAGTGTTGGATGATGTGGAGACTCTCTCGGACCACTTGTACATCTGCTTTGAGATCTCCACACATCCGGCGGTGCCGCCAGGTCCCAGTCGGGCCTCGGGAGAGGACGGCCCGAGGTGGCAATTGAAGCAGCTCAATGGAGAGCTGTTGAAAGAAGCGGCAATAGTGGCCTCATGGCTGCCCCATAACACCGGGGGAATCGAGGACTCTGTGGAGAGGTTGACAGAGCTGATAACACGAGCCTGCGATGTGTCTATGCCTCGCTCAAGGCGCTGCCCGTCTAGGCGCCAAGTGTACTGGTGGTCGGCGGCGATTGCGCAGCTGCGCGAAGAGTGTGTGGCTGCCAGACGCCAGTACACGCGCTGTCGGAGGAGGCGCTTTAGGAGCCGTAATGCCGCGGACAGGGAGAGCCATCAAATAGAGGAGGAAAGGCTGTACTCCATATATACTGCAGCAAAAACCAGCCTACAGGTGGCGATAGCTGAGTCGCAGACCACTGCCAGGGAGCGGATGCTGGATGAGCTTAATCGCGATCCCTGGGGGACGCCCTATAGGATGGTGCGAAACCAGCTCCGTCATTGGGCCCCCCCACTTACGCAGTCTCTCCAGCCCAGCGTAGTCCGTGAAGTGGTCGCGGCTCTGTTCCCACACGGTGCGCAGGCACAACAACAGCCGCCACCTATGTCCTCGCAGGTAGATAGGGACGAAAATAATGATGTGCCAGAAGTAGGCGAAGAGGAGTTGGCAAGAGCCGTAGATCGCCTCCGGGCAAAGAATGTCGCTCCTGGCCCTGATGGTGTCCCAGGGAAAGTGTGGGTTCTGGCCATGGAGTCTTTGGAGCAAAGAGTTCGAGGACTATTTACTGCCTGTCTGGCTCAGGCCATAATTCCACAGCGGTGGAAGACAGGCAGACTAGTCCTCCTCAAAAAGGAGGGGCGGCCCGCGGAATCTCCGTCTGCGTATCGCCCCATCGTCCTCCTAGACGAAGTGGCCAAAACTCTTTGAGCGTGTGGTGGCCGGGCGTCTAGTGGCGCACTTAGAGCAGGTGGGGCCCAACCTCTCCGACGTCCAGTTTGGCTTTCGCGGTGGCCGTTCCACCGTGGATGCCATTCTGCGCGTCCGGTCCCAGGCGCAGGAAGCAGTCTCCCGGGGCGAAGTCGTCATCGCGGTGTCACTCGACATCGCGAACGCGTTTAACGCGTTGCCCTGGAGCTGCATAAGGGAGGCGCTCCGTTATCATGGGGTGCCGACCTACCTCCGTCGCGTCTTGGAGGCCTACCTGTCGGAGAGGTGGGTGACGTTCCCAGGACAGGACGGTTGGGAGAGTCGAGAGGTGGTGTGCGGTGTTCCACAGGGGTCGGTGCTTGGACCACTCCTGTGGAATATTGGATACGATTGGGTCCTGAGGGGCGCCAGTCTGCGAGGTGTGGAGGTCACCTGCTATGCCGACGATACGCTGGTGACGGCGAGCCAATCGACCTACAGGGAGACGGCGATATTGGCAACAGCGGGGGTGGCGCACGTTGTGGGGAGAATACGGCGGTTGGGTCTTCAAGTGGCCCTAGAGAAGTCAGAGGCCGTGTGCTTTCACGGTCCTCGGAGGGCGCCGCCTTTGGATGCGCACATCGTTGTGGGGGGGGTCCGCATCGGCGTAAAGAGCACGATGAAATATCTCGGGCTTGTGCTCGATAGCCGGTGGGACTTCCGGGCGCATTTCTGCGCTCTAGTGCCACGATTGCTGAAGGAGTCGGCGGCGCTTTGTAGGCTCCTGCCTAACATAGGTGGACCGAGCGTCACAACTCGGAAGCTCTACGCAGGGGTCGTTCGCTCGATGGCGATGTACGGTGCCCCAGTGTGGGCGGATGGCCTGTCTCGCGACAACATCGCCCTGCTGCGGAGGGTGCAGAGGGTGATGGCGATCAGAGCCATAAGGGGGTACCGTACGATCTCGGTGGAGGCGGCGTGCTTGCTGGCCGGCCTATTGCCTTGGGACTTGGATGCGCGTTCCTTGGCGTCGATTTATTGTCGGCGTCGAGGCCTAGCGTCCGGGGACCCCAGCACAGCGCCAATCGAGCAGGAGGACGAGCGGGTTGCCGCGGTACAAGTGTGGAGGTCCAGGCTGGAGCGCCCTTGCGCTGGCCGACGGACCGTCGAGGCAGTTCGCCCCATTCTCGCGCAGTGGTTGGGCAGGCGTCATGGCGTCTTAACCTTCCGCGCCACGCAGGTCCTCTCGGGGCATGGTTGCTTCGGGGGGTACCTGTGTCGGGTCGCCGGGAGAGAGCCCTCTCCTCGCTGCCACCACTGCGACGACTGCCCGGACGAGTCGGCCCAGCATACGCTGGAGGTGTGCCCGGCCTGGGAGACGGAGCGCGAGGCGCTCCAGAGTGTTGTTGGGGCGGACCTGACGTTGCCGGCTGTGATTTCAGCCATGGCCGGTAGCGAAAGGTCCTGGGATGCCGTCCTGTCCTTCTGCGAGGTGGTGATGTCGCAGAAGGAGGCGGCGGAGAGGGCGAGAGAGGCCAACGCCGAGCTCGCCATCCGCCGCAGAAGGACCGGGCGTCGGAGAGCGGCGCACGATCGCCGCCTCCCCCCTTAACACCAGCCAGAGGGTGGTCGGCTTGGGGAAGTCGGCCGCCCACTAATCTGGCCCGAGTAGGCGTGCGCGGAGACGTCCGCGCGCCTCTCGAAGAAGGCCATCGGGGGTTAGCCCCCCTGATACGGGACGGGCCGTAAGAGGCTCTCGCCGCTGGGGTCTACAGAGGAATACGGATACCTGTGACCCCAGCTTTGTGGCGACAAGGTGGCCTTTCGTCAGGTTTTTAGTGGGTAGGCTGCCGCGCGTTTACCATCTTTGCGCGGCAGGAGCCCCACATAACCCGTTCCGCCTATCCCCAGGCGGACGGGTACCCGGGAACAGGGTTTTCCTGACGTTAAAAAAAAAAAAAAAAAAAAAAAAAAAAAAAAAAAAGGTTAGGTTAGGTTCTCAGGGCAGTTGCTGGACTGCTACTGGGCGCGTCCCCCGGGTGGCGGATAGGGGAATGCCACCACATTGGTGGTACCGGTCTTGACCGGCGCGGACCAAAACCAGTAGGCATGGGCGTGCCTTTAGGGGTTTGTTAACCCCACGGCCTAAGGGAGCACACCCTGACAGAAAAGCGCGAGGTGGGGCGGGTCCGGCGGGTGCTTAATTGCGCAGCCGGACAAGCACTCATGTGCACCCCCCCCTCAACTCGTAATCCCGGTTCCTGGTGTCGTTGATCATGTCTAGCGGCCGGGACTGGGACCGAGGGCCTTGGCTTAACCGCCCGGGCTGCGAGGAAGAAAACCTCTCTAAAAAATTACCCTAATCCCAAGCGGCGTAGCGGCGCGAGGGGATGCGTGGCCGATAGGTTGTTTCGGTTCCTACCGCTTCCCCCACTTGAGTACCGGCCAACACTCGAGTGGGTTACAGTTTGGGCTTATCCGGGTGCAGGGGGCACCACTCGGATGGACGGTTTATTTCCCCCATACTCGTGGGACTAAGTATGGAATCTGTTTTAAACCAAAACCCAAATATAGACGAAGAGCCTGTGATGGGCGGAGAAATTGAAGTTGGGCCTGAGATGGGCGAAGTTGTGGCGGGGCCCGCGAAGGGCGGAGATGAGTTGTTGCCCGAGAAGGGCGGAGTAAAGGAAAGGCCTGCGACAGGCGGAACCAAGGGGAAGACTGCAAAGGGCGTAGGAAGTACGTCCTCTAAAGTTCCAACAGTGCGCCGAAGCCAGTCTGGATCACCGGAAGGCGATAAGACTGGTGCGAAAATACTGGTGAACCGTGGGAGAGGTCGCCCACCAACCACAGGGCAATATGTAGGACTTGCCGAAGCACAACGAGCCCTCAATGAGGCGAGAAGGGAGGAGTTAAGGCTCAGGGCCCAAAAAGAGGTGACGGACAAAGCTATGGCACTTAGGACCAAAGTCAGCCCACGTACATCAGGGGTGTCCAATAAAACGACAGGACTGGATCAGGAGGCGGAACTGGTGGGTGAGCTTCAGGAAACTGTTAAAGCGAGCCTGGAGGTTATAGGAATGGTCGCCACCAAGTCGGGCAATCTGAAGGGAGGTTTTGTCAAAGCCCTAAAGGATGCGGCGAGCACAATCGCTGGTGCCGTAGACAAGCTAGCGCGGCGCCACAGCTACGGAGGAGGCAGCACAGCTCCAAGCCAACAACACCAGGCTTCAGAACGAGGTGGATGAATTAAGAAAAGAGGTGCAAGACATGAGGGCGGAATTGGAAAGAGCTCGAGAAGCACCGCTGCCACAATCACTTCCAACGAATGTGGCGGTAACTGCAGACGTAGTCGTGCCGCGGGCAGATTTCCAGGAGGTTACTCCAGCATCGGATAGGACGCCCCTAAACACAGAGGAATTGGTGCGCTCCATAATGGGGCAGGTCGGCACCATGATGAGTGCCCGTTTCGAGGCTTTGGAGGCTAGGCTGTTACCGCAGGAAAGAGTCCGACCAGTGACGACTGTAGACGCGGCCCGTACTCATGAATCGGAAGCCTCTATCACCACCCTGATGGCACCTGCCAATCCTGGCACGAAAAAGGTGGAGTAAGAAGAAGGCGATGAAAACGACAAAGACGAAGAAAGCGTCCCCTAAGGTAGCACAAACAGCTACTCCTACAGACGTTGCGCCACCTCCACCAACCCCAGCCACATCAGAGGGATGGAATTTGGTGGTCAAACGGGGAGCAAAGAAGAAGGCAGTTGCTGCTCAGCAGCCGAAAAACAAGGAGAAAGCTTCTAGCGGGCCGAAACGATCCAAATTGCGCCCACCCCGCTCTGCTGCAGTTGTAATAAAATTACTGCCCGGGGCTATAGAAAAGCAAATTACGTACGGAGAGGTGTTTGCCCAGGTCAAGCAAAAGCTGGACCTAAACGACCTGGGCATAACAGACATGAAGTACAAGGTGGCGGCGACAGGGGCCAGGATGCTAGAGCTGCCGGGCTCTAACAACGACAGCAAAGCCGATGCCCTAGCCCAAAAGCTGAGTACCATCTTAGCCGGTGAGGATGTGCAGATTTCCCGGCCCGTAAAGTGCGCTGAGCTTCGAGTTCTGGGCTTCGACGACTCAGTGACGCCAGAAGACCTAGCCGAAGCTGTCAGTAAGACGGGAGGATGCACCGAGGAGGCAGTAAGGGTTGGCGAAATACGTCGCAACCGGTTTGGCGTAGGGTCGGCCTGGGTGAAATGCCCTGTATTGGCTGCCAAAAAGGTGAATGACGAGGGCAAAATAAGGGTTGGATTTGTGTTGGCACAAGCCAAACTACTGGAACCCCGACCCCAGCGTTGTTTCCGCTGCCACGAATTGGGGCACGTGGCGGCAAAATGCACCGGCGGGGACGATCGTAGCAGCCAGTGCTACCGATGCGGCCAACCAGGGCACAAGCGTGGGGAATGCTCCGCCGCGCCGCACTGTCCGGTCTGCGAGAACGCAAAAAGACCAGCCAACCACGTTGTTGGCAGCGCAGCCTGCGCCCGGCCACCGGCTCGTAGCCGTCCTGCCAGGGCAGTCAGGCCACCCAAGGAGGTAACGGACCGGCAGCGCAATGCTTAAGGTGCTGCAGACAAACCTAAACCACTGTGCCAGGGCTCAAGACCTCCTAGTCCAAAGCCTGGTGCAGTGGTCCGCGAAGCTGGCAATACTATCAGAGCCCTACTACATTCCACCTAGGGACGATTGGGTCGGCGACAATGAAGGGTCAGTGGCACTTGTCACTCAGGTAGGCGAAGGCGCACCATCTTTCACACGGGTGCACAGGGGATCCGGTTTCGTGGCAGCCACGCTAGGCGAAATGTTAGTGGTAGGTGTCTACTTCTCCCCCAATAAAACCCTTGTCGAGTTCGACAACTTCCTCGACGGTTTGGGGGAAATAATATCTCGGAGTAGGCACCGCTACGCGCTCGGTGGCAGGCGATTTAAACGCCAAGTCAAGTGCGTGGGGTTGCCCAGCAACGGACGCTCGAGGACGACTACTGGAAGAGTGGGTTGTTGCCACCGGCCTGACAGTCCTAAACCAGGGAACGGTCAACACGTGCGTGCGACGGCAGGGCGGGTCCATTGTGGACATTACGTTCGCAAACCCTGCCTTAGCGCGCCGTGCCCACGGCTGGCGAGTGCTGGATGAGGTGGAGACCTTGTCGGACCATCTTTACATCCAATACGAGATCTCCACGCATCCGGCGGTGCCGCCAAGCCCGAACCGAACCCTGAGGGAGGAGGGTCCGAGGTGGCAGCTTAAGCGCCTCAACCCAGAGGTGCTTAAAGAGGCGGCGACGGTAGCCTCTTGGCTGCCTCACCAGATTAGTTCCGCGGAAGAAACAGCAAAGCGCATCGAAGAGCTGGCCAAGCGCATATGCGACGCGTCCATGCCTCGGTCCAGGGGTCGCCCTCCAAGGCGGCAAGTGTGGTGGTGGACCGGGGAAATCTCGCAACTGCGGGAGGAATGTGTTGCTGCCAGGCGCCTCTATTCGCACTGCCGCAGGAGGGTGCACCGCGATCGGGCAGAGGAGGACCGCCGGTATGCCAATTACGTAGAGGCGAAGTCGCGCCTACAAGCCCAGATAGCAAGGGCCATAACGGAAGGCAGAGCGGAAATGTTGGAGGGGCTCAATCAAGATCCCTGGGGCACACCATACAGGATGGTTATGAACAAGCTTCGCCCCTGGGCCCCTCCAATCACAGAGACGCTGGACAGAGAAGTTCTGCATAATGTGATGGAGAGTCTCTTTCCGCACCGACCCAGCTTCGTGCCGCCGCGGATGGCTTCGCGAGCAGTGGCTGATAACGAAGACGACGGAGGATCGGAGAGTATACCGGAGGTTGACAAAGAGGAGTTGGCAGCAGCGATTGTGCGCCTACGTGGAAAGTCCGTTGCCCCGGGACCGGATGGAGTGCCCGGTCGAGCGTTGGCTCTCATGTTGGACGCTTTAGGGCCTTGTGTGAGGGGACTATTCACTGCCTGTCTGGCTCAAGCCACAATTCCACAGAGGTGGAAGACAGGCAGGTTAGTCCTCCTCAGAAAGGAAGGGCGTCCGGCGGAGTCTCCTTCCGCCTACCCGCCCCATCGTGTTGCTGGATGAGCTCGCCAAGCTGTTCGAGCGTATTGTCGTGGAGCGCTTAACCAAGCACATGGTGGAGGTTGGGCCGGACCTATCGGACGCGCAGTTTGGCTTCCGCGGTGGTCGCTCAACCGTGGATGCCATTCTGCGGGTCAAGTCCCGCGCGCAGGATGCGGTCTCCCAGGGTGATGTAGTATTTGCGGTGTCCTTGGACATCGCAAACGCATTTAACTCCTTGCCCTGGGCTTGCATCAGGGAGGCGCTCCGCCATCACGGGGTGCCGACCTACCTGCGTCGCATTATCGGGGCTTACCTCTCCGATAGGTCTGTGGTCTTCCCTGAGCGGGACGGCTGGGGGAGGCATGAAGTGTCGTGCGGTGTTCCACAGGGCTCGGTTCTCGGGCCGCTCTTGTGGAACATCGGCTACGACTGGGTGTTGAGGGGAAGCACGTTGAGAGGCATCAGCGTAATGTGCTACGCAGACGACACCCTGGTCCTGGCGCGAGCAAAGAACTACAAGGAGGCGGCGGCACTAGCGACGGCGGGAGTGGCCCACATCGTCGCCAGAATTCGGATGCTGGGGTTGGAGGTTGCTCTAGGGAAATCGGAGGCGCTTTGCTTCCATGGCCCTCGAAGAGCACCTCCACCAGGAACCCACATTACGGTTGGTGGAGTCCAAATCGGCTTGTCGGGTACGATGAAGTACCTAGGACTCGTACTCGACAGCCGGTGGACTTTTCGGGCGCATTTTAAGACGCTTGCGCCAAAGCTGACGAAGACGGCGAACGCACTCAGCAGATTGTTGCCGAATGTCAGCGGGCCAAATTGTTCCAGCAGACGCCTCTATCTTGGAGTCCTGCGGTCGATGGCGCTTTACGGCGCTCCGGTATGGGCGGACGCCCTATGCCGCGAAAACGTAGCGGCCTTGCGGCAGTCGCAGAGAATCATGGCAACCAGGGTCGTGAGAGGTTACCGGACCATCTCAGGTGATGTGGCGTGCGTGCTGGCTGGAGTGCTACCCTGGGAACTGGATGCGCTTTCCTTGGCGTCGACTTACCACCGGCGTCGAGGCCATGCGTCCAGGGACCTGAGCCCGGCACCGCACGAAGGAGAGGAGCGGGATGCCGCACTTGAGGGGTGGATCGCTAGGTTGGAGAACCCCTCGGCTGGTCGAAGGACACTCGACGCAGTTCGCCCCGTCCTCAGGCAGTGGTTGGCGAGACGTCACGGCGTCCTCACCTTTCGGCTGACGCAGGTCCTCACGGGGCACGGGTGCTTCGGCGGATACCTGTGCCGCGTCGCCGGAAGAGAGCCGGATCCACGCTGCCACCACTGCCACGGCTGCGTCGACGAGTCCGCCCAGCATGTGCTGGAAGAGTGCCCAGCTTGGGTGTCGGAGCGAGAAGAGCTCCGCAGTGTTGTGGGGGCTGACCTGACGTTGCCGGCAGTGGTTTCCGCCATGGTCGGTAGCGAAAGGTCATGGGCAGCCGTCCTATCCTTCTGCGAGGACGTGATGTCGCGGAAGGAGGCGGCGGAGAGAGAAAGGGAGGCGACTTCCGATCTCGCTATCCGCCGCAGGAGGACCGGGCGCCGGAGAGCGGCCCACAATCGCCGCCTCCCCCCCTAACACCGGCCAGAGGGCGGTAGACTTGGGGAAGTCTGCCGCCTACTCACCTGGCCCGAGTAGGCGCGCGCGGTGTCCCCCGCGCGCTACTCCAGTAGTGGTCGTAGAGGGTGCTGCTCCCACCCTCCGACACTGAGAAGTGCCGTAGGGCAATCGCCGTCGGGGTTCGCGGATGTTTTTCTGGTTCCCGTGGCCCCGACCTGGAGGCGAATGAGGCGGACACAGTCAGGTTTTAGTGGGTAGGCTGCCGTGCGTTTACCACCTTTTGCGCGGCAGGAGCCCCACATAACCCGTCGTTCTTCCCCAGGCGGCGGGTACCCGGCAACAGGGTTTCCTGACTTAAAAAAAAAAAAAAAAAAAAAAAAAAAAAAAAAAAAAAAAAAAAAAAAAAAAAAAAAAAAAAAAAAAAAAAAAAAAAAAAAAAAAAAAAGGTTAGGTTAGGTTAGGTTAGGTTAGGTTAGGTTCTCAGGGCAGTTGCTGGACTGCTACTGGGCGCGTCCCCCGGGTGGCGGATAGGGGAATGCCACCACATTGGTGGTACCGGTTCAACCGGCGCGGACCAAAACCAGCAGGCATGGCCGTGCCTTTAGGGGTTCGTTAACCCCACGGCCTAGGGGAGCACACCCTAAACAAAGCCGAAGCTGTGGATCAGCCTTTCTTCTTCATGATGGCCAGTAATAAAATGAAACTACCCCAGGAGGGTATCAGTGCAAGCACTGAGGAATCCCTCCACGCTACGGCGTGCTGTCCCGAGAATTCTGGGGGGGACAATTGCGGTCATTGTGATGTCGGAGTGGAGCCCGGGAAGGGCGGAGAGATGCAGAGAAGGAGAGATGGAGTGTTGCCCGAGAAGGGTGGAGTTTTGAGGAGGCCCGTGACGGGCGGGGTTAGTGTAGTGCCAGAGACTGGCGGAGTTAGAACCAGGTCAACGAAGGGTGTTGGCAGCGTGCTCCGTAAAGGTATAGCAGCCCAAGGCTACCGAAGTTCGTCAGGATCACCTGAAGACGACAAGAGGCCTGATGAGAAAACTGCGATTAATCGTGCAAGGGGGCGGCCACCCACCACAGGCCAATATGTGGGATTGGCGGAAGCTCAGCGAGCCCTCAACGAGGCTAGAAGGGAAGAACTCAGACTCAGAGCCCAAAAGGAGGTAGCAGAGAAGGTGTCGGCACTCAAGGCCAGAACCAGTCCACGTTTACCAGCTAAGGCGACTGGAGCTAATAAGGAGACCGAACTAGTAACAGAGCTGCAAGAGAAGGTCCAAAATAGCCTGGAGGTGATTGAGATGGTTGCAACTAAATCCGGCAACTTGAAGGGCGGTTTTGTGAAGGCCCTCAAAGATGCGGCTAGTACAATTGCAGGTGCCGTGGAGACTCTTGTACAGCGCACTGCAACAGAGGAGATAACAGAGCTCCGGGCAAATAATGAAAAGCTGCAAACGGAGTTGACTGGGCTGAGGAGTGAAGTGGCAGCAATGAGATTGGAGCTCGAAAAATCACGAGCAGCGCCACTACCTCAACCACCTCCCACTGTTTCAGATCGGAGTACGGAGGAGATAGCGCAAGCTATAATGGTCCAAGTCGGAACTATGCTGAATGTGCGTTTGAAGGCATTTGAAGATCGGTTCCTACTGGAGCAACGTGCTCACCCCTCGCGGGATGAGACGAGAACTGCAACCGCCCCCTTGGCAGCGCAAATAAATCCTACAATAGAGGAAAGGAAAAAGAAGAAGCCCAAGGGGAAGAAGAAGAAGGCAAGTGCGTCCCTGCAAGCCGCACCACAGGATCCGCGTCCTTTGCAACCTGCTCCGGCCAATCTGTCGGAGGAGTGGAGCGTTGTGGTAAAGAAGGGCTCTAAAAAGAAGGAAAGGGCCAAGAAAAAGATGTCGGAGCAAAGGACACAAAAGTCTAAGCTGCCCAAGCTGCGCCCACCGAGATCTGCGGTGGTGGTCATTAGGCTACAGCCAGAAGCGACAGAGCGCCTAACCTATAGTGACGTGTTCGCTCGGGTGAAGCGCGAAGTGCGCCTGGAGGATCTAGGGATCGGAGACCTCAGATTTAAAGTAGCGAACACAGGGGCCAGAATGCTGGAAGTGCCCGGACAAAACAGTGCTGAGAAAGCAGACATCCTGGCTCAGAAAATCAGGGGCGTGCTGGGTGAAGACGATGTAGTGGTGTCCAGACCGACCAAATGTGCGGAAATTCGGGCAATCGGTCTGGATGACTCCGTGACGCCAGACGAATTGGCAGAAGCTGTCAGTAGAGTAGGTGGCTGCTCACCCATGGAGGTGAAAGTAGGTGGGATTCGCCGTGACCACTTCGGGCTGGGGTCGGCGTGGGTCCGCTGCCCTGTTGGGACTGCCAAGAAGGTAGTAGATGGTGGCCGCCTCCTCGTGGGACTGGTATCTGCACAAATCAAACTGCTGCAGCCCCGGTCGCAGCGGTGCTTCCGGTGCCATGAGGGAGGCCACGTTGCAGCGCAGTGCAAGGGGCCAATAGACCGTAGTGGCCAGTGCTACAGGTGCGGTCAGTCTGGCCACATCCGCAGCCAATGCGTGAATGCGCCACACTGCGCCGTCTGTGAGGCGGCAAAGAAGACGGCGGATCATGTAGTGGGGAGTGCTGCCTGCATGCGCGGTCAAAAGTCTAGTGCTAGGAGGAAAGCGGCATCTAAGCCATTGACCCAAAGGCAGCCGGTCCAAAATAGGGACGAGTTGGACAGGGCCAATAGATCGCAATGATGGCTCTAAAATTTTTACAAGCGAATCTGAACCACTGTGCCAGAGCTCAGGACCTGTTTGTCCAAAGTCTGGTGCAGTGGTCGGTGCAGGTCGCCGTCATAGCGGAGCCATATTCAGTTCCTCCGCGGGATACCTGGGTAGGGGACAACGACGGACAGGTCGCCATCGTGACCCAGGTCGCTGCGGGCGCCCCACCTTTCACGCGTGTGGTGAAGGGTTCGGGATACGTTGCAGCACTACTGGGTCGGGTAGTTGTCGTCGGTGCATACTTCTCCCCCAACAAAACTCTGTCGGAGCTGGAAGAGTTTCTGGGCAGGCTGGGGGACTTAATTGCCAGATTCCAGCCTGCGGAGATCCTGTTCGCTGGGGATCTTAACTCAAAGTCCAGCTTGTGGGGCTCGGCAGTGGAGGATGCACGGGGAAGAGCGCTGGCAGAGTGGGTAGTTGCCACGAACTTGACCGTCCTTAACCGGGGAACGGCCAACACGTGCGTGCGACGGCAGGGCGGGTCCATCGTGGACGTAACGTTTGCGAGCCCAGCCTTAGCGCGCTGTGTTCAGGGCTGGCGAGTGCTGGAAGACGTGGAGACTCTCTCGGACCACCTATACATCCTGTTTGAGGTCTCCACTCATCCAGCGGTACCGCCAGGCCCCAGGCGAACCTCGGGAGAGGACAGTCCGAGGTGGCAATTAAAGCGCCTCGATGCAGAGGTCCTAAAGGAGGCCATGCTGGTAGCCTCATGGCTGCCCTATGACACCGGGGCTGTAGAGGAGGCGGCGGAGAGACTACGAGAGCTGGTTACGCGAGCATGTGATAGGGCCATGCCCCGTTCAAGGCGCTGTCCATCTAGGCGTCAGGTGTATTGGTGGTCAGCGGCGATTGCGCAACTGCGCGAGGAGTGTGTCGCCGCCAGACGTCAGTACACCCGCTGTCGCAGACGGCGATTTAGGAGCCGCAACGCTGACGATAGAGAAAGGCACAGGGCAGCGGAGGATACGTTATACGATCAATATGTTGCCATCAAAACCAACTTGCAGGTGGCGATCGCTGAGTCACAGACCACGGCCAGGGAGCGGATGCTGGATGAGCTCAACCGCGATCCCTGGGGGACGCCCTACAGGATGGTGCGTAACAAGCTCCGTCCTTGGGCCCCCCCACTTACGCAGTCTCTCCAGCCCAGCGTAGTCCGGGAGGTGGTCGCGGCTCTGTTTCCCCATGGTGCGCAGGCAGAACACCAGCCGCCACCGATGGCCCCGCGGGAAACGAGGGAAGAAGTGGGAGAAGTCCCAGAAGTTACGGAAGAGGAGCTGGGAAATGCTGTAGCTCGTCTTCGAGAAAAGAAGGTGGCCCCCGGTCTTGATGGCATACCAGGACGAGTGTGGGTGTTGGCCATGGAGTCTTTGGAGCTGCGAGTTCGAGGACTATTTACTGCCTGTCTGGCTCAAGCCATAATTCCACAGCGGTGGAAGACAGGCAGACTAGTCCTCCTCAAAAAGGAGGGGCGGCCCGCGGAATCTCCGTCCGCATACCGCCCCATCGTCCTCCTTGACGAAGTGGCCAAGCTCTTTGAGCGCGTAGTAGCCAAGCGCTTGGTGGCACACTTAGAGCGGGCGGGACCTAACCTCTCCGACGTCCAGTTTGGTTTTCGCGGTGGCCGTTCCACCGTGGACGCCATTCTGCGCGTCCGGTCTCAGGCGCAGGAAGCGGTATCCCGGGGCGACGTAGTTATCGCGGTGTCGTTGGACATCGCCAACGCGTTTAACACGTTGCCTTGGAGCTGCATAAGGGAGGCACTCCGCTATCATGGGGTGCCGACCTACCTCCGTCGCGTCGTGGGGGCCTACTTGTCGGGGAGGTGGGTGAAGTTTCCCGGTCAAGATGGCTGGGAAAGCCGGCAGGTGGTATGCGGGGTTCCACAGGGGTCGGTACTTGGGCCACTCCTGTGGAACATCGGATATGACTGGGTGCTTCGGGGCACCGGTCTCAGGGGAGTGGAGGTGACCTGCTACGCAGACGACACGCTGGTAACAGCTAGGCAACGAACCTATAGCGAAGCAGCTATGCTGGCCACAGCAGGAGTAGGTTTTGTCGTCGGCAGAATTAGGCGATTAGGTCTGGAGGTTGCCCTCGGAAAATCGGAGGCGATATGCTTCCATGGTCCTCGTAGGGCACCTCCGTCGGACGCGCACATCGTCGTGGGGGGAGTCCGCATCGGCGTTACGAGCACGATGAAGTACCTGGGACTCGTGCTCGACAGCCGGTGGGACTTCCGGGCGCATTTCGAAGCCCTAGTACCGCGATTGCTGAAGGAGGCGGCGGCGCTAAGTAGACTTCTACCAAATGTGGGTGGACCGAGTGCTGCTACGAGACGGCTCTACACTGGTGTCGTAAGGTCGATGGCAATGTACGGTGCCCCAGTGTGGGCTGATGCCCTGACACGCGAAAACATCGCTCTGCTGCGGAGGGCGCAGAGAGTGATGGCGATAAGGGTCATCAGGGGGTACCGTACCATCTCAGGAGAGGTAGCGTGCATATTGGCGGGAGTACTGCCGTGGGACTTGGATGCGCGTTCCTTGGCGTTGATATATCATCGGCGCCGAGGCCTAGCGTCCAGTGATCCAAACATAACGCACAATCAGCACATCGAAGACGAGCAAGAGCGGGTAGCCGCAGTAGAAGAGTGGCGGTCCAGGCTGGAGCACCCTTGCGCTGGCCGATGGACCATCGAGGCAGTTCGCCCCACTCTCGCGCAGTGGCTGGGCAGGCGGCACGGCGTCCTAACCTTCCGCACCACGCAGATCCTCTCGGGGCATGGTTGCTTTGGGGGATATCTGTGTCGGGTTGCCGGGAGGGAGCCCTCTCCTCGCTGCCACCACTGTGACGACTGTCCCGATGAGTCGGCCCAGCATACGCTGGAGGTGTGCCCAGCATGGGCGACGGAGCGCGAGGCGCTCCAAAGTGTCGTGGGGCCGGACCTGACGCTGATGGCCGTGATCTCTGCCATGGCCGGAAGCGAAAGGTCCTGGGGTGCCGTCCTGTCCTTCTGCGAGGACGTGATGTCGCAGAAGGAGGCGGCGGAGAGGGTGAGAGAGGCCAACGCCGAGCTCGCCATCCGCCGCAAAAGGACCGGGCGCCGGAGAGCGGCGCACGATCGCCGCCTCCCCCCCTAGCACGAGCCAGAGGGCGGTCGGCTTGGGGAAGCTGATCGTCCACTGATCTGGCCCGAGTAGGCGCGCGCGGAGTCGTCCGCGCGCCACTCGAAGAGGCCGTCCGGGGTTAATCCCCCGTGATATGGAGGTGGGCCTTTAGAGGCTCTCGCCGCTGGGGTTTACAGAAGAATCTGGATGCCTGTGACCCCAGCCTTGTGGCGACAAAGCGGCCTTCGTCAGGTTTTTAGTGGGTAGGCTGCCGCGCGTTTACCATCTTTGCGCGGCAGGAGCCCCACATAACCCGTTCCGCCTATCCCCAGGCGGACGGGTACCCGGGAACAGGGTTTTCCTGACGTTAATAAAAAAAAAAAAAAAAAAAAAAAAAAAAAAAAAAAAAAAAAAAAAAAAAAAAAAAAAAAAAAAAAAGGTTAGGTTAGGTTAGGTTTCCGGGGCAGAGGCTGACTGCTACCGGACGCGTCCCCGGGTGGCGGATAGGGGAACACCACTCGCACCTGTTTGGACCCGACAGGAGTTTGTGGTACCGGAGCAATCCGGCGCGGACCAACAGCCAGGAGGGAGGGTTGAGGGAGCGGCGTTAGGAGGGCGCCGGCTCCTTCTTGGAGGTAGCGCGGTGTCTCCGGCCGTTTCGCGGTAGGAGGCGCTGTGCGGGCCACACTGCCGGGGCTAGCCCGTCGGTGCGGCGGCTGGAGTGGGGCCAGTTCAGTGGTCCTGCGTCTAATGAGGGATGTCGGCAGCCATTTTGGTCCGGAGGTGGGCCGACGGTAGGGGGGCCGCGGGGGAAGAGGAGTGTCGGTATGGCGATGCGCCGCTCGTCCCTATCTCCCGCGGCCTAGCGGGGTCACCACCGTTGATGGTGGACGCGGTGGGGCTGCAGGGGAAGGGGAGTGTCGGCGTTGTCGCATCCTCTTCTCCTGCAGCCGTTTACTATTTTAGCAGGTTGCCCACTTCGGTGGGCGGTGTTTGCGTGTTGTGGGGCTGCTCCGGGTACTTCTCTGATCAGCAGAGTGGACTTAGGAGCGGCCTCACTTCTTGGGTTGTAAGTCTTCCCATAATGGGGTTGTCCCGCTTGGGGCGGCCTCATGGTTGGTGGCTTCGGCCAACCGTCGGGGCGTCGCGGTTGTATGCGTGAGCGATCCCGTGGCGTCCCACATGGCGGCAGAGGGGGAAAGTTGGGTTTTAGTGGGTATGCCGGTCTCATTAGCCGGAGAGTCTCCACATAACCACCCCGGGGGAAGTGGGGTGGTATCCGTAATAGGATTTCCCAACTATAAAAAAAAAAAAAAAAAAAAAAAAAGGTTAGGTTAGGTTAGGTTAGGTTAGGTTAGGTTAGGTTAGGTTAGGTTAGGTTAGGTTAGGTTAGGTTAGGTTAGGTTCTCAGGGCAGTTGCTGGACTGCTACTGGGCGCGTCCCCCGGGTGGCGGATAGGGGAATGCCACCACATTGGTGGTACCGGTCTTGACCGGCGCGGACCAAAACCAGCAGGCATGGGCGTGCCTTTAGGGGTTTGTTAACCCCACGGCCTAAGGGAGCACACCCTGACAGAAAAGCGCGAGGTGGGGCGGGTCCGGCGGGTGCTTAATTGCGCAGCCGGACAAGCACTCATGTGCACCCCCCCCTCAACTCGTAATCCCGGTTCCTGGTGTCGTTGATCATGTCTAGCGGCCGGGACTGGGACCGAGGGCCCTGGCTTAATCGCCTGGGCTGCGAGGAAGAAAACCTCTCTAAAAAAAATTACCCTAATCCCAAGCGGCGGAGCAGCGTGAGGGGATGCGTGGCCGATGGGTTGTTCGGTCACGACTGCTTCCCCCACTTGAGTACCGGCCAACACTCGAGTGGGTTACAGTTGGGCTTATCCGGGTGCAGGGGGCACCACTCGGAGGGACGGTTTATTTCCCCCATAATCGTGGGAACAAAATGGAATCTTTTATAAACCAAAACCCAAACACTGATGACGTGGAGCCTGTGATGGGCGGAGTAAGTGAGGTTGGGCCTGTAATAGGCGGAGTTGAGGCGGGGCCCGCGAAGGGCGGAGATGAGATGTTGCCCGTGAAGGGCGGAGTAATAAAGAGGCCTGTGAGAGGCAGAGTCGGTGTCGAGCCAGAAACTGGAGGACCCAGTAGGACGAGGCTCGCGAAGGGAGTAGGCAGCGTGCCTTCTAAGGTTCCTGCAACCCAAACTTGTCGGAGTCAGTCCGGTCTCACCAGAGGAGGACAAGGAGAAGTTACCGACCAGTCGCTTGAGAGGTCGGCCACCCACAACAGGCCAATATGTGGGACTGGCGGAAGCCCAGAGAGCCCTCAACGAAGCAAAGAGGGAGGAGCTTAGACTAAGAGCCCAGAAGGAGGTGGCTGATAAGGCGGCGGCCTTAAGAATCAGAGCTCAGAGAGCCAGCCCGCGCCCACTCACGCCAGGTGGATCCAAAGCGGTAGCGGAAGAGGAGACGGACACAGCAATGGAGCTCCAGGGGAAAATCACGAGTAGCCTGGAAGTGATTGAAATGGTTGCCGCCAAATCTGGCAACCTGAAGGGTGGGTTTGTGAAGGCTCTCAAAGACGCGGCGCGTACTATTGCAAGTGCCGTGGAGTCTCTAGCAGAGCGCACAGCAACCGAGGAGGTGGCACAGCTTCGGGAAAACAATAAGAAGCTACAGATGGAGATAACTGGGCTTAGGAAGGATGTGGCAGAAATGAGGCTGGAGATAGAAAGGTCTCGAACAGCACCACCGCCGCAACCACCTTCTGTGATTCCAGCGCAGAGTACGGAGGAGCTGGCACAAGCCATAATGCTCCAGGTCGGGACAATGCTAAATGCACGTCTGGAGGCTTTCCAGGATCGGCTCCTGCTAGAGCAGCGCGAACGTCCCTCGCACGCGGCCGATAAGGCGCAATCCAAAAGGGCACCCAACATGGAGACTGCGACCGCCACCACCACCTTGGTAGCGCGAGCGAACCCTGCAGTAGAAAAAGGAAAGGCGAAGAAGCCCAAAGGGAAAAAGAAGAAGAAGGCAAGCACACCCCTGCAGGCCGCACCAGAGGGTCCGCGTCCCTTGCCACCTGCTCCCACCAATATGTCGGAGGAGTGGAGCGTAGTGGTATCGAAGAGCTCCAAGAAGAAGGAAAGGGCCAAGAAAAAGCTGTCGGAGCCAAGAGCACAAAAGCCCAAGCCACCCAAACTGCGCCCCACCAAGATCTGCGGCGGTGGTTATAAAGCTACAGCCAGGAGCAACGGAGCGCCTAACCTATGGCGAGGTATTTGCTCGGGTGAAGCGCGAAGTGCGCCCTGGAGGATCTAGGAATCGCAGACCTCCGTTTCAAGGTGGCGACCACAGGGGCCAGAATGCTGGAAGTGCCCGGCAAGAACAGTGCTGACAAGGCGGACGCTCTTGCACAGAAACTCAGGGGGGTACTGTGCGAAGACGACGTGGTAGTCTCTAGGCCGACCAAATGCGCGGAGATACGTGTCATCGGCCTGGATGACTCCGTCACGCCAGATGAACTGGCAGAAGCTGTGGGTAAAGTCGGTGGCTGCTCGCCCGCAACAGTGAAGGTAGGAGGGATCCGCCGCGACCATACCGGGTTGGGGTCGGCGTGGGTTCGTTGCCCCGTAGCGGCTGCTAAAAAGGTGGTAGATGGTGGCCGTCTCCTAGTGGGGCTGGTATCCGCGCAGATAAAACTGCTGCAGCCCCGGTCCCTGAGATGCTTCCGGTGCCACGAGGAAGGCCATGTTGCGGCACAGTGCACGGGACTAATAGACCGCAGTGGCCAGTGCTACAAGTGCGGACAGCCTGGCCACACACGCAGCCAATGTGACAATGCACCACACTGTGCAGTATGCGAGGCGGCAAAGAGGCCAGCCGATCACATAGTGGGAAGTGTAGCCTGCACGCGGGGCACAAAGCCTGGCAGAAATAAAGGCAGAAGAGGCAGCATCTGGGCCATCAGCTCAAAAGCAGCAGTCCCGTAATAGGGACGAGGTGGACGCGAACATTGAGATCCAGTGATGGCTTTTACGGTCCTACAAGGGAATGTGAACCACTGTGCCAGGGCCCAGGACCTGTTTGTCCAAAGCTTGGTGCAGTGGTCCGTGCAGGTCGCCGTTGTTGCGGAGCCATATTCAGTTCCTCCGCGAGATAACTGGGTAGGGGATGAGGACGGACAGGTCGCGATCGTGGACTCAGGTCGCCGCGGGCGCCCCCACCTTTTACGCGTGTTACAAAGGGTTCGGGATGTGTCGCGGCACTGCTGGGGCAGATCGTCGTAGTCGGAGTTTATTTTTCTCCTAATAAAACTCTGGCTGAGTTTGAAGAGTTCCTGGACAGGCTGGGGGATTTAATTACCAGATTCCAGCCTGCCGAAGTCCTTCTCGCGGGGGACTTGAACTCTAAGTCCAGCCTGTGGGGCTCGGTAACGGAGGACGCGCGGGGGAGGGCCCTTGCGGAGTGGGTAGTTGCCACCAACCTGACGGTCCTTAACCGGGGAACGGCGAACACGTGCGTGCGACGGCAGGGCGGCTCAATCGTGGACGTAACGTTCGCGAGCCCAACCTTAGCGCGCCGTGTCCAGGGATGGCGAGTGCTGGAGGACGTGGAGACTCTCTCGGACCATCTATACATCCGATTGGAGGTCTCCACCCATCCGGCGGTGCCGCCAGGCCCCAGGCGAACCTCGGGAGAGGATAGTCCGAGGTGGCAGCTAAAGCGCCTCAAGGTAGAGGTGCTGAAGGAGGCCGTGGAAGTAGCTGCGTGGCTGCCCCATAACACTGGGGGAATCGAGGACTCGGTGGAGAGGCTGACAGAGCTGATGACACGGGCCTGTGACGTGTCTATGCCTCGCTCAAGGCGCTGCCCATCTAGGCGCCAGGTGTACTGGTGGTCGGCGGCGATTGCGCGATTGCGCGAGGAGTGTTGTGGCCGTCAGACGCCGGTACATCCGCTGTCGGCAGGAGGCGATTTAGGAGCCGCAACGCAGGAGACAGAGAAAGGCACATGGCTGAGGAAGACCGATTATACGCCGAGTATGTGGCCGCAAAAACCAGCTTGCAGGTGGCAATAACTGAGTCGCAGACCACGGCCAGGGAGCGGATGCTGGATGAGCTCAACCGCGATCCCTGGGGACGCCCTACAGGACGGTGCGTAACAAGCTCCGTCCTTGGGCCCCCCCACTTACGCAGTCCTCTCCAGCCCAGCGTAGTCCGGGAAGTGGTCGCGACTCTGTTTCCCCACGGTGCGCAGGCAGAACATCAGCCGCCAACCGATGGCCCCGCGGGAAACAAGGGAGGAGGAAAGTGAAGTCCCGGAAGTCACTGAAGAGGAGGTGGAAAGTGCCGTAGCTCGTCTCCGGGAAAAGAGAGTGGCCCCCGGCCTAGATGGTATACCAGGGCGAGTATGGGTGCTGGCCATGGAGTCCTTGGAGTTGAGAGTTCGAGGACTATTTACTGCCTGTCTGGCTCAAGCCATAATTCCACAGCGGTGGAAGACAGGCAGACTAGTCCTCCTCAAAAAGGAGGGGCGGCCCGCGGAATCTCCGTCTGCATACCGCCCCATCGTCCTCCTTGACGAAGTGGCCAAGCTCTTTGAGCGCGTAGTCGCCAAGCGCTTGGTGGCACACCTAGAGCGGGCGGGACCTAACCTCTCCGACGTCCAGTTTGGTTTTCGCGGTGGTCGGTTCCACCGTGGATGCCATTCTGCGCGTCCGGTCCCAGGCGCAGGAAGCAGTATCCCGGGGTGACGTTGTTGTCGCGGTGTCGTTGGACATCGCCAACGCGTTTAACACGTTGCCTTGGAGTTGCATTAGGGAGGCACTCCGCTATCATGGGGTGCCGACCTACCTCCGACGCGTCGTTGGGGCCTACCTGTCAGGGAGGTGGGTGAAGTTCCCCGGTCAAGATGGCTGGGAAAGCCGGGAGGTGGTATGCGGTGTTCCGCAGGGGTCGGTACTTGGGCCACTCCTGTGGAACATTGGATATGACTGGGTGCTTCGGGGCACCGGTCTAAGGGGAGTGGAGGTGACCTGCTACGCGGACGACACGCTGGTAACAGCTCGGCAGCGAACCTATAGCGAAGCAGCTATGCTGGCTACAGCAGGAGTAGGTTTTGTCGTTGGCAGAATTAGGCGGTTAGGTCTTGAGGTTGCCCTCGGAAAATCGGAGGCGATATGCTTCCATGGTCCTCGTAGGGCACCTCCGTCGGACGCGCACATCGTCGTGGGGGGAGTCCGCATCGGCGTTACGAGCACGATGAAGTACCTAGGACTCGTGCTCGACAGCCGGTGGGACTTCCGGGCGCACTTTGACGCCCTGGTGCCGCGACTGTTGAAGGAGGCGGCGGCATTATCCAGGCTCTTGCCAAATGTAGGAGGACCGAGCGCGGTAACAAGGCGGCTCTACACAGGTGTCGTGCGCTCGATGGCCATGTACGGTGCCCCCAGTGTGGGCGGATGCCCTGACACGCGATAACATCGCTCTGCTGCGGAGGGCGCAGAGAGTTGATGGCGATAAGGGTAATCAGGGGGTACCGTACCATCTCAGGAGAGGTAGCGTGTATATTGGCAGGAGTACTGCCGTGGGACTTGGATGCGCGTTCCTTGGCGTTGATATATCATCGGCGCCGAGGCCTAGCGTCCAGGGACCCAAGCATAACGCACAGTCAGCAGGTCGAAGACGAGCAAGAGCGGGTAGCCGCAGTAGAAGAGTGGCGGTCCAGGCTGGAGCACCCTTGCGCTGGCCGATGGACCATCGAAGGCAGTTCGCCCCAATCTCGCACAGTGGCTGGGCAGGCGGCACGGCGTCCTAACCTTCCGCGCCACGCAGATCCTCTCGGGGCATGGTTGCTTTGGGGGATATCTGTGTCGGGTCGCCGGGAGGGAGCCCTCTCCTCGCTGCCACCACTGTGACGACTGTCCCGATGAGTCGGCCCAGCATACGCTGGAGGTGTGCCCAGCATGGGCGACGGAGCGCGAGGCGCTCCAAAGTGTCGTGGGGCCGGACCTGACGCTGATGGCCGTGATCTCTGCCATGGCCGGAAGCGAAAGGTCCTGGGGTGCCGTCCTGTCCTTCTGCGAGGACGTGATGTCGCAGAAGGAGGCGGCGGAGAGGGTGAGAGAGGCCAACGCCGAGCTCGCCATCCGCCGCAAAAGGACCGGGCGCCGGAGAGCGGCACACGATCGCCGCCTCCCCCCCTAGCACGAGCCAGAGGGCGGTCGGCTTGGGGAAGCTGATCGTCCACTGATCTGGCCCGAGTAGGCGCGCGCGGAGTCGTCCGCGCGCCACTCGAAGAGGCCGTCCGGGGTTAATCCCCCGTGATATGGAGGTGGGCCTTTAGAGGCTCTCGCCGCTGGGGTTTACAGAAGAATCTGGATGCCTGTGACCCCAGCCTTGTGGCGACAAAGCGGCCTTCGTCAGGTTTTTAGTGGGTAGGCTGTCGCGCGTTTTCCATCTTTGCGCGGCAGGAGCCCCACATAACCCGTTCCGCCTATCCCCAGGCGGACGGGTACCCGGGAACAGGGTTTTCCTGACGTTAAAAAAAAAAAAAAAAAAAAAAAAAAAAAAAAAAAAAAAAAAAAAAAAAAAAAAAAAAAAAAAAAAAAAAAAAAAAAAGGTTAGGTTAGGTTAGGTTAGGTTAGGTTAGGTTAGGTTAGGTTAGGTTAGGTTAGGTTAGGTTAGGTTAGGTTGACTGGGCGCGTCCCCCGGGTGGCGGATAGGGGAATGCCACCACATTGGTGGTACCGGTTCTTAACCGGCGCGGACCAAAACCAGTAGGCATGGGCGTGCCTTTAGGGGTTTGTTAACCCCACGGCCTAAGGGAGCACACCCTGACAGAAAAGCGCGGAGGTGGGGCGAGCCCGGCGGGCGCTTAACTGCGCAGCCCGGCTAGCACTATGTGCAACGCCCCTCTCACATCGTAATCCCGGGACCCGGTGTCGTTGCCATGTCTAGCGGCCGGGAACTGGGACCGATAGCCTCGGCTTAACCGCCCGGGCTGCGAGGAAGAAAACCTCTATAAAAAATCACCCCAATCCCAAGTGGCGGAGCAGCGCGAGGGGATGCGTGGCCGATGGGTAGATCGGTCACTA
>OX352478.1:24457376-24462624 GCA_947093115.1 Brenthis daphne | reverse complement strand
GTAATGCTGGACAGACGTTCCAGCGGTTGTATCGACGAGATGTTTACGCGGACCTGGATTTCGTATACGCATACCTAGACAATTTTTTAGTATTTTCCAGGGACCAGCATGTCAACGAGCAAACACCTGCACCAGCTGTTTCACCAGGCTAAAAGAGTAATGTGTATCGTAAATCAACTGCACCTTCTGAAATATCTTTCGTAGGCTATAATATCACTTGTACTTGTAAAGAAGACATTCAGGCTTCTGCGGCTGAACTTCTTTACGGGCAGCCACTGCGCTTTCCAAACGAATTTTTTCAACCCAGATCACCAACAAACAGCGGATATGACAGACTACTTGTCACGCATTCGCAAATTTGCTAGTGATCTTTTACCAACACCAGCCTCACGGCACAATGGTCAACGCAGTACCTTTATATTCAAGGTCTTGTCTAACTCGTCCCACGTATTTTTACGAGACGACATCACGGGGGGCACGCTAAAGCCAGCTTATTCCGATCCCTACGAAGCCATTGCATGAGGAGACAAAGTCTTCAAGATCATGGTGAGTGGAAAGTACGTCACGGTATCGATAGACCGCATCAAGCCAGCCTACATACTCTCAGACACAAACACACATCCACCACATCCCACACACAACTCAACACACACACAACAGCACTCACATTATTCCACACAGAATATACCAATCAACGATGATAACGTCATTAAAAAACGCGATCAGGCTGCATCGCTCGCTTTCCAGCCTACTATCGCCCTTGACGGTCTCTGGAAGGGGGTGATGTAGTATATCTAATTAATTAAATTATAATAAAATAAAAAATAAAAAATTATGCATGTAATATTATAAAATAAATAAAAACGCACAGACAAACTCGCGCCCCACCGTTTAATATAGATAATTACAGGCTGCAGAAACTTCCCTTATAAAAAATAATGTATATAGTTTTATCATAAATCATTTACCAACCTTATAAATAAAGTAGAGTGTTACAACTCTAATAAACTATCTATGGTAGTAATGGAATAAAATGAAAAGTATTTATTTTCTAGTTTTAAGCATCTATTTATAAAAACAAAAAACTAATAAATTTCATTTAGATAACTTGAGAACTAAATGCAATTTTTGGTCTTAATTTTCTCTTGAAAAAGACGGTTTCACAAACTAAATGGTAGGAAATGATTGTTTTGTATGGCAATATTATTTATCCAATATTCAAAGTTCAACTTCAAACCTAAATAAACATGCAGGAGCAAAAAGACAAGGCTAGTGGCAAACGGTTGTTTTTTACCACGTTTCCTTTGGAAGAAAGTCGGTAAGTAACCACACTTTTCAAGTTATTTTAAAGTAAAATATTCACTTTAAAACTCTCGGTTACCAGAGGGCTATCATTAACATATTTTAACACCATTATAAAATGTTCTATATGATGCATATTCTAAGGATAGATACGCACTTCTAAGTAGTTGATAAAATTGTAAAGAGAATAAAGTGTATAACCACATATTTGATAAGGGTTGTGTTATCAATAATTGAAGCATAATATATTACATTAACTTCTAAATTAGGTATATTAGAGAGGCTGCTGAAGTGTTGGACATTCGAATTCAACTAGATTCTAATGTTTTCTTCATTTCTGAAAAAAAAAATGTTAAATGAAGGCATTTAATTATATAGACTTTTCCAGCTCACTTGCTTTTTTTTTGGTTTTTCAACATTTAAATTGTTCTATTCAATTTCAGTTGTAAAAAGTGGATTACATAAGTAGGCAATCCAGAACTGGTATTTTTACCAATAGAAAAATTGCACAAGAATCGCTATGTATGTGGTGACCACTTTGACAAAAACGATTTCAACCGCCAAGAAAACTCGTATAATAAAAACTGCAATTCCTACACTAAAATTAACTGCACCACCTCTGACTGAAGAGCAGTTAATTGAATTTCCTTACCATGTTTATGGTTGGAATAAAGGTGGGTAATTGTTTTACTCATTATCTAGAGTCAATATTTTTATGTAAAAATGTTTTCGTTTTGAGGCTTTTGAATTGAGCATCATCCAGTTGCATCCTATGAGAAAAGCTTCTTTGCTCAATTTATAAGATTATTATGTTGAAACATTCAAGTTATGATAATAGTAGAAAAAAAAAGTAATGATATATGTATTGGTAGCATCAATTAGCCAAACTTTTCAATTTACCTTATTCAGAATTCCAGAAAATGATTATAGTGTTTTATTATAATAAAAAATAAATTCTTCCATTGAAATTTTATTTATTTATTTAAAGCAAAAGATTAGGTTTACAAAAATATACTCATTACATAACTGTTTAATGTACAAGGAAACAATATGAGTATTTTGCATTTATGTTTATTTAAATTATGGATCCCCAATTGATTATTTAATTTATTGTATATCATTTTTCAAACTCTCAATGAGTTTGAAAAATGATATTGTCATTTGTCACCTACCAAAATTGTTATCTAATTTTTTTCATTTATCTTCCAGAAAAGAAGTCAGCTGAGGTCGCTTTAACTAGCTACACTTTACAGCCTTCTACAAGTTTAACTTCACAGGCCTTCCACAAGTTTAGCTTCACAGCCTTCCACAAGTTCAACTTCACAACCATTCTTTGTCAGAGTTGCAGGACAATGGTAAACAAAATTTTAACATAAATGGTTAAAAATTATGACAACAGTAGAAATATCCTAAAAGTTATTCAATTTTGAATTATTTAATTTCCAGAACAAATATCAGCTGATGTTGCTTCAAAAAGCCACACTTACAGTCTTCCATTATTCCAAGATCAAAAAAAGGTAAGCATATTACTATAATACAATGAATAAATATCACTAGAACGTGAGTTTCCAGTTAGGCCATTAAATCATTGTTTGTGGACAAATGGCTGAACATATTGTTGATGAGCTTTGGTATATAATATTTTGAGGTTCTGGAAAGATACTTTATATTATAGCTATCTTATTTTACTTTTATATTATAGATAGCTTATTTACCTAGTAGCTCTCAAAGAAGTGTCATAAAATCAATTTCCATTAATGCAAAGCCTAGATATGAGTTTAGATGTTTGGATGTTTGTTACTGCTGAGCCTGAACAGATCTGGAGTTAATTTGGCACAGAAATAGATTATAGTTGAATAGCACATAGGTTACTATATATCCCTTAGAAATATTATGGTTTGTGTAAAATGCGATATCTTATTTTGTAGATGTCACACCTGAGAAACAAGATATCGACTGCTCTACAACCCAAGGTATAAAGAGAAAACTGGACAAAAATATAGGTACTTACATAATTATTTATTATATCATACACACATTGTCAACCAGAGGCATTGTTGGCAGACACAAATATGTACATTTATACAAAAATGTGTACATAGGAGTAATTAAATTTTTGAATAGGTGACTCTATGTACTTATGTATATTTTGTTTAGTAACCACATCTACTCATCACTCACTAAGCTTTTTTATTTGACAACCAACATATGAGTGGTTACCAACAGTTACTGCTACATGAAATTGTGTATATGATATGTAGCAGATACTTAAAAAAAATATTTTTATACTCAAATAAAAATACGTTTTACATCATAAAAATAGGTTGAAATAAATTATTATGCTGAACTATTAAATTATTAATATCTATTAGAGAAATTTAATTGAACAAATTGTTTGATACTATAGTGATACAGTTGGGACTAAATATATATACTTACTAACTTATGTGTTTCCATTTTAAGAAATGACACCAAGGAAGAAAAAACTACTAAAGCAACTTAGAAATACCAGGCGCACACTAAAACCGATGCGCAAAAGCGCTAACATAATCAAAAATATTGAATCCACTGTATTAAAAGACATAGTCATCTTAGCATGCAAAAACCAAAAGAGAAAGACAACAGGTCGAAGATGGACTACACAAAATAAAATATCTTGCCTGGCCATATTCAAAAGATATTACACAAGACTCATATTTTTGAAGTCATATACTTATTATTGGGGCAGTTGTTAATAAGACGCCAGTGCCAAAGACTGAATCAGGGGATAGCCATTCAAGAAGTAGACTTGGCTGATGCTGTTAAAGAAGCTCAACAGCAGAGCAAGGCCAAATAAAGTTAACATTAATAAAGTAAAAAAAACTATGGTATACAAATAAACAGCTTATCAAAAATAAATAAACTTAAAACAAATTGTCTTATTTTTTCTCCCTCTAAAATCAAAGGTGTTCATTTATTGGCTTTTATGAGTTGTCAATGACAATATGCTTATTAAATGGACACTTGAATAAATTAGAAATTGTATCGTAGCAAAGTATAGCCTCACGAATAATTAATCGATATCGATATTTGATGGTGGACATCACTATTATCGATAACTCAAAGAGCATGTTTACTTCACTAGGTTCTGTCATATACCAAACTATGCAACCAAACAGAAGCAATTTTATAATATTCAAACGTTGGCAGTACATTTATGATAAACTCATACATTTTGCTTTTCTTTTTTTTTTGTATGGAGTGCCGTCTCTTCTCCGTAGGGTTTACATTCTCTTTGGATAATTACTTCTTTAGAAGCCCCTCTCGCCGCACCGCCGGCGCGGGCGCAGGTTCGTTGCAGTGAGGCACGCGGCAGTAGTCGAGAAACAGATCGCGACGCGGAGCGCACGCTTGTCCATTCAAAAGTAAAAAAAAGAGCGCACGCTTGTCCATTCGAAAGTATATAGTTGTTTTCATTAAAACCTACTTACTACAGACGTATTGTAGAAATACAATCATTTTTCGACAATATAAAAGTCGTTGCAGACCATAAATCACTTTTTAGTTGTGGACTAAGTACTGTTTAAATAGTTTCTGAACATAAAAATGGACTCTATTCTACACTGGCGTGCAAAAAAAATCGGACCACCCTTAATTTTAAGCATAATTTTTTGTTGACAATTGTTTGGTGAAAAAAAATACCGCAAAGGTAATTAAGGAGATTAGACGCCTTTGTTTCCTTCAAAAAAAGTCATAAAATTCCTGGAAATGCATGTGTGCGCTTAATTATAGTCAATTAGCAGTAATTAGTGAATATTTGCATAATATGGATTGAAGCCACGAATACTGTTTTTTGTTATTTTAGAAGCTTAGTTGAGTTCCAATTATTGAACAAGACACTTCTACTTTGATCTGCGTTTATTAGAAATACTGCAAGATGGATCTGACCGAGGCTGAATCATCTCGA